>OX103976.1:18248363-18272061 GCA_944470395.2 Schistosoma turkestanicum | reverse complement strand
TCAAATCAAGTTTCGGATCAGATGAGCCTGTCCTGTCGTCGGATCATCGATCCTCGCTCTCGTTTACTAAGACAAACTCGAAATATTTCGAGTATGTCACATGACCTGTTCACGCACAGGTGTAACAGGTTTCGATGAAAATACTCATTTTTACCTGCATTTATATCTCTTTAGTCTTGGAGGTTTTCAAATTCACTTTCAAATTACTTGAAATATATCGGAGTTTGTACATTTGTTTTTCAAATCCAGGTATTAACAGCTGGTCTTTCTGGAATGACTACTTTAGCTAATCCATTACCTAAAGATGTATATACTTATATGTGTTCTGGAACACCAGTTGAAGTGTTATTAAGGATATGTACCTCTGAAACACGTTGTTCTTTCTACACGAACTGGATTAGTCGAGTGATAAACGACACCGTATCTCTGAAGATAACAAAAGCAATCGTTAAATTCATTGATTCGGATTTGTGGTTACCGCCTACATTCACCTTGAATATAACCGATGTACAAAAGTATGATACAATTTAAATTTCCTCATTTTTTGTTATTATTTTGCAATTTAAAATAGTCTGCTCGATTGATAAGTGAAGGTAATGCAATATACATAAATACGGATGGATATTAGTTCTATATTGAGCTAAACGGCTAAACGGTAAGTGTATATGGTTGGTAGAGAAATGGATCCTAATTCTAACCAATGAGACACAGTGGTAGCTTGATTTTTAAAAGATATGTAGTGGAACACTTCTACGAGGAAAACACAACTTGTGAAAAGGAAACATTATTCATTTATTCCGTTTGTTTAACTGTACTAAAAACACTTACTTACTAGCAACGTTCTGTCAATGCGTTGCTGTCATCATTCATAACTTGCTGCTCGTTACATCGCCCACTTTTTCCTCAAATATATACCCTGAGTTTTGTGTTTATAACGGTGACAGGCTAATGATTAGTAACTAGTATTTGCAGTTAATCATAGTCAGTCATGGTCAGTCGGTCACCACTAAAGATTTATGAATTGGTATACATGCATACCGATCCGGTTAACCAATGAGAGCTTAATTTTCACTCATGTAGCTGGTCAGCGTTAGACATTTGGATAACTGAACCTCTTCACTTTAATAAATACCCATTTCAGGATGCCGGAAAAACCCACAGAACCTAGAGAATAGCTCTTAGCGATATTTCACAAGCCTCATAAGATCCACTTGAAGTTTATTTCAGAAAGATTTGAGAAGAAAAATAAGTTTCAACGAACTGGAAATAAATATACCCCGCGAAGATATCAATGAAAAATCCTCTTAAATGTGAGAACTAAAGAGACATCATACTACTGCAAGTGCCTGACAAAGTTTTCAGCAGTGTTGTTGAGCCAAACGAGGGGATCAGGAGAAACCCATCTTCAAGGGCGACAGACTGAATTCCATAAGCATCGATCATGTACTGACCAAATACTTGAAACTGCATGCAAATGTTCATTAGTCGGTTGAATGGAACCAGTCATTTTTTATCGGTTATCTTGGTTGTGACAAAATGCTCAACATTATGGAGTACTTGATATTGCTACCTTCAAGTGAGATTATTTCGAGGGACTATACTACATAACTATGCATAGGAAGCAACTTAAAAATGCATTTTAAGTTAAAACCAGTTACAGAGAAGGCCGTTTGGTCTAGTAGATTCTCATCCACCCCATGACTGACTAGGTGATGAAGACCTTCACATCACTGTAACTTACAAATCGTCAGCACTTCCTCCTAGCAGAATGTATCCTGTTCGATCTAAATTAGTCTACACAGTAAGATGTGACGTAACTACTGACCTGTTTACGTTCCCGGTGGAGCACTGAGCTCATTCTTTCAATTACAGTGACTCTTGCGAACTAATAAATAATCCATTTACTCAAACAAATCTTCGAAGAAATACTTAGAATTCTGCATAGTGTCTTCTAGTTTCATTAGCTATGTAATGAGATGACTGAATATTCAATACAAATTTTAAGACAGTTTTGTTGTATGGAGCGGAAACTCAGATAAGCAAGAAAGCCATCATTCGAATGATACGGACATTTATTAACAGCTGAATACGGAGGATGCGGAGGATGGGTTGACCAGAAACCATCAGCAGCAGCCTACTAAGACATAGAACAAACTAGATTCGAGATGAGTAAGAAATTAGGAAGAGGCTTTGGAAGTGGATTGAAATGCGTCGAGAAAAGCACACAACTACTTCATGAGGAATTCTCTAACATGTGATCCTCTTTGTCAGAGGTAAACCAGAATTAGGCCGATGAACATATTGCGCCGAGAATCGGAGACAGACAGGAAAATGTTTGTCTTCATTGAATCTATCAGCTTCTAAAATATTTTTTATAAAGAAAATTATTATTTCTAATATTTTATAATCATTGATAAATTTCTGACATTAGTAAAATTTCCATCTTGATTAGTTCACTAAATATTTGACACAATTAAATTAGAAAATACGAAATTCATATTTTTTTCCTTTATTGGTTTATTTACTTTCAGTTACATAAGAGTGGATTATGGTCCATTATGTACCTTGAATGTAGATGCTACTTGCGTAAGTCAACAACATACTAAAGTATTCAGTAAAGCGATGTCGTTATATTTTTCTGTGTAGAGGTTAACAACCAATATGTTTGATTGTGTCATATAATTATTATTGAAATAATGAACCGATCAATGTTAGAAACGTAGGAGCATTGAGCGGTTGTTCCGTTTGAGTATGTGACTCAGTAGCAGTGTGCATCCACGATTACTACTACTAGTATAAATTTAGCCAAAAACCTTCGGCCTAGTTAGCGAACGTTTAACGTCTAGACCATTTAGTCGGAACCCAACAGTGTTAATGTCTAACTTCAATCAGCTCGCAATAATCAGCAGTATCATTTTATATTTTTTGTGTGTAACTGTCTACACCTGACAAGGTTGGACTCCACTGGTCAAGTCTTCTCATCAGAACTGCGAGAAATTCCTATCGACACTAGTCACTAGTGAGCGTATTTTTATGATTTTGATCATAGATTCATCACTTCAATGATACTCAAAAAAATTCGCAATTCTATGCTGATAATAACACAATTATTAGCATTAAAATAAGTCAAAATTACTAAATGTTCATGGTTTATATCGCACACAACAGTTGAAAATCACAAAGCAATGAATGGATGTTTAAATCAAGTATGGCGCTCCTCTGAAGTTTATATTCATAAGCGTATCAAAGATCAGATCTTTTCGTCATCAGGTGTTCATGCATTATTACCAAGTGATTGAATCAAAGTATGCAAACCTCTGAATTTCGATTCAGGGATTTAGAGTTTAACTGCTGATGACAAGGCCCCAGAGACTCTCGTTCAATACTCATGTAGTGCCATGGATTTAGACTAGTGAAGAGTTTCATACTAGAAATAAAGTGGTGATCAGTGCTTTTCCATTTCTAATGACTTTCTGTCTGTTATATTAACTAGAGACTCTATTTTCTGTCTCATAATGCTTCCTTCTATAATCAACATTCTAAATATTTTTGAAATTTTGTAGACACATTTAATATATACTGTCTACCTGATGGGAGAGTGCAATGTGACTTCAGTGATTATTTATAATTTCCCAATGGTTTTTAACATCAGTGGCATTGCAAGAAACTTTTCTGTCCGTACGATGACATTCATTGTAACACCAAGCTTTCCGAAATATACACAAGTAAGCTTTGGTAGAATTACTCCAAAAATATTATTCTTATTTGTTTTCTCACTAATCTCATTCATTATTTTTGTTGACTGAATTCATTTGGATAATTGTCAAACTCACCTTCGACCATTACATTTACTTGAGTTGTACAATCGTATTTATAGGTAGGTTAATGTTTCGTTTATCACAAACGTTTTTGTAATCAAGAAAATTCTCAACGATCAAAAGTGGTACACCTACGTTGAATAAAGTTATTTTCGCATTGTTAAATTAAAACAATGGAAAACTATCAAAATTATTGAATATTGAAATAATTCGAAATGTTTTCATTAATTAATAATATAAGTATTGTTTTAGGTTATTTAGTAATATAATCAAAAATTATCAATACATTAAGTCACGGAATAAATTTTTCATAAAGTATGTCAAATAAAAACAACTGTCTACTTTGTAAGGGAATTAGTGAAAATGAGATCATTACATTAGAATCAGTATTAGGACCATGAAACTATCAGTGATTTCATGTGATTCGTTTAGACTAAGAGGTCTGGTTTGAACAGATGAATGACTGCAGCTTCAGTTGTGCATAAATTTCTAATAAAAACTAGTTTCGGTGACACGTGACCTGAGTTGACCATATGTTCAAGGTTGCATGAGTCATCGATTGTTATAGCACTATGTCAGGTCACTGCTCTGATATTTGTTTCAAAACAGTACATGTTTTGTACAGTCAATACCACTTGTCTCATCCTCTGGATAAGTTAACTGATAAATGAACCCATTAGGTAACCAAAAGTGACAGATAAATCGATTGATTTCATTTTTTTGAAACAGCTTCATTCTTGTTAATAAGTGAATGATTTTCTTGTTCGTTATTGATATTTTTCAACAAAATTATGAAGTAAATTTCTAACGAAAAAATTTTTCAATGTGATCGCTTTTAAAAATACCTCAAAAATAACTAACAACTAGTTGAAATCAATTCGCAATTATAAATGTACGCATTACATTAAAAAATGTATCATGGGAAATTGACTAAACATTGGAATCTGAAGCATCAACAAACGCAATACAAAAGAGCTTACTTAATCGATTGATTTCTCTCGTTAGTGCTGTTGTCTAATGAACTGAGCTAATCGCAATAATAAATATGAAACTATGAGAATATCATCTATTCAATCAAATTTATAAAGAATAGTCGATTTTGAAAAGAGCTAATATCGAATAACTAAATTTTCAATTAGGATTTTTGATAAGAGTTTATTTTGTAGAGTTGGTTTTCTACCGGTTGCGGCTGCCAACATCATGCCGAATCTTCCTCCTTTCTGTAGGCTTCGGATCGGCAGTAAACCTAGAACAGCTACAGACGAAGTTGAAATACCTAAATAATCAGACAATTGGGAATATTTCAATGATCACATCTTGGCCATATTAGTAGTTAGAAAACGTTCTTTGTTAAAATGATGCTTTAATTTGTTATTGTTATCATTATTACTTACCCATTCAGATAATAGTTCAATCCAAATCGAATAATGTAGCAATGCAACCAAGTGAAAGGAGAATCATTTCTATTGATTATATATTCCCATTGAATTCGAGCTATTCCAATTCTTCCATAAAAATTATTGGAACTGATGTCAATAGCAGTAGCAGTGAATCCATTATCAGTATCATTAATTTCAATATAAGTTTTGGTAGTAATTTAGCATCAATAACTAAGGATTACTCATTTAATTATTCATCAATTTACCAAACTAACCGAATGGATCAATTGATCATTTACTTTAAAAATATTCGTAATATTGGTAAGTGGAATTTGAAAAATATTCTACACTCATTCAATACAATGTATGACATAATAACTATGTATGTGCATATGATTTCATCAGCTGTTTTACGCCTGAGCTTCCTGTTTCTTCCTAACATCAAAATATTTCAATAATCGATTTCTTCTTGTGCTTTTACAAGTCAACGAAATCTATTAACCGCCTAATCTATTCAGGTGCGCATATAAAAGGTTTCAAGCGCTGTGACTTAACAAAGAATATAGTGGTATAACCCAAGTTTTCTCAGTGTCGGCTAGAAATGTGCTGTGACAAGCACTGATGTTAATAAAATATCGACTAGTTTCGTAAGAGTTCAACTGAGAAGCAATGCGTGGGGTTGCGCAGCATCGTGGATCGATTGAAGTTCGCAAACATGATATCATTGGATGCCTGCTCAGCGGTAGCGAGGTTACTCATTTGAGAGCGTGTAGTGCCTCCACATTTATTTGCATCCGCTTACATTTAATTTGCTTAAGCCCTTTCGATTAATTTATTTAACCAAGCCATTTGTATAGTAACAACTCATATGTACCATTGGTATTTTTTATTATCTGCTTTGTATGAGCTTGTACGACTGAGCATTGCTTACGCTTACGCACTTACTCATCCTTTTCGCTTTAATGTTAATCTCGTAATATTCCCATGAACTCACATGATTTGTATCGTTTGCTTTTGACCTTGTCAATCATTCGTCGCTTTTATTCATGTGTGTGCATACCTATTTCGCTTGTCATATGTCTGTCCTATTCTTATCTGACTATATATTCTTAGTCATACTCTATCTCTTGGAGTTGGCTCTTAGCCTTCTCCAATTCGCTTCTCCGCTTCGTTTTGTGGTGTGCCTCGAATAAACGTATACGATACTTGGAGTTCATCTTCTGATTTATAAATCGAGCTATAAGAACACGCAGTCAATCGGCACACTACAAGCGAAGCCAAATGTCGTGAGTTTGATTCTCTCATGCATCTGTCATGGATGCATACTATTTCACTAAGACGAGCGTCCGTTCAGTGCTTCAAGGTTTATGATAGTGATCGTACAGTATTCGATTCATCATATCAGTGAAATATATGGTTTGTTTACAGACGTACAACCAATGTGATTACTAAAAACTAGGTATAAATTCAAAACAGGTGAAAGACATATTTTGACTTTTCATTTCATTCAAGTTTGTTTTTATTTTACAGGTACGTCAAGTGTACCGCTAATGCGTAACACGCTTAGTCTTTCAGTGGAAATTCAATTGAGTGATAGTAAAACTGTAGAAAATGGAACTATTTGGCCAATACAATTCACAGGTCAATTTAATACTGTGACAAATCTTACTAAACTATTTATTACTTGTTTGAGAAATGCTTTGGAAAAACCATCAATCAATGTTATACCATCACAGTTGTCATTATTCACTCTCACTGACTGTCCTGATAGGTATGTTCAAAACATGCACTTGATAACTATTTAACATTTATACATTTCAATAGTTGGCTTACCTATAAGCCAGAAAACAATGGAAAATGGCCGCCTAATATCTGGGATTGATTGAAGTTGGAACTTAACACTATGGAATATTGTCAGTGTGGTCTAGAGGTTAATTATCCATATGGCAGAGCAAAGTTATTTGGTTTAAATACTTTCACTTGGTTAATAGATGTGTACTAATGAGGAGTCTCGTACCAGAATGAATACGCTATTCACTGTCTTCGGGTTTTCAACAGCGGTCTAATTTAGGTTGGTTCGTGATTTCAGTATACTCGCTCGAATTATAAAGAGCCTAAATGCAATTCAGGGTGCATTTCTTAAGAAGAAGTATTATTGAACGATTTAGCAATTTTCTCATTTTTTTCTCAAAAAATGAATCGTCCAGTTCCTGTATTCTCACTATTAGAGAAACGAATTTCGTCTGGACCATTTGTCAAATATGCTTCGAATCTGTTTCATAAAATGTGACTACAGTTCATCAGAACACTACCTCTGAATATCAACCTTTTGACATTTGATAAACAGTTGTTCATCCAAGACAAAATGGTTGCGTAAAACATATCTGGTACCAGAAAGAATATTAATGGATTCCTTAAGTGTGTTTAGTGAATGATGAAATCATAATTTCTAGTGCAGATCACCAAGTTGAGTCACTCAGTTTAGTTAAGTTTCTAATTATGCAAAGTTACATTGTATATATTAGCCTGTTTTTGTTTGATTTTATTACTCAGAGATCAAGTTTATCTTCAAACTTTAGTCCAAATGATGGATGGTACAGGATTAGAATGTGAGAGGCAATCCATAATTTTATATCTCAGTCCACAAATAAAATCAGTCAGTGTAGTTAATCAAGCAGGTACTAATAATAATGTAACACTGAAAACACCATTGCATCCAATAAGTAAATCAGTTCAATTCCAAGTAAGTTTCAATGTGTCTTAATATTGATTACAATGAACTAATGAACCAAAGTATTTTAAAGGGAATTGATAATCTCTATGTACTTACTTACTTACTTGCGCCTGTTATCTCCAATGGAGCATAGGCCGCCCACCAGTTTTCTCCTGAGCTTCCCACTCCAGTTCTGTCCAATTGTTGTATATTCTCCTCATATCTTTCTCTATTTCTCGGCGTAATATGTTCCTTGCCCTTCCACTTTTCCACTTGCCTTGAGAGTTCCATGTGAGGGATTCCCTCGTGACGCAGTTAGGGGCTTTTCGCAGTGTGTGTCCTATCCACTTCCACCGCTTCTTACTGATTTCCTACTCTACTGGAATCTGGTTTGTTCTCTCCCGAAGTACGTTGTTGTTGATGGTGTCTGGCCAACGAATCCGAAGCATTTTGCGTGGAAAACTGTTAATAAACACTTTTATCTTCTTCATTACGGCTTTGGTACAAGTTCCCGCTCCATACATTATAACTGTCTTGACATTTGTATTGAAAATCCTGATTTTGGTTTTGGTTGAAAGTTGTTTGGAATTCCAGATATTTTTCAACTGTAGAAATGGAGCCCTTGCTTTTCCAATCCGCACCCTCACATCTGCATTGGATCCACCTTGGTTGTCGATGATGCTGACCAGATATGTAAAGGTGTTAACGTCATCAAAGGCATCTCCTTCAAGAGTGATTTGGTTGGTGCATGTTGTGTTGCATCAGAGAATTTCGCTTTTTCTTTTATGTATGTTGAGACCTGCTGCTGCACAGGCCAATGCTACACTGGTCGTCTTATCTTGCATTTGTTGTGGCGTGTGTGATAGAAAAGGAAGGTCATCTGCGACGTGCAGATCGTTCAGCTTCGTCCTAACTGTCCACTGAATACCCTGCTTCCCTTCAGATGCCCAGTAGGTTCAAATAGCGTAGTTATAATTTGTATGTGATGTTTATGAAATACTCTAAACCCTGAATTCAAAATCATGTGCACAATTAACTGATTTCGGTGTACAGAGTAATGCTAAATATGTCAGGTTCTTTTTAATTTTGATTAACGTTTCATAGATGAAATAGTCATTTAATGTAAGTGATTAAAATTCCCGAAATTATATCTTGCTAATGGGTGCTGAAAAGAAAAACTCCATGATTTCCTGTTGATAATGTTCAATCATGATATTTATTTAAACAAACGAAATGACAAGCGACTTTCGAAAAAATAATTTTTTCAGCGGTTTGGAATTTATGTATGACCATTGTATGACCATTGTATGACCATTCAGTATTCTAGTAATGTTGTTTAATATTGGATTTTTTGAACTATACAACATCGGCTTCTATCATGGAATGATAATTATTGAACAAGTAATTGACAAGTGTTTCGTTCCAGTTGCCGACTCATCAGGAGGTTGATATCATTCGATTAATGTTATGTAATATAGAATGACAATCTTTTCTGTCGATTCTTCTGACTCATGGAACAATTATTCTCGTTTCAATAGTTGAATTTATCGTTCAGGACAATTTCTTTCTAAACCACAAGTGACATTTGAGACTACGTAGTCAACAATGGTCAGTGGAAATTACATCTTACCTACTAACCTACAGACTGACTTACTGATTTACTAACACCTGTTAGTTCTCATGGATCATAGACATATTGTAACTGTAGAACATTTAAAGCATTCCTTTTAAAATATCGTGCATCACAATAAACCACTGTAACTTTTTTTCATTTACTGAAATCATTATAAGTTGCACAGTGAAAATCGCATTGTCAATGTGTGTGATTCTGTTCAGAGAAGTGAAGAATGACATTGGAACTTATCGACTGAATATGTTCAATAAATTCCTTCATACAACCTTTACTAACTGATAGATTACAAGAATCAACAGTTTTACCCCAGTTGGATTAAACATGTGTGAATATTATCTGTATATCTGCCTGTGCTCAGAATACTTGTAATATAAAAGCAATATCGAGGTAATCCCCTCAATATACACATCTACACCAAACAGACTAGTCAATCACAGTCCTAAATATCAGGTTGCAGTGTAAACACCTAAAAAGTGTCTATTTATTCAGAAAACCAATGTAAAACTACTCTTCACCTATATATCGAGCGTACTACCAGGAAACTTAACCAACAAATGAGTGAACATCTCCCAGCACGGTTAAAAGTGTTAGTCAAAAATAATACGCAGTTCGATCTTAGCACACCTGGTTGATAGTGATCATATGGTAGATAAGTCTAGATGTTTTCGGGTGATCTATCGTAAACCTTAATCATTAATACTGATTATTGATAGTTTACAGTCCTAAATATCAGGACGTAGTGTTAACACCTAATTAGTGTCTAGTTATTCAGAAAACCAATGCAAAAATACTCTTCCCCTATTGAAGATAATTTACCTCAGTTGGATTAAACATCTGTGAATATTATCGCTGTGTCTGCCTATGCTAAGAATACTTGTAATCTTAAAGCAATATCGAGGTAATCCACTCAGGATACAAATGTATACCAAACGAACTAGTCAAATACAGTCCTAAATATCAGGTTGTAGTGTTAACACCTAAATAGTTTCTAGTTATTAAGAAAACCAATGCAAAACTACTCTTCCCCTATTGAAGATAATTTGAATTAATGTGTTTTGCAATTATTTCCAAATAAAAGTAATGGTATACTACACGGAATAATATGTTAACCATTCCCCTTCAAACGACAATATTGATTATTGATAATTTATTCAATAATAAACTTATTTACAAACTAATTCATCTAACTTTCATCCCGATATTTCAATTGTCAATTCGTAGAAAAATATAGGGAATAATATTTTTACAGTTATCAAATTTTATTTTATTTCAGACTGGACCTTTATATTTTGGTACAAATTATACAGTTGTATTTAGTTTAAGATACAATTTGTCAATTAGTGGATCAATTGTAAAATTTCCAGTTTTAATTGAACTTGTGTGCAAACCATATGAACGTGACAATGCAGTGATAAACACTTGTTCACAACCGAAATTTTTCAAATTTAGATCTCGTATACATGTTGCACTTGATTATACTTGTAAGTTTTTTGAATGTGTAATGATAGTTATTAGAAATTATTGTTATTATTTGACCATCATGATGACATTGTAATGACATCATCTCTTATGGAGCATGTTCTGCTGATCAGAATTCTCCATCTCGAGTCCCCGTAAGATTTCTTTTGGTCCCAAACACGTAATACGGACAAGGGCAGGACATAGGGTTAGCTATCTTTTCTCGCAGAAAATCAGCTCGTTAAAAAACGCTAATCAGAGACAATTTCACATTAAACATTGAAACTATCAGGCCAAAGTCTGCTTGCTTTCATCTGATCAGCGACTTAATAGAGGGATTATATTTTACGAATTGGGATAGCATATGCCACTCCTGATTCTCTTCACTGATCTAGGCCTGAAATTGTTGGTGGCTCTGACGAGTCACTGTTCTAAGATGAACATTATAAAACTAGTTTCACAAAAATATTATAATATTCAATAGTCGTAACAGTCATTTGTGGATTGTGTTCTGTCTGAAGTTAAAACAAATCATGTGTCAGTTCTTTGCTTGTCATCATCTTTCAACTGTACCACTTCGATATTATACACTGTTTGGTACTACTACTACTACTACTACTACTACTGCTAATAAGAATTATGATAAGCATATTTGTGATCTTTTTTCTACTATTATATATTTTTAGTTCCTTGTGATTTACCACATTATACTGCGATGAAACATTCTGCTGTACAATTACCTAATCGTCAAACAAATACATTTCTAAATGTTGGTGATTATTTATTTTATTGTGGTCAAGCCTTCAATATCAGAGGTTCATTGGTTTTAGAGAGGCGTTGTTTCATGATTGATAAACTACCTAATAGAATATGGTTTGGTAAGTTATGCTGAGGTAAATAGATATTCATTTCTGTTTATTCATGACAGCACAGCATTACAAAATATGACTACACAAAATAAAAAAATAATTCTATAATTTTAGGTATTTCCAAATTAGTTCATAACTAATACATTCTATGAGTTCATTTCTCAGTCAGCCGATTAAAACGCAGAACTTCGTCCGTAAGTACTTCACTTCAGATTGCGCTTAAGCACAGAGAAGCAACCATCGGTTGAAATCCCATAGTGGTAGAGAAAGTAGATATATTAGTGGTAATGAATTAGATTAGGGTTCGAAGAAATCATACATGGAGTATAATCCAACGAGATAAGTTTAGAAAGAGAAAGATAGAGGTAATGATGAATTCAGAAGGTTAGAATTTGAGAAAACACAATAGTGACTGCACCTGAGTCATTGGGAATTTCGTCCCTTTTTTGTAAATTGGGAAAACCTGGGATTGAGAACATTTGGTTAGGATCACGTATCGTTCCCAGATTCTGCCAGAGATCTCGGTCAATCTGGTTGTTGATACTGACCTAACATCCCTGAAAATTTCAATAGTCAATATATCAGGCCCAGTCGCGCTATTTCTCTTTAGCATTTTCAACTTCATAAAGAGTCGGATGACTCACGTTGATTTGCCATTCAGGATGCCTGGACTTCCTGGTTAACGGAAGTGTGGCTTCAGGCAAGTTGAACTGATCCCTAAAGTGTTCCTACCCATGATCCAATCTTCTCGTTTGGAAATGAATGATAAGTTTATCCTTTTCTGAGATGGTTTCGCTAACAGATGGGTTTCTTGCCCTGGTGCCTTATATAAGGAGGAAAGGTTGTCCACTGTTGTCCATTGACGCTTCCTTTTCCATCTCGCTTGATTTCTCTACCCACCACTGTTCACGATCACTGCGTAGGCTGTTTATAAGCTCGCGCCTAAGCTGAATTCTCTCTGCATCATGTTCAGAGCAAGGTGGGATTAGTTAACGAGCGTCTATCATTTCGGTGGATGCTACTGAGATACACGGCTTCTTCCTAGCCTTATAGTTTACCTTACTAACAGATACTGCTGCTGTTTCAACAGCCATTTTGTTATCATTCCGACCTAACTTAGTGTGGTAAACGCTTACATGGTCGACTCACTGTTTCCTTAGTTGTTCCTGAAATATATTCATAAATCTGCCATCACTAGGCGGAACCATGTAAGGTTTTCGTGCGGTGTCTTTCCTACGTCTGGTTAGTCGCAAAAAAGTACGCGCTCACACCAGTGCATGATCTAAATCTAAATATGTGCCATAGAACGAGCGACAGTCGTCTTTTTAAACTATACATCGATGGCTGATTACGATATGACCAAGTTGGGTCCAGCACTGTGATGACTTCGGTGGTCGCCAGGTCAACCAATTTTGTTTCTTAGCTTGAATTAAGTGTTTGCTGGAAGTAGGCGGTTATCTGAGCATGGCTGGAACATACAGTTGCCGCAGACCGGACAGGCACACTAGCGAGCGTATATGCGAATGGGAAAATGAATGAATGAGATTAAAATGTTCGTATATAAACAGAGAAAAATGCCTAAGTCATCGTGATATTTAAGAGATTGATATTAAAGCGAATAAGATGAATATGTGCGTAGGTGTAAACAATGTTCAGTCATATCAATTCATACAAACCACACAATAATAAAAGCCAATGGCACATATGAGTTATTGTTATACAAATGGCCTGGTTAAATATATTAACCGAAAGGCTTGACCTTATAAAATGCATCCAATTCAAATATACGTGAGGTCACAACAATCTGTCCTATTAGCCGCGACACAACAAGATCCACCCATGTGTCTTTGCTATACACTTGATCTACCCCACGTGAACGTTAGTCTCCAGCCAATATCACTATATCAGAGCGCTTAACATTTTCGAGAAGTTTAGAGAGGTTTCTATAAAACTTATCGCTCATGCTGTCTGAACTGCAGTCAGTGAAGCGTAGGCAGATATGACGTAAAGTCAACAACGAGTGTCCTTGTCTTTCCGAGTCCTCCCTACTGTCCCGTTTAGTCGAACAGCGCACAAGCAAGACCCCGGGAAGCAGCATCAGGTTTTACGGTGTTGCTTCTCTGTCTTGACATGGAGAGGTGAAGTGAACGATGCTACCTGGATCCTGTATGCGCGCTTAGGAGACGCGGCATGCATTGTTGGCGCGAGACTTTTAAGTCTTAGCTCATGATTCCTGTTGTCCTATTTAACACGATGTCTCTAAATTAAAAGCTCCAACATGTAGTTGAGAAAGTGGTTTTAGTCAACCTGGAAAAACGTTTCAGGTACTAGAATCTTGTGCATCAGCGGTGCGGCGTGATAACAGAATGTAAGAAGAGTTATTCGTGGTGATGCTAAGGGTGTGGGAAGGATTTGATTGTGACTATTTTGTTCTCGTGCGCTGTTAGGATTATGAGAACAGCTGTCAATTTCCGGCTGCCTGTATCGTGTAAGGGTCTTCTTGAGATATCTGAAATTAAGGTAGATTAGTGTTAGCCTAAGAAATCCAGGAGCGTTATCTTAGAGCTCTTTTTGAAAGACCTTACCGTCGGAGGCTGGAATATAAGAGGTAGAGAGAGGTGTGGCATTTTTAGGGTCGACATTGTCTAACCTCTCCTCCTGTATGAGAAGGCAGCCCAGCTGCAGACGGTAGTTGTCCGAGTCTATTATCTTATTATCTTATTATCTATTATCTTATTGCTATCACACATCTTTACAGTCAAGGAATTTGCATTCAGAGCTTTAGTAGCTGGTTTTAGTCTCATTGTTCGCCTATTGAACTGCCTGGCATAGCGGAACCTACAGGAACATATGTTCCATTTAATGTAGCTCAGTGTTTTAATTCTAGTGTTGTGAGGATTGTTTTGTATTATTGGAATCATGAATCGATCATTGTTAGAAAACCAGTAGGAATCTGGAGGCACTAGATAGCAATTTCAGCCTAGCATGAGACTTATCATCCTAGTCTCGAGAATCAAACCAAGAAACTTCGATCTCAAGCGCAAACGCCTAACCTCTAGACTACTGAGCTAACATCCGATGGTGTAATGCTTAACTGTAATCTCACAATGTAAGAATCATGATTTCAATGATATTCTTTTGGAATAGCTTTTAATCTGTATTGATTTGTATAAAATCGATACTACTAAAAGAGCTTATCATTAGTCAGACTGTACTAATGTCATTCGTTAAATAGGTTTTATTGTACCAACATCTACTCACAGTATTTCGTAAAATATTTTTTCATGGTAAAGTAAACACACACATTTATACCATAGTGAATCTATCGTTTGCTGTGCATTCGCAGTGTGTTACACATTTCATAATATGTCGTTGAATAATCACTAATACTTAATAAAGCTATCAATGCAACTAAACCAGTTGAATAAAGTAATGACACAAATCTCAAAAAGAAGTAAGTTGACTCTATACATAAAAGTATTGTATTTCTTTAGTTATAATTAATTCAGCTGATAATTTGATTTTTGAGAAATGAAAAAATTCCCATAGAAAAACACATTTATAAACGTCAATTTATTTAAGCAAATGTGTACTGGCACAGTACTGACATAGAATACTGCCACGACGCCCCGACTGAAGCAGGTGGTTGTCTAAAACTTCTATGTACAAGGCAATGGAGCAGTGTTAGAACGTACAGTCTCATGGTGGCAGCACATCACTAGTTTGAAATCAGGCAGTTTTAATCCCTGCAAGCGGATCCTCTATACTGAGAAATTCGTTTAAAGTTCCAGACATTCATATATCGTCCTTTGAACTTCGTAAACAATACTGTCGCCAAGAGATGACAGTGATTGTAACTTCCTTGACAATGACTGTATATGTGTGGCCGTGTAAGAGCCTTTATCGAAAGAAAACAGACTCGACAGACTGTCAGCCATACCAAGTTACTGTGGCAGATGGATGATTTCATTAGGGAAGGGCAATAACTTTTATCCACTGTCCTATTCTCCTGAATGACTTAGTTATGTCAATCGTAAAAAATAGTCAACAAACAAATTGGTGCACCTTTGTATTTTACTTAAACAAGATTTGAAATCAAATAAATCATTATTCAATATTCGTTCCATTCGTATCAAAATTCAAATTAATCTAACCTGATATTTTGTCAATTCACAGATATGGGACCATTGGTTGATCAGATAATAGCATATACAAAGCCATCTGGTTTATTGTTTGGTATGGGAGCTAATGGTGGAGGTGTATTATTGAGTAATAATTTCGGGAAGACTTGGCTTACAGTCAA
Source organism: Schistosoma turkestanicum (assembly GCA_944470395.2). Lineage (NCBI taxonomy): Eukaryota > Metazoa > Platyhelminthes > Trematoda > Strigeidida > Schistosomatidae > Schistosoma > Schistosoma turkestanicum. The sequence goes on along the minus strand of OX103976.1, from coordinate 18,255,888 downwards.
CCCCTACGTATATCAGAGAACCTTGAACACGTCAACAGAAATCGTCACTGCAAATATAGTGCCATGGATTTCAGTGACAGGACCAATTGACAGTACATTGATGGAGTCATTTTGCAAGTTACAGGTGGCTGGAAAATGGAATGGTAAATAATATTCAGTTATCAATAAAAACTTGCTTATACCGGATTTCTTACAATTTAATATGAGAGTGTGAAATATTCTGACGATATCCATTATTATTGAGTCTTTGCAGCATATATAATGACATGTGCTTTTGTGTTTTGAACTAGTCAACCACAGTCACACAACATGTGGTATACATGACTTTCATTTCAAAGATAACAGATTTTCTGACAAATGAAGTACTTTATTATCACTCAGTTGGTGTTGTCATCGGTCCTGTAGTTAGAGCAATTAGAAAATGATAACCGAGGCCAGAATTGTAAAAATTCGTTTGAATCATTTAGTTAAATTTTAACCATATATATAGATATATGATATTGTTATAGCCTATAGATTGATTTATTCTATGCTCGTTGATTCTAAAGTTATAACTCTGCATACAATGTTTAATAATTTGGTCTGATTTGGCCGAATAAATTTGTTTTCTCAGATAAAGTCAATTATTATTGACAGTATTACTGAAATGATATTAGTGAATATACAAAATATCAGGAATATTTATTACATGCCTAAAACTGATCAGTTGGTAGTAAAAGTGTTATGATCAAATAAGTAATTCGGTGATTTATACTCTTCAAAAGTATACTTTGAAGTTATTAACCGATCAGTGTTAGATCACCAATAAAATCATGGAAGCAGAAGTTTTGTCTCGCCATATGACTGGTCAGCAGTGCGAACATCCAGTGACTGGCTCGGTGAGAAATTTCATCCGAGTTACGATGAAAAAACTTGACCAGTAAATTTCAACCCTGTTCGGCTGTAGAGCAGTGCATACCGACGACAATGCGTGGGGGTGCACAAAACTGTGGGATAAAGGAAGTTACATAACAACATTGCTTTATGTTGCATCTATGGTCAAGAGGTAAGGGGGTCGCGCGCAAGACCGAAAGTCTTGAGTTCCATTCTTGCGAAAGGTAGGGCGTGCTTCCTCACTGTTCAAGGAACTCATACTAAGACTTATTGGCCGTCCGTTGTTTCCATGTGTTTTTAATAGTGGTCTAAATTTGATAAATTGATGATTTAAAAGTAAATAAAAAGCTCTGCGAACATTTAGTGAAAAATATGTTCATTGAAATATTTAACATATGATCTGAGGTTTTAATACTTAAAAGAATTTACCGTTCAATTTTTTATGTGAACAACTGTTTGATCTTGTATAATTTATAATTCAATTCTTTTAGTTTGTATCAATGCAATTTATGCAAATGAATTTTTATTGGCTAATTGGACTTACACTTGTCCAAATATTAAACGTTTATTCTAAATCAAACAATTCGTTAACATAAACATCTCAATTTTGTTTACAATTATTTGTAATTTTGAATTGTGCTGTATTCATTGCTGGTGTTTTGATGTATCAATGAATCGAGTAGTTTATTTCTACTTAAATTATATATGGTGTTGCTTATCCTCTGTTCAGTCGTTATTATCGTTGTATAACTTCACTATAGTTCGCTTGGACCAAGTAACGTTTAAAATGAAAATGAAACAGACTGTGGACTATGTCGATTTATATCTCGAGGTGAAAACAAAATATCAGATGTGGGTACATCCGACCGGAGTATTCTAAATACAAAGAAACGCTCATTCAGGACATCAAAGCTAGTAATTATACACTTTTGAGAATAACACTTGTAAACTAAATGTGATATTTAGGCCAGCGCACACGATGAGCTTAGCCAAACAGACTGATCAATTTTAGTCCTGAACATCATTAGGATTATCCAAACAACCAATACAAATGAATGAATATTAGTCGAATTTTTACTGTGAAATAATGGGCTGAGTAATTAATTTTAGTGGTGATGCGTGGAAGAGTCCTTATTATTAGTAGACCGAAATACTAAGATAAATTTTGTTCAGTGAATGATAAATTGAGGATGATTCGTTTCACAAGAGGTGACTCACAAAATCACTAATTCGGAAATCACTGGACTACTGTTTTGCCTTTATATAAAAGACTCTGTAGGAGTATGCGCACAGAATTCAAAATATTTATATATTATTGAGAAAGAAAGAGAGAATAACGTTGAGGCAAACGAATTCACATTTACGGTCTGTCTGATCAGATTCATTCCATTCAGATTATTTTGGAACTTTTGGTTATTATAACTGAAATATCTTCACCAGTCTTGAGAAAATAGGTTTTAGTAATATTGATTCGACCAGTATTTATACACGGTTTGCAACGAAACCAATAATGAAAGCCTTAATTTCGATTAGTTAGTCGTCATCAAATGTGTGGAATGTTTAGACTTGATAGAGTGGTCACACTTTCATTGACTCTGTGTTTGTTATTGTTCGCTTACTTGATTACTTAAGCCAGTAACACCGAATGAATCATAGGTAGCCAAAACGTATTCTCTAACCTACTCTGTTCTAGATCTGTCATTCCAGTTCAGTCCAGTTTAGTTCATTCTTCTCATGTGCGTTTTTATTTCTCAGTGTTATGTGCATTTTGGTCTTCCTCCTTTCTTTTGATGTTGAAATTCCCAAGTAAGCGGTTGCTTTGTGTCTCCGTTGAGTGGTTTCCTCGAGTGTGTCAATTAGCGCATAGGCAAATTGATGAATGAAGTGAAACCCAGAAGGCTTGTGAGCTAACTCAAATATGTAACGCATAACTGAGAATGTTTAGTCTGACAGAATTAAAGGCGGACATGTTTTAAGCAAGATAGACAGGCTTACACATGATTGAAAGCGACGAATGATGGACAAGGTCAACAGACAAGTGGTGAGAGCCATGTGAGCTAGACATTGAATGACTCACTGCATTGTCTCTCACGCAGTAGGTTGTTGATGATGATGTCTGGCCAACGGATTCGAAGTATTTTGCGTAGATAACTATGTTCACTCAGGCATACCTAGTCAGAATACAAAAGCGATTGGGATATCGTGTTTACACCACAAAACATTTCCATATCAAAAGAGATCATTTGATTAAGCCTAGAATGCACATAGTGCAGAAACCAAATGATAACTTATACCACTTTGAAGAAATTATGCCTATCATGAGTCAATAATATATAAAATATTGCTCTCCTGTTTGAACATCAAACAGTTCTGATCAGAAGTGTGTCGTCGACGCCGATAATATGATAATGCAAACCTTTTGTTATAATGTTGTAAATATTTTATCGTTTACACAAGTAAGTGGCTTTCTGATTGATGTAGCTCAGGTAATAATGCAATCGACTTTGAAATAAAAAGGTTACTATGCTTGAATCCTGGTTGTAGATTCAAACTTGAAGTGGTGATGGAACTTGCCTATCTTAATGACCCATGAAGGTATTTTGGTTTGAAAATATATTCCATTGCAGTTAGGTCGATCGGAGAACGGTGAGACTAAAAGCAGCAACTTAGGTTCTGAGTAGAAAGTCGTACCGTTGCCAGAAGAGTGCTTTCAAGTCAATAAGGCGTTTCCTTTGTACAAACAACATCTTGAACGATGCTTCCTTCTCAGAAACAAAGAAGTGATAAGATACGACTTCCTAATATGATTATTGTGTTGACATGCTATTGTAAATTACTACGGACTGCAGAGTCTATAATGACCATCGACCATTAAAATGTTGTGTTTAAACGAAAACGTGAACATCAATCCATTAAGATATTTAGTTCTGTCTGTCCGTTTCAAATGTGTCGAAAGTCATTCAAAATAATTCGAAATTGCCAGTATAATTTAAACATTTCAGATGTTTAAACCCAGTTGATATGAGTTCTTGCATTTGGATTTCGTGTTATAACACACACCTTAGAGGTTACTCACACTCAAAATCTCACCACTCACACAACTTCCTAGTTTCAGACATTAATCAAAATCCAGTGCGATCAATTCATATAGATACGCAAAGTGTTATCATGAAAATCATTCAGCTCTATTAGTGAAAAATGTATCCTTCTAAAACGCTGGGTGTGAATCGACAGAGTAATCCACTCAAAAGCATGTTCACTACGAGATTCAAAACACTTTTGATTGATGTGGGCAGTTAGCCCTGGTCGGCAGTGGAGTGCTTCGGGACTCTGAGTTAATGTTCATGCTCAAGCTCATGCACCTAACTCATGATAAACTCAACTACTGAGTTTAATTTACAACTTATCCATGTTTGGGGTAAAATATGTATCTCATCGTTGTAAAGGTTCATTATAATACTTGTATCGATGTTCTCAGTTGAATTGAGATCAGCGTTCGCTAATGCATGTATGTTTATTCTATTTAGACTATCTAGATGTAGTCATTCTGTTATAATTTATACATAAACGAGTCGAGAATAAAATCTTTGTTAGTTGAGCTTTTCTCCAAAGCCTAATCGGATTCCAGTGGAATTCTCGGAACATTAAATTCAACGGAGCTAGAAAAGGATTATCGACAGTTACACTTTTACCGGTTTGGTAGGACGAAAAACTCCTTTGTTTGATTATTCTCAGCGTTATTTATGAACGTTTGTACTCATCACACTACTAATTATTATTTAAAGTCGTTTCTGAAATCCGGCTCCATTTATCCCGTCCATACTTCCATACCATTTCTAAGATTAGATCAGCATTCGTATGTCGATATTCGTCACACTCAACTAGCTGTCCAGTTTTAGACGATCCTCAAGTTAGAAAATAATTTTCTATGTCCTGCCTAATAATGGTTCGATCCCTTATCCCCAAGAAATTATATTTCAGGCGTGATTGTTGACCCGAAATCTGATGCTATTAATTATTTTCTCTAATCCAACTTATTGAAAGTCTTGCCAGCACTGTCAATGTATGTGCTACAAATAATTAATAGACTGAGTATCTTATTCAGTTCCTCAAACTACCAAACAGAACACTAGAAATAACAGATAAGTGACTCACAATACTTTGCAGTATCCAGTTTTTGAACGCATCTGACTGTGAAATTGATGTACCACAATATAACATGCTGAATAATAGATCGTGATATTCACAAATCTGGAACATTGATGGAACTAGATTGATGGCTTAGGTAACTAGGAATTTATCGCGGTTTGTGATCAGGAGAAAAACATTATTACAATTGATGGAATTCGCAGTTGAGCCAAGAAGCCAAACCTGACTATCAATTGTTGAAAATGTAGATAACGAATCAGCGGAGAATCACTTCAAATTGTTCATCCTTAATAGATAAACTCGGTTGTTCTAAGATTTCTTACTGATTTGTGACATACATTTTCGTGATAAATTCATAAGAATTTCCTTCTAACTGAGCTTCTAAGCAATGTATACACCGCATGTTTTGGTGTTATTATAGAACTAAATACAAGTAAGTAAGCCATCTTCATAACTGTCTAAATTTTCCTCATATCTCAGTGTAGTTAACTGTCCATTAAGATGAAATTTTGTAATATTCTTGTTACTTGATTCAGCAAAACATAAACGAAACTTATAAGGATACATTTTAATTGCTGCCAGCCGCATAGATGCTCAAAAAGTGATGTCTTCAGACTGTTCACCATGAATAACTGATTGTTACCGTTTCCGACTAGGTGACACGGAATGGAGTTCCTTTAAATCATGCTAGGATTATAATTGGACAACAAGACTGAAAAAATGCCTTCATATTGGTGTTTTAACATCATTAAGTTTTAGCTCAGCACCACATATTGTCTAATTTATCTAGTTTCATAACTCGTAGTTTTGTCAACATAATTTTTACTTGATATTATTCTGACAGTCAAAATGTCAAAGCTTTAGTACTATATATACCGATAAATTTCCCTGATTTATGCAGCTGTGTCCCAACAGCTGTATCTTATGAGAAAGCAACATAACAGGTTTCATAGTAGCATGCTCATGATCCATGATTTCATGATTCATAGTTATCATCATTGACTTTGTTATCCACGGCTACACTGTTGTGTGTCAACCTAATAATCTAGGTTGTATTTTGTCACTCGACTTGTAATTTTGATTTTCTTAACCGTGCAAGTTCACATGTTGTAATACAGACAGACTATAGCCAATTGTTGTCCTCTACTATTTCCTAGTGTTTTTTCAACTGTCATGAAGTTTGAGAAATCACATGAAGATATTTGACGAGAATACGTTTGTACAGCCAAACAAAATTGTTCTGTATGTTGTCAGGAGATTGGTAGACAAACATGGGAATGAAAAGTGTAAAAGCAAAGCAAAGTGAAACAAATTGAAGGCGAGTGAGCCAACTCCACTTGATAAGACATGATTAACTACTATTTATGATCAGACATGTGGCGGCATTGCTCACAGCTATGCTTTGGATGTTTGCTTATTGGTTTAACAAAGCAGTATGTTGCTGTTGTTAAACAGTTTGTTTTTTGTTATTTATTCAGAAGTAAAGTTTATTGACTGGCTCTATAAAGGTTGGTGCTTTAAATAAGAGTTCAGTGGAAGAAGCGATCCCACCATTACGATGCTTACAAGCTTTGTACCTTTGAAGCCATTTTCGAATTTGATTTGCTGTTACAGTGCACTTTCAGTAAAATTTGCCCGAAACGCTTTTTATATGACTGTTGTCATTTCGTTGTTGACACTGTATAGATTGTCAATGTGGATGGTCAAATAACACGTATGAAATGAGTTTTATGATGTACATTTCGAGTCATTGTTTGTTGGGGAAATTTCCTTATTTAGATATCAGATATGCAGAGAAATCAATATGACAGTATTATTTGTCAAATAATGACAAGATTATCGTACATTTTACTAGAAATTCTTTATTTTTATTCACCTGCAAGTTAAATTGCAGTGGCAACTTGAATATACCTCCACCTTTCTCATCTTGGCTTTGTACTGATGAACTATACATATATCAAATTTCGGGTTTACAGTAAAAAATGTAAATATGAATCGCTGGGTTAAAAATTTTACATTGACTGTTCATTTGTTTGAAATTTCAATATTTTTTCTTGCCTCTTATAAGGCATACTGAGTTTCCTATTTCCGACATCACACAAACGAGGTAAGCCTGAATGTTATACACAGAAACTAAACGGAAGTTTTATTTCATTTGAAATATTATTCTGTCGTTAAAAATGGAGTCAGAGAGCTGGTCTTTCAAGTCTTTAAAAAGAAAATCAATCTATCCAGCTTCACAGAGCACAGTTACATGTTTTTTGACTTAATCATCCACTGACACCCATTCTATCACTTTATATAGCAAAACTCACAAAAAGTATTGCACTCACACCAACCTCAGGCAAATAAATAAAATCCACAGTGCAAAAATATGAATTAACTGAAATGACACTGAAAATCAAAACTTACGTATACTAGAATGTGGATGCCATCAAGGTTTTACTGTGTAAATGGATTTTCAACCGTAGCAGTTCCAATGGTTTCCAGTAAGTGCAATTCG
>OX103976.1:18211549-18247864 GCA_944470395.2 Schistosoma turkestanicum | reverse complement strand
GTACAATATATTATGCGGAATTTTGAAAAATTCGAATGAAGAGGAGATTTTCTCTCCGAATTTTTCCTGGTATTTATGAACACATGCAGTTCACTTGTAACCTCTGCAGCAGTCATGAGTAAAAAACACGCCCTATATTTATATCTGAAAAAGTAATTATTCAGTGACATTTGCATTACAGTTTTCAGGAATGATGAGCTGAACAATCAAAAGCATTCTCACCTAACATGTGGAGCAGAAAACGCATCACCGATTGAAAAACAAATGTGTTGTTTGTCAGAGCAAACTGGACTTCGAAAGGTTGAGAACAAAGTGAGTGATCTATTTTGAACGTGTTTTGTCCTTGAATAGTTTGATTATCGCACAGTTTTTGGTATTTATATTATAAAACACTTCAGCAGTAGGTGGAAAATGATATGAATATTAAAGGTTTTATTCATTCGAAGAATAATTCACAAAATGAGACATCAAATTAGACGTTTCGATGTGAGTTGTGAATAAAGTATCATCCGCTTACCAGCTTGCAAAACTTTTCTGCATTAGATCTAAATATTGGATTGAACAATACACCAAAACTAATATCTTAATGTTAAGTTTGAAATAATCAGCAGACAATCGTTGGAGTTAGTTGAGTCACAGACCGAAACACAAACACTTGGCATTTTAGTTTGTTTATTTTCGCACTACCGTCTTTGTGAGTTCTTGTGATATTCGTTCCGATGAAATCGAATTTAGAGATCTTTTAGCACACCAGAATCGCTAAGACAACGTTGTTGATGTGATGTATCTACAGTTGGCAAGCGCACCAATGTGGATCGGATGCATATATGAAGGCGCGGATTGACAAAGCAAGCGCTGCATTTTCACAATCGGAAAATATCTGGAACTCCAAACAACTTTCAACCAAAATGAAATTCAGGATTTTCAATGAAAATGTCATAAAATTTCTACTGTTTGCAGCGGAAACGTGAAGAACTACGACAGTCATCACCTAGAAGATACAAGTATTTATGAACAGTTTTCTACGCGAAATACTTCGGATTCGTTGGCAAGCTAATATGAGCAACAACGTACTTTGAGAGAATAAACCAAATTCCACTGGAGGAAATCGTGAAGAAGCGCTGGAAGTGGATAGGACACACACTACGAAAAGCACCAAACTGCTTCACAAGACAGCCCTCGTGTAGAACCCTCAAGGTCGAAGTAAAAGAGGTAGGCCAAATAACACATGACGTCAAGTAATACAGAAAGAGATGAGCAGAATGAAGTTAAACTAGAGAGAACTGTAAAGCGAAGTCCAGGACATAGTTGGTTGGAGAAAACTGATGGGAGACCTATGCTCCTTTGGCGGTAACAGCTAACAAGTAAGTAAGTACATACATGTACAAATATCCAATATTGTCTTCATAATTCAAAGAGATCGATGCAGATTAGTACTTGAGACTTGTAGAAATTATCAAAAACCAAATTCTGCTGATCAATCGCATGAACAACCCGTTGATGTTTCAATCTGAGGACGAAATACAGAAAGACTCATTTTTCTATGAATGCTTGTTTGGCCAAATATTCGGACTTTGTTGATTAGCTATACATGGGATTGTGATGACGATATGTTAAATCTTCGAGATATGAAATTTAACTAAATCATAATAAAAAAGACAGTATTCTAAGAAGTAGTGTTAAAATGTCGATAGATCAAATGTGTATTTCAAAACAGACCAACGCAACCAGTTCATAGCAAATTTGATATTACGCAATGTAAAATAAAATACGTTTAGAATTCTCGATATACTTTCAGAGATATTCAGTTAATTTTGTGTTATTTTTAATGATTTTTATACCAACTAGAACTTAATTAAACGAATGTCAGCTGAGATAATTGGCCTTCTGTTATCGTACGAAGTAAGTGCATCTTAATATAGTTATTATACCGTTATCAATAATAAACACAATTGATATATACATGTCTTTCAAGCGCGTTTGATAAACGTAGATTCGAAAAATTCAGTAAGAATTTGAATTGTATTGAAGAGTTGTTTCAAGGTAAATAAATAGTCGACGAAGCTTGGATTCAACATTAATATGAGGAATGAGTCGAAGCATTCTTCAAGAACATTTTGTTAGTAATTGAATATTTGTCTACAATTGTCAACAACCATTAAGCGGATAACAATTCGTAAAATTCCAATGAAAAAAATTAAAGTTACTGGCGATTCACGATTGACTTTGCTTCTTCAAACAAAATCGGACGCTTATTTACTTTGAAATAAATGACTTGAATCAAAGTACTAATCTTCGGAGATTTTCGCTTCCGTTCATCATAATATCTTAAATCTGTTTAGTCTATTTGTATTGAAATTATTTGCGAAATCTTTAAATAACTTAATGAATTACTACAATATGATTGATAACGTGAACATGTTTCTATAAAGCTTATTCGAAAGTAATGAATATATTTTGGAAAACCAGTTCATTTGTAATGTTCTTCATATTTGATTATTTCATATTTATTCCAGACATATAAGAAGCACGTTTCAAAGAATAGTGACAGTTTGAATGAAGAGAAGTTGTTTTACGCAGAATTCACTCGAGTAAGCTATTCACACTCATGGAAATGCGTTTGCAAAAATCTCGTTCCGAACTCATTCATATGAAATGCGGTGTGTTGTTATTACTGATGAGCAGTAAATTAGTACTCTGACAATCAAAACATCTTTCGAAGCAAACGTTATGGGCAAAAAACAAGAAACAGAGTAGTACGTTTCATGAAAATGAAATGTGCTTTGGAGATGGAAGATTATGAAGGATCGGTTTTGTGTTGAGTTCTGTTCTGGGCAGTCAAATTTCCAAAACTGTAAAACACAGTTGAGTTTCTCAAGCTACTAACCAGTTATATATATCTGACAACAGTCGTAAGAATAGTAATCTTAATTATATGAAATTTGCCAGAATAGCAACGAAAAAGCAAAATAAACAAAAAGGCTAAAATGTCATTTTTTAAGAGGCTCATATAACAGTTTTCATGAGATCGAGTATTTGTTAGGATGATAAAGATTGATAAGTTATAATTGTACGTGAAATGTTTTGTGACTTGATATGATGGAATGTATTAGTTCAAGTAGATTGTGATGGATATAAGCATGGATAAAGTGATAAGTCGGTTTTAAGACTAAGAGTCGATAGGCAAAATGTTAATTTATCCTGTTTAACAAATCCATCATAGTTATCATTATAAACAGGTGCATTTCACCTCATTCATATAAAGTATGGTGCATTATTATTGATGAGTAGTACATTTATAAAATTAATTTCAATGTGTTATTGAACAGCTTGGAAAACAAGTTAGTTCATCACTAAACTAACTCCTTCCCAAGTAAATGACTTTGAAGTAATTGCATTATGTGTATTTACATGTTAGTAAGTTGTGTATCCGATTCCGAATACCGAGTGGGTGGAATCTTATTCTATCGTTAATTATTTTCACCGAATTTAGGAGGTTTAAATCATATGAAAGTGTACAAAAGTTTGCATTCGTTATATCAATGTAGTAGTTGTATTCCAACTTCTTTGTATACCAAACACGTGAACATATCATTGACAGTCGCAAACGAGTTATCCGTATATGCAATAATTGTAGTACTTCCAATGTTGTTAAAAGCGACTTCTGATTCTGTTGACACAGCTTTGCAGTCTTTTTAAACAGTAAACTAATCATGATTTTATTTTCAGGAATTTTCCAAAATATACCAATGTCCAATTGGTTCGCAAATGAATCCCATGGATAAATGTTTCCTGTGACGAAACACCGCAACTGTCAATGCGTATGCTTTTAAGTGACAATAATTATTCGAATGTGTTCTGCCTCAGTAACCGTTACTGTAACTTATGTGGTGTAGTTAAAAATTTTCTTTTCTCAATAATAATAATAATAATATAATTATTAATAATAATAGTTTTTTTCATCAAATATGAACATGTTGAAAGAAGCACATCAATTTATAGGCAAGATGAAAATGTTTAAATTGTTCACATTTTTTCCTGTAAAAAGTTGTTCAGTTACGTGAAAATTTCACGGGATACATTAACTACTTACAGATGACTCATATCATATAAAACTATAAATAGTATTTCAGACTCTGCAATGCACAATACAAAAGTTAAGGCGGGTTAATACGATTGTGTTGTGATGAACCATTTATAGTCTACATTTACCAAGAAGTGATGTGCAAAGATCTTCTTGTTGAGATTTGTCAGATACTAAATATACAGGCTCCTTGTTAAAGTATACAATTCTTCGGCAATAATAAACACTTCTACTCTGTTCAGCTAAGTTGCATATCCTATTGTTACATTTAGTTAATTTGATTGTGTCATGTCAGTTAACAATATGTCCAATCGATTTGAAGAGTTCTTCTAAAATAATTCTTCTGAAAAAAATGAAAAATCTCTTTGCAATAAACTATTAAAAACTGAGTCAATATTTTGTTGTGCTTATCATGGAGCACTTTCAAGTAGTTCACGATGCATGTTCAACGAACAGTATAATGTTGTCAAAAAAGAAAATATTTCTGATAAAAATTCAGAACACTTTGTTCACAGTTCAATCACTATAAGTGTGAAGTAAGGTGTGAAAATGGTTCGCTAATCAGATGTAAACTCTGTACCAAAAAACAGGGTGATTGTAAATTTGAACTGCTGATAGTCATATAATCAGTAGTGTATGTAATATCGTATCGTCTTTTTTCTTCCTTCTATGAAGTGAGTGAATAAATATACGGGGATTTTCTCAACTAGTTTTCATGTATGATCCATTTATTACTAATATTTACTGAATCTGATGTAATTCGTCACTGTGTTCTGAACATTCGTAGAATCATTCGCACTGACACTGGGCCCGAAGTGAAATTATTAAGAGTTTGTACTACTTAGGGTTTGGTTGCAGATTATGCACACCAGAACAAATGATGATAGATAAAACAGCAATTATTGACCGAGACTGATTTTTCGCCGACATACATCAAAAATATTAACATGTTGATTTGAGATCACATTATACTGTCACTAATGACACTATTTGGCGAACTCACTCTAAGATATACGTGTGATAGACAGTACGCGTTAATAGGAAATCACGTGCAAGAACGGTCGGTCCTCTCTGATTCAGTTGTCTTCGACGACTTGCAAAATGAGGTTCACGATTTAATCTACAGAGTATACACTCCTGACAAGTTTATACCCGACAGGTCGTCCCGAAAGAAATCTCACTTCACTATGTCTTGTTCCAGTAGTTGTAGATGGTCAACAAGGCTCTATTTGATGCGTATCTGCACCTTTCATCATCAAATATCTCACGTTTATTTGTTAAAATTGAGCAATCCATTATCTTGGGGCGCAGTTTCGGAGGTTTGCGATTTGTTACACATTTGAAATCATAAATCAATCATTGTTAGACCACCATTAGAAACCTGGAAGCACTGGACGGCTGTTTTGTCCTGGTATGGGACTCACCAGCAGTGCGCATCCACGACTCCTGCTCCTCGCAGGATTCGAACCCGTGACTTTTGGCATCGTAGGCGAACGCCTTACCATCGAACCACTAAGCCGGCATCCAACGGTGTTAATGTCTAACTCTGACTGATTTAGGGATTTTGCGCGACCTCACCCATTTGTCTTTGGTAGTTACTGCCTACACCCGACAGGATTGAACTCCATTGGTCACGTCTTCTCAACTAGAACTCCGAGAATTTTCTCACGAAGATAGTCACTAGTGAGCACTGTTACGATATTTTGGGCCACAGTTTTGGAGGTTTGCGATTTTTTACACATTTCAAATCATCAATCAATCATTGTTAGACCACCATTAGAAACCTGGAAGCACTGGACGGCTGTTTCGTCCTGGTATGGGACTCATTATAATTGAACTCTTTTCACCGTCGATGGCTTCAGCGATGGTGGAATGATAAATCTTTCTGAAAACGAATTTTAAAGTTTACTCATAGGCATTGAATTTCATCAATATGTCGCATCATACTGAAAGTTCGCTGCTAATAAATTTGAGAATGAGAGGTTTAAAATCAAAGCAGAGTGAAGCAAATGAAAGTTGAGTAGACCGACTCCATTTTTTGAGAAATGATAAACTATATATGATCAGACTAAAATGAGCTGAACATGTAATAAACGAAGCAAGCAATGTACATATAATGGTATGTCTAAAATAGAACAGTAAGACGGGATAAGAACAGAGTAAAAAGCTTCAAAATCGAAAAAGAAATTTACATGATCCAGACAATATCACATAATCCCGCAAATATCAGGATTGATTGAAACAAGATATTGATCCGTATTAGTTTGCAAATTATTCAAAAATATATGAAATATCACTGAATATTTATTCTTTAGTGAATGAAGTATCGTAACAAGATTTTGCTAACTACATTATGTCTGTTCTAATAGACAACTATCTGAACTTGTTTTCTTCTTACTTATTCCTTTACCTATATTCATGTGTCCCACGTTTGACAATAGAGGTTAAAAGCTAATTGTATAGATGCAGAAAAATATCTAATAAGATTACAGTACTTCTTGAATCAAATGATATTAAACATTGTTAATTGATTGCCTGTATAAACGTAGATGCGCAAAAGTGATCCCACTATTACTTCGTAGCACAAGGAACATTGCTTTTAAATGTGTGGATAGGTTAGAACTATACAGTCAACTCAGTGTAATAAAAGTTTTGCGAAACGTTCCGTTAGATTGGAAACAATGAAATCGATTGACATTTTACAAACTACTTGCATTTTTATTGAGGAGTGTGAAGAATAGAGACGTCATATTGCGATTGTCAACGTATTTTCTTAGAGTTGTTTTTCATCCGTGAGATAGGTTGTAGTTACTCCATATAGATTCCAGTTCGCTTACATCTAGCTTCATTTGGCCCTTCTGATTAATTTATTCAACCGAGCCATTTGCGTAGCCACAACTTATATGTACCATTCATCCTTATTATTTTCTGGTTTGTACGAGTTCACATGACATGTCCCAATCCTCATTCGACATTGTCAACCATTCGTCGCCTTCAATCATATTTTTGCATGCCTACTTGCTTACATGTGTGTCTTATTTTTGTTTGGCTATATATTCTTCGTCATGCTCTATCTTTGAGAGTTGGCTCGCTAGCCTTCTTCAAATCGCTTCCTTCGCCCATTGGTTCTCATTGTAATCCTGGGAGTCAGCTCAAAAGCCTTCTGCAATTCATGTCACTTCATTCGTTTTGATCATTGCTTCTCGGCTTTGCTTTTTGGTGTGTCCAAAACAAACGTATTCAACACTACAAGTTCTCCTTCTGATTATTAACCGTCAGACGCTACTTTGTAACGATTGTCTGGACGAGCTAATTACCGAGCCTTGTAACACGCAGTAACCGGCAACCAAAAAGTAAAACTGCACCCGTCTACTGTTCGAGAACAGTCGTTTCATAGTTCCTTTATTTTATTGCTCCTTAAATTCTACCACTCTACTGACAACCATTTTATTGTAAACTGGAGCCAATATTCCTCTTTATGTAATCACGAATATCGATTAAATATCCATTAAGAATCTCTCTAAAGATAAAATATATATTTTATACCACTTCCATGGGCCAGTGGTTATTTAAACTCAAAAGCTTAGTGTATAATGCGCTGGGTATTTGAGTCCCTATGTGCACTTCAACGCAGAGATCTAGGCATATCCTGATGACTGGTGTCACTTAGTATGGAATTTGCCGCCTTGATTCTACTCTACAATCCGAAATTTGTCCATTCTGTAGAAAACCAAAAGTTTTACAGAATAAAGGTTAAGGCCTCATATATTTCAAGTAATACAGTGTACTCCAGATAAATTATCGTTCTATATAATTTCTAATGATACAAAAAACATATGTGACAATACATTTCGCACAGATAATTATAAAATACGAACTTCATCTATGCACGATTATCATCCATGCTTATTATGAAAAGGTGTTGAATTGCCCGCGATCTGACTCCAATTTGTACAAACAATGCGAAATCCTGCAAAATAAACCTTAGAAGTTACTTAAGCGACCTATTTTCTTGCAACAACAGTCATCATTACCGCTATACAGTATATTTTGAATGAATTTATTTCATACATTCAATATTCATACAGACATAAGAATAGGAAAAAGAAAATCAAACCGACTGAAGAAATTTTGTATATTTTTCTGGCTATAAAGGTTGATTGGATCTGATTTGGTGACTGTGAGTTGCACTTCTTGGAAGAGCATTTTTCTTGGCACACAAACCGTTATTGTGTATGTGTTTGTTGGTATAACTGCTGTCGCATTTTGGTTAGGAATAGACTGTTTAGATAAATAAAGTTACTTTTGATGCGAACGCACGAATATACATTTTGTATTGGCGTATACATGTAAATTGCATAGAGTGAATCAAGCAATCTCTGAGGATATGAAAAAACATTCTGTGATGAAAAGATGATATTCTAATTTTTGGTATTTTGTTTACGAATAGTCTGGTAAACCAGGATGTCTACGCAAAATATTGGCGATCCGTTAGCTAGGCACGATTAGCGACAACCTATTGTTTGAGAGAACAAACGAGATTTCAGTAAAGCAGGAATTCAGGAAGAAGTTCTGGACGGAGGTAGGACGCACAGTGAGGAAAGCACCCAAACATGTCATAAGTCAAGTTCTACCTCGAAACCTTTAAGGATAAAGGAAAAGAAGAAGGCCAAGTAACACATTTCTCCAAAAGCCGGGACAGTTATGAGAAGAATGAACAAAAGTTGGATAGGATTAGAAAGAGAGGCCCACGACAGAGCAGGTTGGAAAATAACACTCCATTGTGGGTACAGGTGTAAGTAATTAAGTAGGTGAACACTTTTGATGAAGACCAACTTATCAAAATAAAGGCTTTCATTGATTGCTGTGTTATAAACCGTGTAATAATATTGGTAGGATAATGAATAACGAGATCTTTTTTCTTTAGGTGAATGTACCTATTTCAGTGGTAATAACTGGAAGTTTCGAAATACTCTCAAATAATGAGGCTGATGAGACAGACCCTTAAATGTGAATTCACTAACCTCAACGTTATTCTCTCTCTCTCTCTCTCTATCAGTAATTCTTGAATTATGCTTGCACTTTCTTAGACAGTTCTATATTAAAGGATAGAACTCATCCTCAATTTATCATACAATGTAGCTTAGTATTTATGTCTGCAAATAATAATTATTCTTTCGTAATTCGGTTAAAAGAACAAATAAAAATGGTTGAGGAATTGATGATCCTGATATATCATTGTAAAAATTAAACTAATCATCATTCATTTGTGTTGTTCGTTTGGATCAATTCATTGATTTTTAGGTCTACAAATGATTTGTTTGGTTGCTTAATGCGCACCTTGCTTGGTCGCCTACATATTTCCGTCAGTTCACAAGTATTATTATTGAAAGTGTACAATAGTTATCTGTGGCCTTTAGGATCAGCGTTTCTCCCCAGGCAGGACACGTCAATTGGATGTACCTACATCTTGGATTTTGTTTCCACTGTAAGAACAAATGACGGAGAGAAAATTAACGTAATACAGAAAGAATAAGAAAGAGTAGGAATGTGTCACTTTATCCTTGGCCATAAAATGACCTAAATATTACCAGGGTAAATTCAGAATTATAAAAAATAGGTAGATTTTAATTTACTAATTTGTGTGACCAGAATATCCTAAATGTGTAGCTTAAAAAGATCACATTTTTCAGTAGTACACGTCCATTACGTGCGCTCGCAAGAATCGATCGCAGGACCTTCGGTTTCGGACAAGAAAACCTGACCTCCTGATCAACGTAACAGCCTAGAATGGTGCTCGCGTCTAACTTCGCTGAAATCCACGGTCTTGCACAACCTCACTCACTGTCTCCGATGAGCACAGCTTCGCATCTAGACAGAGTTAAACGCCACATGTAACTAGTTTTCTCTGAAACCCAGGGAAACGCCCACACGGAACAAGTAGCAAGAGGGTAAGCGTACGCTCACTAAACCAAGGGTTGTGGGTTTAATTCTAGTGATTGAAGGTCACGGATTCATACTGCTTCTGCGATGTGTACTGGGACAAAGCCATAATCAACAGCATTCACGTTTCTACGGATGATTTAAATATTGATCGACTCATCATTTCAAAATATATTTTTATACAGCATAAATCACTAAACTACTTATTTGATCAACATACATTTATGAACACTTAATCAGTTTTATGTATGTATTATATGTTTCTGATAGTTATCATATCTGTAGTAATGCGGGTAACAACTGATCTTATCTGAGGAAAAAAATTCTTATGGTAGAATATGATTGAATAAATAAACTCTGTGTTCAACCTCAGAATCCACGAGCACAGAACAATGTCATATATTCATATATGGCTACAATTTCATTATATAATTCGAATGGTTTATAAGTAATCTCGTCTCAGTTATAATGTTCAATGTTGTTCTACCTACAGCATGAACGGCAACAATAATCTGGTAAAAATTAAGACTCGTATACAAGGATAAAACCGTTAATTTTAAAGTACAAATCACTAAATTGCTTATTTATTACATAAAGAAAACTGGTCAGGTTTTTGTGAAAAATGATGATCGACTATATCAGATGTTTTGGATATTCACTAATATCATTTCAGTAATAATGTCAATGATAATCGATTTTATCTGAGAAAACGAATTCCTATGGTTAAGTTCAATTAAATTAGTAAACATTGTGGGCTTATTTACAACTTTGTCATCAACGATCACGGAATTAACCAATGTAAAAAAAGTTATAACAATCTCAATTATTGCTATGCTTACAATTTAATTCAATAAATCGAATGAGTTTTCACGATTCCGGTCTCGGTAATCAATTTTCAGTTGTACTAACTACATGGTGAATGACAACACCAACATATTGACAACTTAATAACTCACCTTCCAGAAAATCAGTTATCTTTGAAACCAAATTCATGTTAACCACATGTTATATTACTGTGGTTGACTGGTGCACAACACATACACATGTAATATAACAGAAATTATGACTATAAATATTCAATAATAACTAAATTCTTGAGGCTATTATTCACACTCTCATGTGAAATGGTAAGAAATCCTATATAAGCAATTTTTCTGGATAACTGCCTACTATTTACCATTCCATTGTCCAGCAACCCGTAACTTGCAAAATGACGCCATCACTGTACTGTCGATTGGTCTTGTCCATGAAATCCATGGCACAATATTTGCAGTGATGATTTCTGTTGACGTATTCGAGGATATCTGGCATACGTAGGGGATGACTGTAAGCCATGTCTTCCCGAAATTCTCACTCATCACTAAACCTCCAGCATCAGTACCCATATCAAACAACAAATCAGATGGATTTGTATATGCTATGAGCTGTTCAACCAACGGTCCCATATCTGCAAATTGACCAAACATCAGGCGAAATAAATTTTTGGCTATTTTCGTGAAAATAACTTTGGACAAACTGTAAAATATATCTGATGCTCCTGTTAAAATTGTATGAAAATTTAAAATGAACATTTTCAACATTTCTTATTAGTATAAATTGGTAATTTCATTAACGTTCCATATTCATATCTTTTGCATTATCTGTACTAGAGTTCAGCCACAATACCGTCAGTTGCAAGTCTGCATGATTAACTAGGATGTAGCTTTGTTTCTTACTGAATGTTAAATACAGTGCCAGAGGGAAAATGGTACTTAGATTTCCAAAATATCTAAGATCCTCGGTTGGACTCGATCTGATGAGGCCTATGCTAAGGTGAAACGGCCAACCAGTGCTTCCAGGTTTCTAATTGTGGCCTAACATGTGTTGATTCATGATTTCAATAATACTCATCAATCTCCATCGCTGTACAATGAAAATTATAGAATAAATAGCCATTAACTACCTTAAATTTACCTAATATTATGAAAATTATATTGTCATTTCGTGGTATTATGAATGAACAAGCATGAATAAATATTTCATTTATGAGAACTTACCAAACCATGTTCTATTAGGTAGCTTATTAATCATAAAACAACGTCTCTTTAAAACCCATGAACCTCTGATATTGAAGGCTTGTCCACAATAAAATAAATAATCACCAACATTTAGAAATGTATTTGTTTGACGATTAGGTAATTGTACAGCAGAATGTTTCATCGCAGCATACTGTGGTAAATTACAGGGATCTAAACATATAAATTAGTGAATAAAAGGTCAAAAATATGCTAAATGATAATGTTATTAATAATTGTAAACAGTGTGTATGATATTGAAGTGATAAAGTTGAAAGATGATCACATGCAAAGAAGTGACACATGATATGTTTTAACAGGCAACGAAAAGCGATTAGCAAATAACCGTTAAGACAATCGAATAATATTACATTTTGATGAGACCAGTTTTTTTCAATGTTCATATTGGAACAGTGACTTTTTGGATTTACTTCCAATCTAATGCTTAGATCAATGAAGAGGACTGACTGAAGGATTCTACCATAAAATTGCAGCCGTGGAAAATTCTGACAACTTAACTAACATTGCCTGGCAGTTAAATATAAGTAACTTACCTTTTACGAAATTTCCAGGTTTACGAACCCTCACTTCATGACATTTCATCATTATATCATGCCAAACGCTTTTCAGCCCTACCTAAGCAAAGACACTTCTTAAAACTCCCATCTGTATTTATATAGACAACCCTACAAAGCAAGCCATGGATTGCATACCTCAAGACAAATGGCGATTCGGTAGACACAACAACACATTCTACTAGGAATTTGAGTGTAGTGCCTCCACGTACTGTATTCCAGTTCGCTCACATTTATCTTGGTTAAGCCCTTTCGATTAATTTATTTAACCAAGCCATTTGTATAGCAACAACTCGTATGTACCATTGGTATTTTTTATTATCTGCTTTGTATGAGCTTATACGACTGAGCATTGCTTACGCCTACGCGCTTACTCATCCTTTTCGCTTTAATGTTAATCTCTTAATATTCCCATGAACTCACATGATTTGTATCGCTTGCTTTAGACCTTGTCAATCATTCGTCGCTTTTATTCATGTGTGTGCATGCCTATTTAGCTTGTCATGTCTGTCTTATTTTTTATCTGAACATATATTCTTAGTCATGTGCTATCTCTTTAAGTTGGCTCTTAGCCTTCTCCAATTCGCTTCTCCGCTTTGCTTTGTGGTGTGTCCCGAATAAAAGTATTCATCAATACTAGTTCATGTTCATGATTTATAAAGAGAGCTATAAGAACACGCAATAAATCGACACACCACAGGAGGCACGTGGGAAGACTATGAATAGCACTGGACAATCACACAAGTTATTGATCATCATCATCATCATAATTATCGCCAAAATGTGGTTGACACTCAGTCAATAGTTTTTATTCGAATCCATTCATAAAATGAACTTAAAATGCATATGAATGACTAGAAAAGTCACAAATAGATGAACAATAATTTCATAAATCGTTCTATTGTAGGACTAAAAACGAGTATGCATTCACAAATCTCAGAAGTTGCAATTAAACTTCCAGTTTTTAACAGTGTTCTGACATTGATCAATTAATAATTTTAATAACATCTGATAATCATTTACTGAAATAAATAAATACAGAGAACTGACAATACTGTATAAACAATTGATCTTTTTCACATATAATTCTTACAGAAATCTTCATTTTTTCCTCACAGAAAACGATGATTAAACAGTCTAAAATTTGATGATTTTCTGAGCATAGGATCTGCAGAAATCTACAGATCACCTACATCTGCTCCATGAGAGGTAGTGTAATTTTAATTATTAATAATAATTTCTAATTATCAATAAGTATTTCAAAAACTTACAATTATAATCAAGTGCAGCATGTATACGAGACCTAAATTTGAAAAAAATTTTGGTTGCGAACAAGTATTTCCTACTTCATTGCCTTGTTCAATTAAGACTGAAAATTTCACAATCGATCTACTAATTGATAAATTATACTTTAAGCTAAATATGATTGTATAATTTGTACCAAAATATAAAGGCCCATTCTAAAATAACAATAAAGAATAATATTATCTATTTACTTCAAAGAAAATCAATTGAACTACCTGAAAGAAATTTAGATGAATTAGTGTGCGATTTCAGAAACGTTTGGATAAACGAACAGTGATCAATATGGATGTGTAGAAATACCCCTTATATACAAATCTTTTTGTACAAACGTAAATAAAACCGTTTGGAGCCGAATTATTTCAAATAATACAACCTCATGTTAATGAGTTAACATATTACGAGAGTATCACATAAATACTTTCATTGAAATAAATTGTCAAAAACAATACTTAGAATTATCCACAATATAAGAGGGTAGACGTACATTGGTTTTCTGGATAAACAGACACTGTTCGGGTGTTAACATTGCTACTTGAACAGTACTACTCAATTCTGTGACGCAACCACTTAGGTACATGAAATCCTGTAGGACCCAGTTTATTACTTACCAGCACAAATTCAAAACAGTTTAAAAAGTTGTATTTTGATAATAGCTATTCCTATTTCTTGTGTAAATAAATACAGTGATTGGACGTTGTCAACAAGAAATCGTCGATCTAGGTTTTCGCTTATTCAACACACATTTGCAAGGCGTACCTATTATTTTAATACCGTATTTGTGAAATCAAGTCACTTTGACTAAGTGAAAAATTGATTTACAAACTTCGGTCAGAATTTAGAGGAACTTGACATATTTGGCATTGCCCTGTACACTGTAATCACTGAATTGTATACATGATTGTGAATTCAGTGATAAGTAGAATTCATGAACATTACAAACAGATTATGAATTGACTCAAAAATACTTTGTTTTGATACTTCATTTTGATCAACATTAGATTGAAATACATTGAAACTTACTATGTATTGAATTGATTTACTTATTGGATGCAATGGTGTTTTCAATGTTAACCTATTTTAAGTACCTGTTTGGTGAACCACACTGATTGATCTTATTTGTGGACTGAGATATAGAATTATCGATTGCCTCTTACATTCCAACCCTGTACCATTCATCATTTGGACTGTAGTTTGAAGATAAACTTGATCTCTGGACGTTAAAATTACACAAAATACGGTTCATATATACATTACTAATTCAGACAATGAATAAAGTAAAAAAAACCAAGTTACTCAACTAGGTGATCTGCACCGTAGATTATCATTTAGCAAATCAATAAGCACCCCAACATGTGAAGTCCATTTATATTCTTCATAGAATGAGATATGGTTTACACAGTCATTTTGTTCTAGATGAATGACTGGTTATTTAGTCTTAAAGGCTGATAGTCAGATGTTGTGTTTTGATGAATTTTTATCAGGAATCACATGTTACGTGCTAGATTTGAAGCATATTCGACTAATGGACGAGACAACATTTGTTTATTTGATTGTTAGAATACAAAAACGGAACAATTCATTATTTGGGAAAAATTGAAAAGTTTAATAAATCATTCCATCTTTCAAAACGCACGTATAAACGCATTCAGATGTTTCATAACTCCAGCGAGTATACTGAAATCACCAATCAACCTAAATTAGACCGCTGTTGAGAACCCGAAAGCACTGATCAGCCTTTTCATTCTGGTCTCATCAGACTCAGCAGAAGCACATACCTAAGAACCTACTCAATGTATTTTTTCTAGCACACGGATACTTAACCTCTAGACCACTGTGCAAAGATTCCATCGTGTTAAGTTATGACTTCAATCAATCACAGATATAAGCGACCATTTTCCATCGACTTCTGTCCTTGAGGTAAGACAACTATTGAAAAATATAAGTGTATAATAGTGTTCAAGTGCTTGTTTTCAACATACCTATCAGGGCAGTCACTGAGAAAATATAATGATAATTGTGTGGACATAACGTTGATTGATGGTTTTTCCAAACCATTTCTAAAACAAGTAATAAATTGTTTTGTAAGATTTATCACAAAACAGCTGATGACATCACAAACAAATGTATAGTTATTATGTCATACAATGTATTGAGAGTAGAATACTTTCGAATTCAACTTACCAATACTACGAATATTTTTAAAGTAAATGATCAATTGATCCATTCGGTTAGTTTGGTAAATTGATGAATAATTAAATGAGTAATCATTATTTATTGATGCTAAATTACTACCAAAACCTATATTGAAATTGATGATACTGATAATGGATTCATTGCTACTATTGACATCAGTTCCAATAATTTTTATGGAAGAATTGGAATAGTTCGAATTCAATGGGAATATATAATCAATAGACATTATTCGCCTTTCACCTGGTTGCATTGCTACATTATTCGATTTGGATTGAACCAGTATCTGAAGTGGGAAATAATAATGATAATAATAACAATTTAAAGCACCATTTTGACAAAATATTTTGTAACTACTTTCATTATCTAAGTAAGATGTTTGACATTTACTCAAAT
This sequence comes from Schistosoma turkestanicum, assembly GCA_944470395.2. Lineage (NCBI taxonomy): Eukaryota > Metazoa > Platyhelminthes > Trematoda > Strigeidida > Schistosomatidae > Schistosoma > Schistosoma turkestanicum. The sequence continues at coordinate 18,231,317 of OX103976.1, read as the reverse complement.
ATTTGAGTATTCAGGTATTCCAAGTTCGGCTAGAGCATCACTAGGGTTACTACCGATCCAAAATCCAGAAAAACGAGGAAGGTTAGGCATTGGTTTATCGATCACATCCTGTCGGAAACCAGCTCGATAAGTTTTTTATATAATCCATACATTTATATTTGCCAGTCGATTTCAACTGGCGGTTTGTTAATTTTCAGGCATTTTACAAAACGATCACATAATTTTATTGAATTCTTTTTTTTCATTAGAAATTTATTCCATAAATTTATTGAAAAATATCAATAACGATAAGTCAAATTATTCAGTTATTCAGGAGAATGTGGGTGTTTCAAATAAATACAATTATTTTCTTTCCTTTGTCACTTTTAGTTACCTTGTGGGTTTATTTATCAGTTGATTTATTGATGCGATTAGACAAATTCTAATAACCGTACAAAGCATGTGCTATTTTGAAACAAATATCACATATTGCTAATTGATAGTCCATAAAACGCAATAACTGACTCAATTCTTGCAAATACGGTCAACCCTTGTCATGCATCACTAAAAGCTGACTCACTGAAGGTTTATTCAGCTTTAGCAATTCACGAGTTCGAAACCGACCTCTTTAACTAAACGAATCATGTTAAATCACTGATAATTTCATGGTCTAAGTACTGATCCTTATCTTATGATTATATTTTTCATTTTTTGATTGTTACTAATCTGTTATTAGAATACATGAAGAGAACTATGAATACAATTGTACAACGCAAGATAATGTGATAGTCGACGGTGAGTTTAAAAATTATCAGAATGATTTGATTTAAGAAAATAAATAAGTGAGATAAGTAAGAAAAGAAACAAGAATAACATTTTTCGAGTAAATCTACCAATGCTTACTTGAGTGTATTTTGGTGTGACAGTGAACGTCATACTATCGACAGAAAAGTTCTTTGAACTTCCGCTGATATTAACAATCATTGAGTAAGAATAATTTATCACTTTTATTGCATTGCAATCTCCTATTAGGTGGACAGTAAATAATAAACTCGCGTACAAAATGTAAATAATTAAAATGTTGATAGTGTAGAGAATCAATCATGAGAATTTGTAACCAGTAAATTTCAACTCTGTCTGCTGAAGTTAGTCACACATCAAAGATATTGGGTCAGGTTGCACACCATTGTGAATCCATGAATGTTGTACGTCAACATGATTGAAATGCAACTGAGTGTTCTAGATATTAGGCTTCCACAGACAAGGCCAAAAGCTCTGTGATCGAGTCCTGATTGCGTGTGTCAAGAATGTTCACTTCTTATGAGTCTCAATTAAGACGAAATACCGCTTAATGATTCTATGTCCCTAATCGTGTTCTAAGGTTGATCGGTTCATCGTTTCATTAAAAAATTGTGTGATGCATTCAAACAAGTTGGTTGGTAATTTTCTCACAGAAGAATGTAACATTATCATCATACTGAATACTTTAGTATATTGTTGACTTACGCAACGAGTATCTCTACCAAGGCTGCATAATGGACCATAACCCACTCTCATGTAACTAAAAATGAATTGACAAAAATGAGAAAAAATCAAGTTTTTAATTTCTGATTTATGTATACACAATAAGCAACCAAAACCAGAAATCTTCAGTGAATTATGCATGATATTTTTCCATATTCTTAGACAACTTCCGCCTATTTCTATCCAACTGACATTCATTCATTTCATGTCTGTCTCCGATTCCCGGAGCAATGTGTTCATTGGTCTACTTATGGTTTACCTCTGGACTTGAGGATATGAAGTAAGAGCATGCACCGTAATGCTCTGGTTTTCTATAGACCTCCCGATTTCCTCTTATCTGGGGATAGATGACTCCTTTCACAGTTGGTTGTTGCTGATATTGTCTGGCCGATGCATCTTCGGTATCTTCTATAGACAACCGTTAATAAACACATCTTTCTTGACGTCTGTATAGAATATTCAGTTGTCCATTCACTTTCACAATAAACAGCTGAAAAGTAGTTTTCAGTCTGTAAACCAATAACAACGTTGAATTGCGTACGTAGGTACATAGGTAAGACTGCAGTACCACATTAAAACAGACACGCAATTATCAGCGCAAATCTCATAGTGGTAGAGAAAGTGGAAGCTTCAGAGGCAATGGAAAATATTAGGGTTCGAAAAAATTATTCGAAAAGTATGATTTCAGTGAAATTAATTTGAAACAGAAAGACAGAGGTGATGACAAATTCAGAAGACTACAATTTGAGGGAACACAAAAAGTGGATATATTTGCTACATTGCAAACGGTTTTGAGCCGTGTCGTTCAAGGTCTGTAACCATCGGTTACTATCGTGTCGTTGACCCAAACCAGGTGACAATGTAAACTGACCAACATGGCTCAGATCTCATGTCTTCGAATTCATGTATTTGTGCCATGTTCCAGTTTGGCCGACACTAGATTTCTTACAGCCTACTCCTACATCACAAAACGTCACTCGTCGAGGCAGTCGCTTATTGAGCACACGTAACAAATGTCTCAACGAGCTAGAAGGCAGCAATTTGCCAGCTCCAACAAGTAGTCGTTTGTTAACGGCAGCAAGGCATGCTCAGTTATCCATTGACACACGAGCAATTCTTTAAAGACACTTATGATCAACACTAATAACCTTCGAATATCTTCGACTCTTACTGGCTACGTTTCGCATCTATATAGTTAAACAGAGTAAAATGCTGTACAATCGAATCGTCCTTCTTTTTGCAAACGAATATCTTACCTACGCCATACGTGACACAAATTCGTGAAGTTAGTTCGAGGCTACTGTGTCCGTGACGAGATTTAATCGGTCACCGTGCCTTCATCGCTTTCGAGACTCCGAAGAAAAATGAAGCGGTTGACACGCTCAACTACTACACACCATATAACTTGTTCAGTTGCAAGCGCAATCCATTCCTGAAGTAACACTTTGCATTTTGTGTGGTAAACCGAATCACGAATCGTGAAATTCTTTCGAGCCTACTGTATTCATGACGAGATTTATTCGATCACCACGCAATCAGTGCTGGTGAGACTCCGAAAATAAATGGAGCGGGTGACAAGCTCAACTAATACGCAACATTCAACTTGTTCTGGCGATCACATGACTCATCATTTCATTCGATTCCGCATCAAGTAAAACTATGTCATTGGAATATTACAGCTAAATCGGCTTGATATGTATATCTGTTTTCCATGACCTGACGAAGAATTAACAAATAGGCAATGGTGAATGACTCTCGTTTTCCGAATCCTCACTGGCTCGTTTACTCGGACGGTGCACCATTAACTATATATTTACGTCCATTGCAAGGCGCTTGTTATGCTCTTGTACCAACTGAGATTCCTACATCAGAGGGGTCATGTACAGCAGCAGCAGGGCCTCCAGGTACACGAAGAGTAAATAGAGTCGCTCTTGTATTTGGAGAAAGTGAAGTCATATTATTGGTTCTACTAATATCCTGAATGCGCTTTACGGATACACAACATACATGGACGGCAGAGGACTGCAGGGTCCTGTAGGAGGACGGTTTTCAACATATCTGAATCAAGCTTCAAACGCTAACAGCTCCAATATGTAGTTTGGAGCAGGGTTTTAGCAGGTTAACAGTGACGTTTCATGAACCTAAATGATCACATCACTGGCGCTTGGGTCAAAGGAAAGAAAGGATGGTTGGTCGTATTGATAAGAGAGTGAATTAGAGGTTTAGGACGTATTTGATTGTAACCGATTTGGTGTAGTGTGTTTTTACGAGTATGAGTTAAGATGTACTTTACAAGTTATCCACACCACGGAGGGCTTGTTACTCCGCAACATGACAAAAATAATCAATAATCATTAAATTTGTTAATATCATTCTCAAAATTTTATGTGTATCGCTCAAGTGTATGACTACACAAACGAATATATATATATATATATATATATATATATATATATATATATATATATATATTCATGATTTGAATAGTGCAATGAGACGACAGAGATTTTTCGTTATGTAGTTAGGGAGATTATTAAGATTTACGAAATAAAGGATCGATAAACGATCGCAAACAATTAGGCAGCAGGGAATTCCGGGCGACCGTTTTGTCCTAGTATTACACTCAGTAGCACTGGATTCATCTCCATTACCTTTTGACGAAACATCTTTAATGCGCTCACAAATGACCAGCATTGTGAGAAAATCCGTGACCATAAGTATTTTTACTAATTAAGAACAAGTGGATCTTTCTGTGAATATAGACTTAATCTGTTGTCCCAGTAGGGCTAATGTCGGTTTTAAGCTCGCATTTAGGAGGAGGATTGAGCATGGAGTTGATAACCAAATCTCGTACAGTACTAAATTGCTTAAATACTTTCAACAATAAAATAATTCAAACCATTTAGGATAGCTTTGAAGTATCATAAGGAAAGGGGCATAGCTTCGACAGTCCCTAGACCGTTGACGCCATCTCATAATCACAGAAATGATTATTTCATATACGTGGGATGTTTGAACAGTGTAAGAGACTGAAATGTTATCACGTGATTCAGCAAAACGAAAAAGCTCAGAATGAAAGAAACTCATCAGATACAATTTTGACAACTATTACCAGCTTTGGGAAAGATGTTGTTATAATCAAGCCATGAAGAAGGGAAACAGGCGATTCTGTGATACGATGAAAACAAACTCAATAGGCAATAAGAGGATGAGAAGCTCACGTAACCAATATTATAAAACATCCATCAAAACAACCAAATATGTCAATAAAATGAACGACGGCTAATACTCTGATCCTGAAAAACAAGTAAGTATCAGGCTGTGATAGACAATGTGGCAGCATTTCGAGAAATCGTGCACATTCTCTTTGCTTAGGTTGGAGGTGAAGAATGAATGGAATGAAGGAAACATCATCAAAATATCAAAGAAAGGCGATCACACCATGTGTGAGAACTACCGAGTCATCACAAACCTCTGAATAGCAGCCGAATTCTTCAACAGAGTGTTGTGAAACAGAATGAAGGACACCGTAGACGCCCAAACTCGAATTCAAAAGGCTGGATTTCGTAAGGATCGATCGTCAACCGACCGGGTTGCAGGATTACGGATCATCGCGGAACAATCGATTGAATGCAACTCACCACTTTCCGTCAACGTTATTGACAACAAGAAAGCATTTGATAGCGTGGACAGGTCAACACTATGGAGGCTTCTTTGTTACTACAGAGTGCTTAAGAAGATAATCAACCTCATAAGTTATTCTTGCAAAAGATGGATCTGCAACTGGGAGGGGAGGAGAAGCACGGGCTGTTATGGACAGTAAGGGCACAGCTGAACTATCCAGACCAAGCAGATAACCGAGGCTACCTATCGAGAACGGAACAACAAATAAAATGTAGACGAAAAGTGTGGCAGTAATCTCTGCAGCAGAGGCAGGGATCAGCATATATAGGGGGAAAGTCGTGGTTCACCGATACAGCACAGCACGCATCAACGCATTCGCACTTGGTGTACATGATTTGGAGAATTTTAAATCTTCTAGATATCAAGGCAGAATGATCTGTAGTGCCTCCACATATTTTCCAGTTCTCTTACATCCAACTTGGTTAATCCCTTTCGATTAATTTATTTAACCAAGCCATTTGTATAGCAACAACTCATATGTACCATTGGTATTTTTTATTATCTGCTTTGTATGAGCTTATACGACTGAGCATTGTTTACGCCTACGCGCTTACTCATCCTTTTCGCTTTAATGTTAATCTCGTAATATTCCCATGAACTCACATGATTTGTATCGCTTGCATTTGACCTTGTCAGTCATTCGTCGCTTTTATTCATGTGTGTGCATACCTATTTCGCTTGTCATATGTCTGTCTTATTATTGTCTGACTATATATTCTTAGTCATGTTCTATTTCTTTTAGTTGGCTCTTAGCCTTCTCACATTCGCTTCTCCGCTTCGTTTTGTGGTGTGCCTCGAATAAACGTATTCATCAATACGAGTTCATATTCTGATTTATAAAGCGACCATTAAGAACACGCCTAAATCGGCACACTACAGATCGATAACTGAAGTGAATCTGATGCATATGTGAAGGCGGAAAAAGAAGGCTGCATTTTTACGGCTGAGTAAATTTCGGGCTCAAAACATCTATAAAAGTCGGCATTTATGATACTAATGTAAAAACATTTATACTTTTTGGAGAGGTAATCTGTAAGAAAGACGGTCTCAAGACAACGTGTGTTAGAGAAAATCCTTTGACGGTCTTTGCTCTTTCAGGGTTTTTTTGATGTCATGTTAGGGTTCATAGAAAGATTCAGTTTAATCAACTTTATTTGATTTGTTTCTTTATATGTTGATCTCTATTTCATTACAGCTACCGCTACGAACTGTAAACAATAGTGACGATAATAATAAAGGTAACACTGTATAACTTTTCGGCTTATGATCCTATATGAATCTGGAATTTCGACGCAATGCTATCATTTGTCTGCTTTCTTCTTTACATGCGCTAAAAGGTTGCAGATCTTCGACAAAACTATCTCCTGTCTTCAGCTTGTGCTAACATGAATCAGCACTCTACATCCATGATCGTCACACGTGCATTCGCTTAGCCTCAACCCTCACGCACGTATGCATGAGTCGGCATTCAAAAGCGTTTAAATCTAACTTCAACCAGGCAACGGTTTGTTGAAAAACAATTGTAAACTTACCGAAATTTTGTAGATTTGTCACATTCACATAACCGATCGTTGTCATTATCAGATTAGAGAAAACTATTTGTTCTGTGTGGAGTTTATAATCTGTTGGATATGCTGAGAATGTCGAAGGAAGCGTTAACGAAAAATGCCCAATAGAAGCACTAAATGTGAACTATTAAATAAATAAATTGGTTAACGCATATTCGAAAATATGAATTGTTTTGCACAAATTTTAACTTGAATTTAGTGAGTTAAAGTAAAATATATTAATATTTGAACAGGTTTATTTTATATTCGGCGTGTTAGAATATTTAGGCTGCCTGTTGTGTTACAACATCAAATAGATTTAGCAAACTACCTGTTACTGCTTGTTTTTAACACATTACTCATGTATGTTAACTACATAATCTCTTCATGTATATAAAAAGGATTACAAGTACAGAGTTGTCATAGATTTTCATATTCTTCAAAAGTTGGTCAAAAGCAGATATTTAGTGGCAAAACATATTACACATATTTTAGTCGTCAGTTGAGGGCTTACGTGCTACTTCTACCACAGGTCGAGCATAGTTTGTCAAGCAGCATTCTCCAATCAAATTCTTGATCCGCTATCATTAACGGTTCTATCCAATTACGGTTAATTCTCTTCATGTCTGCCTCCAATTCTTGAAGTAATGTGTTCGACGATTTACTTTTTTTCTCATGCATTTTAAGATCGTTGGATCTGGTCGATGGATCCTCAGTATTTTGAGTAGACAACGGGTAACAAATACTTGTTTTTTGTGCACGATAGCTTTCGTCGTCCTCCAACACTCAATCACAAACATTAGAACTGTTTCGCATTGAAAATTAAGACTTTGTGTCAATTGATAGTTGCTTTGACTTTTAGATATGGCTGTAGACATATCAAATTTAAATCTAAGCTACCACGTCTGCCACTTACACTGACACTATTAATGTTGCTATGACTACTTGGACTAGTATACGACCGTCCATCCGTTGACTGTAAACAAACACCAGCAGCAAGCTGCTATTATCTTCCGCTTCAATATCATGATGCTCCGTAGAACTAGATACAGTAGCCGGCAGACATCCTGATTGCTCAGCAACATGAAGTACTGTGTCACTATTTACACTTGTTATCCTAGGATCAACTCTAGGTCGTGTTAAATAATTTACCCCACGTGAAGGGTTCCGAACATAAGCTTTATTCCATACAGCCAAACCTGTTTTGTCCTTATTCATATTCACTGTACTCATCAACCTCTGTTTGCTAGAATCCAAATTATCATTGCTTGCATTTCGAGCAGTTAAGAAGCTTTTACCATCACACACCTCGGATTCGTCTTGATGCCTACCGTTTTTGCCTTTTTCTTTCTTTTCCATACTCAAAAATGCCATCTTATCTGCTACACAAGCCGACTTCTCGCTAGGATACACATCACGGGATTTTAAATCATCAGGGTAACATGCTGCGTCTTCGAGAGGATATACCTTTCTGATACAATTAACAACTCTCTTAAGTTCCGGGCGTGAGGTAGGTGCAAATGCATTTGAAGAATTCTCGTGTCTCGCACGCAGATGACTAAAAGCTTCTGTATCATTTCCTGTTTTAGCGCGATTAGATAATCTTCCTAATCTACTACTAGCTATCCTAGCACGAGACATAATAAAGTCAGTCAATTCATTGAAAGTAGTCTCTCTTTCCTCTTCTTCCCACTTAATTCCCAGCTCTGCCCACTGGACTTGCATTCGATGAGGTAAGAGCCTAACTATTCGCTCTAAAGTTACAAGAGAATTTAGTTCTGCAATACAATTTAATTGTTCCATAGTTAGAGCAACGTTTTGCATCTTAATTGCTGAATCCGACAATTGTTCTGGGTCGTTGTAATCCGCATTCCCAGATCTAAACAAGTCATCCAAAGTTTCACGAGCTATTACATGCGATTGTCCGAAGAGCTTCTTTAAAATAGGCTTAGCTCCATAACTCTGGGTTCTATAAACGTTTCAAACTGTTTCATAGACTTAATATAATTACGGTGTTGTCCATAAAAATAACTTAGTTCAGCCTTTAGCAATTCTAAGCCAACCACCGGTGTCCTAAACATCAATTCTTCCCGGAGTACCTAAGAGTTCTCGTCCAAACTTTGTTCCTTAGTGCATTCTAAGGGTGACTTACAATAATAAGTATCAAGCATAAAATCATCCTTAGTAGAGAGTGAACCCATTAAACATGAAGTATCATAAACAACTTGCCTTGCATTCCGGGATTCTTCATGGCTTCAACCCTCTTCGTAATTGATTTCTTTCGAGAGCTCATAGTTAATTGAAATTCAACGGAAAATAAGTAACAAACACAAAATATAAAGTTTCCACCGGTAGATCTTCTTCGTCAATGAAAACCCATAAGATCAAAAGATCGTTATCCAAAATACAGTTTGATCAAGTCTAAAGATAAGTAATCCAAAGTTCTGCTTCCAGGAAGTTTGATATTGTAAACGATGAAAATTCCAAATGTTTCTTTGTTCTTCTCAATAGTTGGACTGTAGATGGATTTTCTACCCTAGCAGTTCACTCCGATTCCAATAGGCGCAGGTTGGCACTCGACGTCCCGGATCCAATACCAAAACACGATAATTCTGGGAGAAATCGGTCTTTATTCATTATGAAATGGAAATACAGACAATTAACCAACTATTGTTACACCTCCCAAGTCCCATTTACCCTGATGGGTATCCGCTTCTGGAAGAATAAGTGCTTCAAGTCTAAATTGCTACGGTATCAAATCCAAAATGGCTGTAGCCATATTAAATATCAAATTTAAACAACATATGTACAGTTCAGAAGCAAACATAAAAACTTCAATATAAGTACAAGATACAGAAATAATAACAATATACAATGATAAAACCTCAAAATGGAATCAAATGGAGTACCAAAATGTCAACAGAAAGAGTCAGTCATATCATAACACAAATATATATATTCATGGAGGGATTTTCCAAAAAACAAAACATTCAAAAACGTTTTTTACACTGATGAAGTTGATAGTTCGAAATTGCTGTTTAAACTTTATCAATTTACATACCACTGTGGTCGCACTACTTATAAGTAGTGGTACCTCAAGGAAGAATCGGCTATTCTGGACCAACTTTGAATCTTATCTTCATACTGAAATCATTTGTATTATTAATGGGAGCAGATGATACAGTAACCTGTTTCGACATTTTGAACACTGCAGGCTGAGAAAAACATCACTTAACAGTTCTAGTGTGTGAAACTGTTTTGAGAAGTAATACATTGAATAAAATATATTTCATACTTTTCACCTGTAATGTTACCTAACATTGGCATATTGAGATATACAAGTCGATTCCATCATGCTATAGCTTCGTTCAAGTGAATAAAATCTGTGTAAAGAATGAATGTTAAGTCACAGGATATATTATCACCTGTTGCTTTGTATTTTCTTGAAGTTTACTACATATTACGCATATAATAGGTAGGAGAATATTGGATTTAGCAATATGAAACTGAGCAGTTGTAGTAAAATACAACAAACCTATCATTTCATACACTGATAAGTAACACATTCATTTAGGTACGTTCACGTTTTGCTATCGTCACTTTAAAGTTTGTAGCTGTATTTTTATCTGGTTTGTTTATAATTGCCAGATATTTTATTGATCACGTTTTGATCTAGTTCAACGTTTCCAGTCATTTGATTAATATCCAGATTCTTGTTTCGAACGGATACCTATGCTGAATATTGAGTATTTGGGTTACTGGTGTGATGCACCCTTACGACTAAAAAGCAATGTATATTCACAATAACTGTTTGTAAATAAATACGAAACTAAAACTTTCCAAGACAAACACCACGAACGTTCCAGCAGACGGAGTGAACTACTGCCTTTAGTACCAAACGTTGCTTGCACTTGAGAAAAAATGGCCGCACCAAATATGACAAACTATTTGATCAGAGGCCATCAAAAGAAGAATTCAGTTACAGATTGAGAAGGATTTTAAGAAAACAATCCAAAACAGCATAGCAAACAGTATTTAAAACTATTAGGTCATTTCATGCAGTAGAATCTACCACCATGCGATCCTCAAAACAAAAGGAATGAGAGCCAGCAAAATTAACACATAACACTGGGAAGTGAATGCAGACATGAAAACGATAAATGTTAACTCAATAGCAATGCTGATCAGTGACGTTTGCACGTAGGAATCGAACCTACGGTCTCACGTGCAAACGCTTAACCTCTAGACCACCGAGTTAGCGCCTCTTGGTGTTAATCTCTAACTTCGATCAATGCACGATCTTGCGCAAACTCATTCACTTTCATCAATGCGAAAAAGTCTATGAGATAATGTAGAAAATTTTTAGCCTGGGTGGATGATCGGGCTTTTATTTCGTTCTCTGATCTGGATGTTTTTGCTGTATGGCTTTTATTGTTGCTCCTCTCCTGATTAACAAAAGCATCAGAGCTTTCTTTAGGTAGAGAAGTTGTATACTCGAATTTCTAAGTATATGACTGGAGAAACAAATTAACGGGGGATACAGTAATATAAAAATGAAAACAACTACTGGTTTAAATTCAGCTACAAACAATCAAGTTCGAGGTCAACGGAACAAGCTACGACTCATACATGGAAAAATTTGTATGATTTGATTCTCTCCCTAATATTCCTGCTTATTATAATGCCATTCAGAATCAGAACACGTTTAACAACCAAAACATTTAACTCAGAGAATGAAACTTCACCACAACAGATAAAAAAGTACAACTGAAACGTTTAAATAGTATTATTGCCCAAAAGACAAAGCGTTCATTAAACTTACCATAGAATGATTGCCTAAATATATAAAATTACTAAACTGAATTGAATAATTATTCACTATATTGGTACCATTGTAATAAGCAAATAAATATTCAATATATCCATAATACAGTTTATTGAATGATGGACCAAATAAATTAATCAATAAATTGTGATTTCCTGATGGTAATATCATCACCATATCAATAAACCATTCATCATAAAGACAGTAATTTGGATTATCTGTAAGATATGGTCGATAAACTTTCACATCAATATTTGTTGGTGGAGTTATAAAAGCCTATAGAAACAAAGTACTTTGTAAAAGTATATGATTGAGATTTTGTTCAAATTATACATTTATATTGTTAATTAAACTCGTATTAGTTTGACGAACATTGCAAAATCTGAATTTGTAAAAATATGTTTCTGTCGCAAATTAGCAAAAACACAGATAATCATTGAAGGATATTATTGTTTAAATTCGATCGTCATCACGCATAGATGCACATATGCGTAGACGTTTGTGCTTTGAGTGGAGAAAATTTATAGCTCCAGTGGATGACTGTAGTGAAGTTTCGTTCTATAAGCTGGATGTTTCATTTGAAGAGCTTTCATTGCTCTCCTTCTGACCAACATCATCATCAACGTCAGGTGGAGAAGTGATGGATAAGCCATGTCACATCATCCATTACACATGCAGTTGTAATGAGAAAAATAATGGAGAATTGATGATATTCCACCTAAAGTATCATATTGATTTCATTTAAGTTTATAAAACGAAATAATCATGTAAAATTTCCAATTCATTATTATTATTTGTCATTCACGTACAGTTCGACACTATCACTGTAAGATACAAATATTTTTTAATTCAACACTTATTAATTTAATATTTACATCATTTAAATAACTGAAAATATATTGAAAACTAAATTCTGAAAGCGATAACTTCAGATAAAATGTATTTGTAAGGTGATTTAAATTCTTTGACGAATTTTTCCCTCCGTTCAATGTCCAACTTTCAAAAAACATAGTTTACTGTGCTTTTATTTACTCTACATGATTTATGATTAAAGCAAGCAGAAAGTTCAAAAAATGGAGGAAGTATTGTACCCTCTAAACTTTATTTGTTTCAAATGTTATCATTGAATGAATGTTGATGAAAGTGTTTCATAAAAATTGTAGTAAAAATCACATCTTTCAATGTATATTATTATTCAGACATTATCTAGGAAATTATGGGGATCATGAAGCATTTGGACATCGATGTTGTTCTTAAACTGACAAAATTACTGAAATCCATTTTACGCAGAGCGAAACGTGTAGATGTTCTTCGCATTTATGTATACATGAACACACAAACTGTCAGTGAAATATAAACTATCACTATTATCAATGTATGTAAAGAAAAATAGAGGTGAATTCATCTGGGAGTACATTGAAAATCTGTTTCATGAGGAATGTAGGAGTCCCAGAGAATCACTGAAAGCATGGCATTCATCCAAATGAACCAACATCCTGTCTACCTACTCGTTTGAAATACGTCAAGTAATTGCCCGATAATGGTCGACGATGGATAAAAAGTCCAGTTGAACATGAAGGCTGGGCCAAGGCGATTCAAGACTAATGAGGCAAAGTAAACACATCAATTCTGTGTCCAGTAAGCAAGAAAGATGTTGTCTAGACTGACAATTAAAGCTTCACGATTAGGCCATCATTGTTAGAGAGTTCAAAAATATCAAGTAGTTTTACACTTATACGATTTTGAGCCATGTCACTGAAAACTGCTTATCATTGTATATGATGGTTGAACGGACACCAACCAGGTAGTATTCACCTACCTACATTTCGCAGTCCGGCAGTCAGTGACTTTATGTACTGATGCCATTTCTTAATTTCACTTCCTTAAGGATTACATCTGTGAGTCGCGGCTCAAGTTGTGATCCGCTAAGGAAACCACCTACTTCGGTTAGTCCACCCGTCAGTATCTCATCTCACACGCGAATTTATTGATTTGTGAATATTGAGAAGCCCTTGTGAACTGCAAAATATGTGCTTCAATGAGAATTCAAATAAAATAGGCTTACTGTTCACTCCTAAATTAATTACATTATCACGGATTGATTTGCCGTCAAATTGACAAACCGGTTTCAAAAGGAGTTGCCAGTTCACCTTTTCTCGCAATCATTTTATTACTTTGAAATTCGTCAATTCCGTTAGGAATCTATTTTGTGAAACATTTGCATTGTATTTTGTGAAGTTGAGTTAAATAACAAAGTTGTTTTCTCATTCAAACACCAATCATTAAGTGCGATTCGCCAAATAAAGACTTGATGTTTTTCTGTAGGTGTCACTGTTTATAAGTGACAACATTCAGTCACGTGATAATAGTGATATTAGAGATGAAATTCATCATCTACCCGATAGTTTACCGACTGTGAAATAACTCAGTGCAATGACGTTTGAAATGAAATAATTATACTGAATAAACGTCTCAACCTTTCAGAACAGCACTCTCTGTTCCTGTCTTCTCATCAGAATACCTTTCATTGATTGAAATATTGACCATTGCTTCATCAGATATATTCAAAGAATGATCCACATTCATAACAGTTACTTGGAAGAAAAAAGGAAATTCATTCTTGATTACATCAAAAGTACTATTCACTTTCAAAATACCACTCGCTACATTGACAACCACAGGTATAAATTTTATCATTGGTTGTTTAATACTGAACATCGCACTTCCACATGAATTTATCGACGAGTTTCCATCCTTCAGAGAAAGACGAACAATAATGCTTCCATTATTCCAGTCTGAAGAATTGACTTCAAAATTGAGTGTCTGTTGTGTGAACTTTGGTGTTCTATGCACTAAAATGGTAAATAAACAGTATGGATGGTTTATATTTCATAATGAAAGCAAACAATTTAGTGTGAGGTACAGAGTAAAATACCAAAGCTCAAGTATTCAGTGTGAATTGAGTTTACAAACCCGATATACTTGACAATAATGTTAAGAAAACTTGAAAAGGGAATTCAGACTAAAACAATATGTAACTTATTTGAAATCTATTTTACTAGATTGAGTTCGAAAAATGTTATCATCTTAAAAACGCTTGTAAATGATTAATTCATCGATATTGTCTGCTTGCATCTTATTTCTGATTCTTTGGATTTTAAATGATCAGTGTCGATTGACGCATATGAATTCAATGTTCTGATTATATTGCATTTTAAGCAGAGTTGAAAGTTAATTATCAATAAAAGGAATGTATAAACAACCAATAAAACTGTGTTAAAATCCATCCCATTGTACAAGCTAGTTACAAAGTGCCTGACGCGTTAGGCATTCGAAACCAAAAGTACTGATTTCTAGTTCACATGTGAACACCAACACTAGGCTCTAGCTCCATCAAACTGACGAACTCTAAATAGAATGAAATGTGCATTATGCATTCTACTGAAAACCAGTATTCACTTTTGGTTCAGTCTCCAACTATTCTTGTTAACAATACTATTAAAGTCTGTCGTTATGGAGTTCTGAGTAATACGAAGAGTCTGAAGCTCCATTGGGGGAAGCAGGCTTTAATATGTAAGTATGTACGTACATAAGTTAGTGCCCCGGTAAAGTGATATAATATGAACATTCGTTCTTGTTGAATAATCAATAAAAATTCTTTTTTTCAATCAATATTTGTAAGTCTCCGAATGTTTGGTCATGATAACGGGTTACTGTTTGCTATTCGATGCTCCTTTCTATCATTAGACAGACATTTTAGATATTACATTTGTAAATTAAACTTTCTTTTTAAGTTAGTGTCGACACAAGAAGAGTATTGTTTCGAACGAACAATACTTTTGGGTCTAATTTTTTAGGAATCAAAGTCTCAGTCAAAAAGAATGAACAAGTTAGTTTTAGTTAAAACATGAAGAGAGCTAAATCTGGGAGTGAAAGGACATTATTAACTCATCAAAGGACTT
The DNA here is from genome assembly GCA_944470395.2 of Schistosoma turkestanicum. NCBI lineage: Eukaryota > Metazoa > Platyhelminthes > Trematoda > Strigeidida > Schistosomatidae > Schistosoma > Schistosoma turkestanicum. The sequence continues at coordinate 18,215,796 of OX103976.1, read as the reverse complement.
GAAAAAAGGTAGAGCACAAGTTTTCGATGGAATAGAATCTGATCATACAGTTGAATTTATTGAAACAAAAATTCCTCAACAGCGTCCTGGTTCATATTATGAAAAACTAACAGCTAAAGGTTCAAGCATATGGAGTAATACAAATAACGTTATTGTGAGAGATGGTATTTAATTATCTGTACTGTGGCACATATTAATTGATAAGTAAACTTGTACGTTCTTGATATATATTCACCTATTGGGAGAATAACAAGAATTTTGTCTATTTTCTTTGATCGTTTCAAGTTTGCTGAAGACAAATCAACTTGATCAAGAACCATGACACAAATTATATTTGTTTACGTTTCTTCAGTCAGGAAGTTTATCCGAGATTTAGTAAGAAATCGTGACCAGCGTAGTTCAGCCATGTTTGGGTGCTAAGCAATGCACAACAAAGACGATGGATTCGGTCTTGCAAGACCGTGGGTTCATCAAAGTTAGTCAATGACACCACTGGATGCTCGCTCAGTGGTGTACAGGTTATTCGTTTGCACACGAGGTCGAAGGACCTGGGTTCGTAACCTGGAGTTGCGTGATTTCAAAGTAACTCAAAAATTTCCATAAGGCTGTAGTGGAAGCTTCGAAATCAACTTAAATAAATCCAGTGATAAATTTAAAAATCCCTTTATTCAAATCAACCTTTCATCATTTCTTCCTTTTCGCCACAATTTTAGTCAGTAATTATCTTGTTTGAAATATAATTTATAATCCCGTTTTTGTAGAAATCAAAATGATCATGTGGAATGTAGATTTGATTGTGATCGTCATATATATGGGGATAGTAGAAACACTGTGAATGAAAAATAATAACTAACACTGCATGTTGCAAGTTTCACCAGTCCAGCACATGTTACATACACAAAGACCGTTATTGCATTGACCATGGACGCAGTTCCTAAACAAAACAAAAATGTGTGTGAATAATTTTTGCAATTTAGGTATACATTATTACATTCTAAATGAAAGTTCATATGAAATTTCCCACCAGTTTGTAGTAGTTTTTTTTGAAGAAATGTTATCACTGCTACTGTTATCTAAATTACAGAGGTACTTCTGGATAGTGAACTATTTATTATTATTATGTTCACTAAAGCTTAGTGTTACTTCTTCTATTGTAGCAACTTCGTACAATGGTATCAATCAGAGCTACTCACGTTCATCATAATTAGGTGACGTTAAATATATCACTCTCAAATCAACAAAAACTTTATCAAATTATTTTAGAAACTGATTATCCACATTGAGAAGTGAAAGATATACTCATCAGTCTGAAGATAAATATCAACCCAATTCTGATGCACGACGAAGTCTAATTCAATACTAACAAGAAGACTAACAGCATATGTGCTATAGTTATAAGTTGTATTTGTAAATGAACAACTTTTATAGATATTGTTCAATATGAGGCCAAATATCCAGGGGTTCCATACCCGTTTGCAGGGACGCTGATGCACAATACACTCAATTTTCCAGTAGTGGTCCAACATTGAATAGTTCACGTTTTCAATGTAGCATAATATTCGTGTTATACCATGTTTTACTCATCAGAAGTCGATTTACTGTGCGACATACATAACAGTACATAGAAAATTATTATTGATGTTTATTATTAGGATAAACAGATTAAAGTATCTTGTTTATTGTCAAAGTCTAATTACATGATTGATTGATGATTAGGAAATGCGCTCATCGAACTTGATCACTAACATACGATTTCAAAATATTTATATGGTGTAAGAGGAGAACAATGTCATCTCCGTACATTAAAATATCAAATGGAATATACAACTCAATGAAATATAGTACTTTTCATTATTCGATGGTGGAAACTATTGAAACTCAATGAAATCATGAATTGATAGTGACAACTATCATGTGTTTACTAGTGACTAGCTCCATGAATAAATTCTCAGAGCTCTAGTACGAAATCGTGACCAGGGAAGTTCAACACAGACGGAAGTGAGAGAGTTACTCACCCGAGACATCGGGTTATGGTCGCAAAGTATTGTGGACTGATTGCAGTCAGACATTAACACTGTTTAATACCAGTTCGGCGGTCTAAGTGCCAAGCGTTCGCATGCCAGATCAATGATTGTGGATTCGTTTTTCCTATGTGGGAGTCGTGGATGCTCACTAATGACTAGTCATGTACAAGAATGAAACGGCTGTTCAGTGCTTCCAGTTTTCATCATATTGGTAATATAACGTCGATCAATTCATGAATGTTATGAAATTTGAATTGTCTATCAATTATAAATGATCAACATGAAAATTATTACACAGAAAAAATCGAATAATGTGTTTTTGTTATTACATTCACTGGAAATAATTCCGTTGAAAAATAACACTTACTGTGAATTGTTCTCACAAGCTGTTGTCAATTCCTCACATAATCTATCCGATACTGAATCAATGGAAATAGTCATGAATAAAACGAGACTGATTCACTTAAATAATACACAGATTATTTCAATCGAGGTAGATGTTAGTTCAATTTTGTCGAATATCGTCATACTGCAATGATCTTATTGAATGAAACAGAATTGATGCAGCATATAACTGACCATCATCATCAGTAGGTGTGGAACTGCTAATTTTTTAACCCTTTCATCATATAAGTAAATAAATAAATTTATAGTTGAGTAATTGAACAGTTGAACTTATCTCACCCAATCATCATCTAAGTTAGACATTAATCGATAAATAACAAGAATCTGTCATAACCCATTTTAAAATTATGATCAGTTTATTTAATTGTTCAATGAATGAAGTAAAACATAATTATAACTACTTCCATGATTTACAGTGAGGTTAACAACTAACACTGTTTGTCTTATGGTCAGTACGATTATCCGAACACTCCATTTTAAAAATATACATATATATTTAAGCTTAAATATCCAAATGACGTAGTCAGTTAACAGAATAATAACACGGATATTTGATTTCTTGCAAAAGCAGGGATTAGTATGATTGTTATTACATGTAACATTGAACAGTTTTCTACAATTTTTAACAAGTAATTTCAATCAAATAGCATGTGCGTGACGTATTTCAGTATTATTGAGGACAATGTAATACATGAATTCATCTGTAACGCTTGTTCATTGTTCATTTGAAACGTGTTTATTTAACCTGTTTTTGCTTCATGTATTCTCAGAACGGTATTGTTTCAAATCACTGTTATGCAATTGAGTGACATTGAGATGTCCTGAAGGTGAATTCAAAGAAAAGTTGAATCGAAATAACAGTGAACAATATAGGTAACAACTAAATTATAACTTTATTTAGAAAAATCAATAGTTAAATGTTAAGAGCAATAAACCGAATGAAAATGAATGTTGTTTTTCAATAAATTACTCATATTACTATAACTCATTAGCAAGTAGGGTGTATGCTGATAATGCAAATAAATGCATTACACACAACTTCATGACTTGATTGCATGATAGTACAACATCGTTTTCTTCAGATACGTTTTTTGCATTATTACCTTTTTACTTACGTATGCTACCACTAATGCATGATTGGCGTTCGTATTTTCTTTTAATTTTGACGATTACAAATGTAGGCCTATCTTGTGACGCAGTTATGTGCTTTCCGCAATGTGTATCTCATCCACTCCCAGTGCTTCTACCGATTCCCCCCTCCGCTGTTCTCTGGTTCGCCCTCCCACACTGTCGGTTGTCGCTGTTGGTGTAAGGCCAACGGATCCAACTTAATTTGTGCAGACAACTGTTAATAAATACTTGAATCATCTGGATGATGACTTTGGTAGTTTTCCAAGTTTCCGCCCTATACAGAAGAAAAACTGGCTTGACAATTCTGTCTGGAGTTATGACTTTTGTACTCGTTCGTAGCTGTTTCAAGTTCCAGATGTAGTTTAGTTGTGGCAATGCAACGCTTGCTTTGTCCATCCACGCCTTCACGTCTGCATCAGATCCACATTGTACACCAATGAGGCTACTGAGGACTCCTCAATTGTTCATAAACATAGGCCGTCCGTGCATTAAACTCGGCAATTTTATACCTTCAGAACAGTCCACCCATCATTCAGACCAATCATTTGACATTCAGTAACATATAATGAATTCAGTTAATTAGGATTATGTCATGGGTAAATGACTATATAAATATAAGGTTGGAATTCATTGGTCAAAGCTTCTTTCTTATATTAAAGCAGTAACGATTACAACTGTCAGTATGTA
>OX103976.1:18138983-18211051 GCA_944470395.2 Schistosoma turkestanicum | reverse complement strand
TAGCAAAGATGTGACAACACACTGTTGTTTTGCTGTGCATACTTCTTGTCAAATATTTTCACCTGATTTCTGAAATTGCATGAGAGTTGAAAAAAAGCTAGAATATAGTAGAGGACAACACTGAGCTATAGTCTGTCTTTATTGCAACATTCGAACTTGCACAGTTAACAAACTGAAAACTGCAAGTCCACTGACAAAATATAACTTGGATTATTATGTTGACATACAACAGTGTAGCTGTGGTAACAAAGTCAATGATGATAACTATGAATCATAAAATCGTGGATCAATAGCATACAATTGTGAAACCTGTTATGTTACTTTCTCACAAAATACAACTGTTGAGAGTGCAGGACTACTAAGATCCGAACGAATTTTAAAGATCAATTTATCCCCATGTTTCGTTCAATCCTAACGATCGCACATAAACTGTTTACACATTTTACTCATCCCATACAGAACCCGTATGTCTTCACGTTGTCATGATTTCGACCTGTACTGAGTGTGTGTATATGCGAAACTAAATTTTCTTTCATTTCACAGTATTAAACTCTTCATGTGGCATTTTCGGGATTATCTGTGAAGATTTCATTATGAATCAGATGCAAATGTCAGGGAAATTCATTGGTAGAAATAGAACTAAAGGTTTGACATTTGGTCTGTCGCAATAGTATTGAATAAAAATTATGTTTACAAAATAATGTGTTATGAGGCCAGATAAATTAGATCAAATGGATTGCTGAGCTAACATTTGTCATTATCAAGGCGTTTCTTCAGTCCCGTTGTCCATTATTAATCCTCACATGATTTGAAGGCACATCATCCACTGTCACCTAGTCGGAAACGGTACCATTTTAACAGTCAAATGTGTTCAAAAGCTGGATAATGCAGAATAGTGTGAGGCACTTATCTGTTATTTCTGGTTTACTGGTTACTAGTTTCAGAAAATGATTAGAATTCTGGATGGACTATCAATTATTTTTAGCATGTACACTAACAGAGCTAGCGAGACTTTCAACCAGTTGTATTAGAGAACATATTTAATAACATCAGATTTCGCGTCATTAATCATGCCCAAAAATATACGTTTTTTAGAAAAAAGTATCCTAACATTATTACGCAGGACACAGAAGATTTATGTCCAAAGTAAGGGTCGACTAAAACTGGACAGCAAGCTGAGTGTGACGAATATCAACAAAACAATACTGATCTAATTTTATAAATGGTATGCAAGTATGGACGGAAGAAACTAAGCCGGATTTCTCAAACGACTTTAAATTATAATCAGTAGATTGATGAGTACAAACTTTAGTAAACAACGCTGAGAATAATCCAACAAAGTAGTTTTTCGTCCTACCCACTCGGTAAAACTGTGAGTTTCATTTTCTAATTCTGAATTTCATGTTCCGATAATCCCACTGCAATCCGACTAAGCCTTTGAGAATACCTTTATTAACAAGGATTTTATTGTAAACTAAACGTATTTCAACTTAAAAACTTACTCCTAATGTACACAATGAAGCTAAGGCCCCCGACCAGCAAACGTTTTGTCTAAACACATAATTTTAATAATCGATGGTCCTTACAGACTCTGTAGTTTTTAGTAATACACATTAGCATGTAAACACATTATTCTTATTGAGAAGTTGTATTTTATCACCTCTATCATTCTGAGAAGGAAGCATCGTTAAAGATTTTTTTGTCCGTGGGAAACACATTATTGTGTTCAAAACTCTGTTCTGGCAGCGGCACGACATTAAATTCAGAAATTACCTGGCTGCTTTTAGTTTGACCGTTCTCCAATCGACCTGCCTGGAATGGTGGAACCTACAGGAATCCAAAGTACGTTGATTGTGTCATTAGGATGAGCAGGTTCGATCACGACGTCAGGGTGGTAGCTACAATCGTGATTAAAACATTGTATCCTTCTTATTACACACACCAACGCATTATTTGCTGAGCTACAGCTATCAGATAGCCACTTACTCGTGTAAATGATACAATATTTACATCATTATTAGAACTGATTTTCATCATAATATTATTGGTATCGTTGACACACGTTAGTCTCTCTCTCTCATCGATATATGAACTTATTTATTTGATATGTATACTCCTACAGAGTCTCTTATATTACAGGTGAAACAGTAGTCCATTGGTTTCCGAATCAGTGTTTTTGTAAGTGACCACTTATGGAACAAATCATCCTCAGTTTATCATTCACCGAACAGAATATATCTTAGTATTTCTTTCTACCATTAATAAGGATTCGTTCACGCACCACAACTAACAATGATTGATAAAATATTCAAATTGTTAATTCACTGTAAAAATTCAACTAATTTTCATTCATTAGTAGTGGTTGATTGGATCATCCCAATGATGTAGTGAACTACAATCGATCAGTCTGTTTGGTTAAGTATCAGCGTTAGTTTCGAAGTTTTATCATCAAAAGTGTATAATGACTAGCTGTGTCATCGTGAATGAGTGTTTCTTCCCATTTAGAATACGCCGGATCGATGTAATTAGATTGGAGATTTTGTTTTCACTTTGAGATGTGCCCATTGATGTTCTGGAGTGCAACTGCTTAGTCTGTTTGACATAGTTGCCCAGAGATTGTCTTTATTTTACAAGTCTCCTATCACTTAATAGATAATGCAAATTAAAATGTTATTGTTATTCCTAAAATATTTGGTTCGTTAACCAATGTATCCAAATATAAATCAAAACAGTTTACAGTCGGTTTCATTCGCATTCATTACGTGAAGTTATACATGGAACAGAGGATATTTCAAATATGGGTAGAAATAAACTTAACAATTCGTTGAAACATTAAAACATCAACAATGAATACAGCACAATTCAAAATTACAAATAATTTTAACAAAATTGAGATATTCATGTTAACTAATTGTTTGATTTAAAATAAACGTTGAATATTTGGACAAGTGTAAGTCCAATTGGCCAATAAAAATTCATTTGCGTAAATTGCATTGATGCAAACTAAAAGAATTGAATAATAAAAGTATACAAGATCAAACATTTGTTCACATAAGAAATTGAACGTTGAATTCTTTTATGTATTAAAGCTTTAGATCATATGACAAATATTTCAAAAAATATATTTTTCACTACGTGGTCGCAACGATTTTTTTGATGGCATTGAAATCATCAATCGATCAATGTTAGACTACTTTTGGGAACATGCAAGCAATGGAAGGCCATCAAGTCTTATTATGGGACTCATGAGCAGTGCGCAAACATAAAGCCATGTTATTATGTAACTTCAATGATCCTACAGTCTTGTGCAACCTCACTGATTGTCGTCGAAATGCACTGCTTTATAATCGAACAGGGTCAGTATTTCTTTACGAAGCTAGGAGAAAATTCCTCAATGAGCTATTCATCCGTGGTCGAACCGTAAAAGCTGAGTTTGATTCGTGCGATCGGATTTCGGAGATTCGCACTGCTGATGAGTCATGTGGTGGTATAAAACCCCCGTTCAATGCTTACGTGATTTCGTTATTATTCTAACACTGATCGATTCATAACATCAAAGTATATTGTTGTTGAGTATAAATCACCAGACAACTTATTTGATCATATTACTTCTACGAGAAATTACTCAGTTTTAGGCATGTAGTAAATATTTCTGATATTTTGTATATTCACCTTATCATATCAGTAATAATTTTTTACCAATTGAAAGAGGAAATTTCGTTAATCAAGTTAGACAAAATTATTGAACATCGTGTGCAAATTTACTGTCACGTTCTTCACAAGGTACCCTTGAAGCTATCACGAATTCACCTTAGTCGATAAACACGAACGAGAAAACTACCAGCGTCCAAGTAGGCTAACCTAAATCCCCAATTCGCAAAGTTTATCACACAATACAATCAAGAACACAACCCTCGTTTATTTATACATCATTGAAACGTCCTTACGACAGTCACAAAAATTGCAAACTAGAATACAAAGCAGCCAATCACAGCCATGGATTTTGGTGGTTGGAAATGAAATTTCAAGGTCAACTGATCATCCATGCTGACAAACGTAAAATTCAAATTTTAGGCATTCAACAGGCGAGTTTTGGGGATCTGACACTCCCAGAACTCCTCACCTGTTCAATAGCGTATGCTCTCCAGGTCGACATGCATCTTTACTGTCGTTCTTCGCTGTCTGAGGGAATACCTTCTGGAACGAAGAACAGCTTGCTGCTGAGTTTCTTCTGGTGAAAGGGGTGCCGGTATGTTGAAGGTATCAAGCCAAATGTCAAGAGGAAGGCTTTCTGCTGTCGATGAGGCTAGCCGTCAGCGTATTTGATTTGAATGACCGGACCATATCTCGACCAACTCTTCTGATCACTCGCGCTTCGAACCAAGGACTATGGTAGTCACGGACGAACACAGGGCATCCCATTTCGCAAGCAGATTATCTTTGTGGCTTTCTCTCCACGGATGTTTGTGCATCAGTCGGATGCATCAGGCTAAAAATCGTTTTCAATCTTCTTTCCATCAGCGTTTCGGATGAGGACTGTTGCTCCGGTAACAATTCATTTGGTGTTGTCCGATAGACGTACAAGAAAATTTGTACCGCTTCGACTGGTGTCCACTACCGTTTCGACATAATCAAGGATTTTCAGGTTTGGGACATAAAAATGGCGGAACTTTGGCATTAATCTTGGAAGCTTGCTGACACCGCATACACTTTTCAACCAACGCTGTGACATGTTGATTCGTGAGAGGCTAGTATGCATTACTCCTGACTGAGATGGAAATGTCTGAGCACTTTTGCTCAAAAGGATTCTGGTACGACTACTTTTTTACCAAACATCAAACAATCGTTCACGATGCATATATAGTGACTCCCTCCGCTGGTACAGTCGCTTCATGTCACCATCAAACTCCGACGGCCAACCGGTGGTGACATACTTCATTGTCATATTGATGACGGGATCGTTTCTAGAAGCATTTTGTATGTCTGTTGCAGTCTTTATTATTGCTCTTATTGCGGTTTAAAGATAACATTTCGCGTTGTCACATAACGACAGCCGCCACCTGCTCATTACTGAGTCGTGACAAAGCGTCTGCTTGACCGAACTGTAGAGTACGTCGATACTGGATTTCGAAATCATCCCTCAAAGGCACCGAGGCCGATCGCTGGAGACGATTTGCAGAATGGGCTGCAATGCCAGATCGAGAACCGAATACTGCTAACAGAGGCTTGTGATCTGTGAGGAGCGTACACAAACTTGTGCATACGGCGAACAGCGAACTGAAGGGCAAGAGCCTCTTTCACTATCTGGAAGTACTTCTTTTATGCTGGGATTAGTGTACGGGGTGCATGCATAAAGGCTTCTTCTGACGCGTCTAAAAACTGATGTGAAATAAAAGCACTCAGGCCATATGCTGAAGCATTTGCTGCTACGATGTTCGGCATGGATGGATCGTAGTGTGTTAATAACAATTCCGAGATTATTATGGACCTGAATTTACCAAAAGCCGCGTCACACTATTCAGTTCAATTCCAAGTGCCGTTCTTCTACAATAGACAATTCAATGGAGCACGAATATCATGCTTCGAAGGACTAAACGCTGAATAATAACTGAATAATCCGAGAAAAGATAGTAATTCCGAGAGATTAGTGGAAGTATGCATCAGTTTTGTAGCTCGGATGTTCGCAGAATCCGGTCTGCGACCGTCGGCATCGAAGATGAATCCCAAATACTTTAACGACTGCAATAGAAACTGGCATTTTTCTGGGCGTAACCGGAAACCATTGTCACTGATTCGTTGTAGTACCAGTGTCGTGCGTTCTCGTAGCTGTTCATATGTAGTCGCAACAATTAAAACATCATCGAGATAAGCTGCAGCACCTGAGATATCTGACAGGATCGTATCCATTAGTTGCTGGAAGATGGATGGAGCGGTCTTAACTACAAATGGCAGACTGTTGTACTGGAACGAACCACGATGGGTATTGACAGTCAGCCGCTATTTAGATGCTTCATCGACTTCCACTTGAAAATAAACATCAGCTAGATCGAGCTTTACGAAAATTGTTCCCTCATTCATCATAGTGAACAGACCTGCGAGGACGGACAAGGGATAATGCCGCTGATCCAGAGATGAATTTAGACCCCCAGAGAAGTCAGGACATATATGTATTGTGCCGTGGGCCTTCGTGATAACAACTATGGGTGCTGCCCAAGGAGAGTAGTAAGCGGGAATAATAACTCACTGTTGGTAAACGCGATTCAACTCCTAATCTACTGTTGCTAATGTTGCATAAGGTACGGGTCTCTTTGGATGAAAGGCAGAACTATGCCCTAGGTTTCTTCCGAAGTTCTGCTCTTACGGCAGTACACCGACATAATCCATGTTGGAAAATGGTTGAAAACTCCTTCATCAGCTTCCTCGAACATGCATCGGGGTCATGTGATTGTGATAACTGGAAGCATATGGTATTTATTGGGACATCAGCCAAATCAACCTGGTAGAACCAATCTTAACCAAGTAAATTTAGATCAGCTGGCGTTATATAGCATACACCAGTAAATGACGAGTCTCGGAAGTTAACTTTACATTCCAATATACAAAAGTAATTACCACAAACTGTACGAGGCTTCTGTTCTGTGTGCTCCAAGCTTGGGCTGCCTAATTTGGTCCACTTTTTGCTTCAGAGGATGTTCACATCAGATGCGGTATCTATTTGCAATCTCCATAAATGGCCGTTAACATTAAGAGTAATGAATTTTCTCTCACCTGATGATGAGCCTTGACAGGAAGATATTGGGCTCAATAAATTGCTACCGGATCTTGGAACAAACTCCTTGGCACTTCTGGGTCAGTTTGGCTTTTTTATTAGGTAAAAACCATCTTGTAACATTACACTAACTGAATCGATGTTGTCTAAATGGGCAGTTTCGTACATGGTGCCACAATCTGCAGTGCCAGCAAGGAGCAGAGAGATTCATTTTTGACTTTTGGACAGAGCTGGAGTGGAATGATTAGGGTTTAGCATTTGCAGATTTTGTCGGATTAGGTAGTTGTTGAACCAAATGTACTTCAGATCGGCTTGACCCACCACTCTGCACTATAGTTGAGTCTCGTTGTAGGTTATTGAGACGTTGGTACTCATCAACCATGTCACTAAGGGTGAACTTCGGATCTTTCTCTAACTGACATTGAAGCTTTGTTCTAATGTCACTGAATTTATGAGACTGCTGGCTAAAGATTAGTATAACGGCTTCAAACTGATCTTCCGGTTGACGATGCGCACGTGCGTAAGAAAATCATAGTCTTCGTTCATAACTAGCTTTAAACATCGATAACGAGTATTATTCATTGACGAGTTATCGCCAGAGTGTTGGCTCAATGCCTGAACTGTCTCAGAAGATGAACAATCTCGTAGGTTCAAAGGCAGCATCGAATTGCAGTAGTTTTTCAGCTCACTAGCACCCAACTTTCGAAGTAGTAGCCATACCATCCAAGCATCATCTTGATTGGCGAAATCAAATTTACGTGAATCTTCATAACGCAGGAACCACAAGTCAAAAATAACATTAACATTAGGATCATAATGAAATTCAGCTATGCTATTTGTGATGCCGTCGACTGATGGGGCTGTGAGTGCATTATATGAGCTGGGCTGTGTGGAAGGAGAATTCTTCAGATCTGTATCGCATCTGTATCAGTTTCAGCTGCTGCTCAAGTAATAATTCAAGTTTGGTAGGATCCATTTTTCCAAAAAAACCGTAGTCAAGTCATGTTTTGCCTTTTTCTATCGAAATCAATTTAGGCCAAATGTGAATATTTCTGTTACGACAAAAAACAGATGGAATGGAGCGGGTTTTTTGACAGTATAATATCATATTTTTACACCCGTTTTTTTTAAAACAAGGAATTTTTTAATAAAGCAAATAGTTTGAATTAATAAGATTTTAGATTATTGGTCGGTGATAAGAAACGAGATACATGTTTTCTCCAATTTAAAATTTCTCTTCTGGATGTAATTTTCTGGAGGTCTATGGTTTATTGTGTAGAAGAAGATGATTTCAGATGGCGATGACATCTAAGATTCAGAAATACGCGCTGGTGCATGTTATTCAGTTGTGTTTTCCAAATATGAACAAAGAAACTGAAGCATTTTTGTCCGACTCAAATGTCCTGGAACAAAGTTAGCTTCCTCGATCATAATATTGAAGTATTCAGTTACCGGTAAAATCAGTATCTAGGTATACGTTCACATATCTACAGGATTACCTAGTTCAGTTTTAAATCCGAGCAATGAAAGAAACAATGCAAATTTTTTTAACTAATGTTAATTTTGATACTCATAGTCAGGTCCGTCACTAGGTATGCTTGAAGCTATCACGAATTCACCTTAGTCGATAAACACGAACGAGAAAACTACCAGCGTCCAAGTAGGCTAACCTAAATCCCCAATTTGCAAAGTATATCACACAATACAATCAAGAACACAACCCTCGTTTATTTATACATCATTGAAACGTCCTTACGACAGTCACAAAAATTGCAAACTAGAATACAAAGCAGCCAATCACAGCCATGGATTTTGGTGGTTGGAAATGAAATTTCAAGGTCAACTGATCATCCATGCTGACAAACGTAAAATTCAAATTTTAGGCATTCAACAGGCGAGTTTTGGGGATCTGACATCCCCAACATTTATAACTTCAGAATCAAAGAGCGCAGAACAATCCAATGTTTAGACTATAAAAATTTCATATTTCTGTATAGGGTTATAACTTATTTGAATAATTTGAATGATTTTTAACCTTCTGATATCAGTAACAATGTATTGATTTGTTCTAACTACAAGATGAATGACAACACCAATCTAGGGACAACTGAACACTTCACTTGCGATAAAATCAGTAATTTTTGAAATGAAAGTCATATTAACACATAATATATTACTTTGGTTGACTGATCTACAACACAGAAGCTTATTTGATGTATCAAAAATCGTTATTGAAAACCTTGAACAATAAGGAATATCGTTGATATATTTTACACTCTCATGTTAAGTCGTAAAACATCCGGTATAATAAAGTTTTTATTGATAACTGACTACTATTTACCATTCCATCGCTCAGCCACCTGTAACTTGCAAAATGACTCCATCAGTGCACTGTCAATTGTTCCTGTCACTAAAATCCATGGCACAATATCTGCAGTGATGATTTCTGTTGGCGTATTCAAGTTTCTCTTATATAAGAACGGGTTGACTGTGTGCCACGTCTTCCCAAAATTCTTACTCATTAAAACACCTCCACCATTTGCTCCCATACCAAACAACAAACCAGATGGATTTGTATATGCTATGATCTGTTCAACCGATGGTCCCATATCTGTAGATTGATAAAGTATTACGTAGGATAAACTTAAATTTTAAAACGGATTGAAAGACTATGAAATAATGGTTTGACAGAATTAAAATCATGATAAAATACAATATGATCGACGGAACTTAATCAAACAGGAGAATAGAATAGTGAATAATAGTTATTGCTCATCAATAACCCAATCATACATGAGTCTCTTGTGCCTTGATACGGCCGACCGTTCGTCACCTCTGTTCTTTCTCTCTAAATGCTCTCATACGGCTTCACATATATAGTGACTGTCAGGGAATTCCTGCTCACTGTCATCTCTTGGCAGAAGTATTATTTACGAAATTGAACCACCTTCGGTCTGGGCGTCAAGGAAGTATTCTATGTCAATACTGTGCCAGTAAATATTTGCTTAAATAAAAATTTTTAAAAATATATGTAATTGTGCTTTTCTATGAGGATTTTTACACTTCTTAAAATCGAATTATGAACTGAATTATTTATAATTCAAACAATACAATGCTTTTTGGATGTTTAAAGTCACCTTTCTTCTGTTCGAGATTTGTGTGGTCACTTTTGTTGAACTGGTATAGTTGGATTTATAGCTTTATTAAGTATAAGTGATTAATTAAGAAAACACTATAAAATTTACATTATACTTTGCTAATGCAAAGAAAACGATAGGCTTACCATGGTATAAATGTGTGTGCGTATTTTCCGTAACAAAACGTCAGTTGATGCGATACTCTGAGTAGATATTTGATACAGAAATTATACCGACGTTATTACAATAGATTCTGCTTAACGAATGACATAAGTAGAGTCTCACTAACGATAAGCTATTGTAGTAGTACAGATGATGCATAAGTCAAGGCAGATTAGAAGATATGCAAATGAAATTTCACTAAAATCATGATTCGTACGTTGTCAGATTCCAGTTAGGCACTACCGTTGGTTAGAAAATGTGGGGCATAAAAATGTCACACCTAACCTTGCCTCCCATAAATACGTCTCCGAGAGCGGAGCTCACACTTTAAAAATTTCTCATTAAACGGCCGTTGCTTGAATGGCCTCAAGCAGTTGTCCCTTACTCTCTTAGATAACGCTACCAGCTTTCTAAGACCAACACTGACCTACATTCCCTTGCAGGATCCTCAAAAATGCACCGTTCCACGGTGTGAGCAGCTGGCAAGTGACAACGGTCTTTATACACATAAAAGCACGAGATGCCAAATTGGCCACAATAAAATCTTTCCTACAACCCCTAACGTCCTCATTATCTCCACAACTAACTCTTCTCACATTCCTTTATCACCTCGCACCACTGTTGTGTTTTTTGGTATAGCGGCTCAGAGAACAGATGATAGTGACCGGCTGTTGCAAATATGCTCAGATAAATTCTCTTTTCTACCAAACACCAAATTTCGACATTAGGAAATCATCTGTTGACACGACAACCCCCAAACGTTTTTTCAACGTTGAACCCAACTAGATCACCTTTCGATATCAGCCACCAATGTAGGGGCCCGACAGAGGTCTGTCGCTCATTCCGGGGCACATTATTAGATAAGGATTATGCCCTGGCCCAAGCGCGTACTTGTTTGCGACTTGCCGGACGTAGAAAAGAAACCTTTGAGAACTCTATTTTATGAAAGCACAGCTAGGAATTTATGTCAGAAACAACTAAGGAAACTGTCAGGAGAACATGTTAGCGATTACCACCCAGGGGCATCTCGGAATGACATTGAAAAGGCTGTTAAAACAGCAGTAATATCTGTTAGTAAGGTCAATTACAAGTCTAAGAAGAAGCCGTGGATCACAATGGTGTCCACGGAAATGATAAACGCTCGTAAACGCATTCCACCTAACTCTGAAAATGATGCAGAGTGAAGTTAGTTCAGCGCAGGCTGATAAACAGACAACGCAGTGATCCTGAACAGTGGTGGGTAGAGAAAGCAAGCAAGCAAGGCCGCGCCAATGGGCAACAGGAGACAACCATTTTGCCTTAGATAAGACACTAGGAACTCATCTGTCAGAAAAACCATTTTAGAAAAGAATGGACTTATCACTCGTTTCCAACAGAGAAGATTGGATCAATAGGAGAAACACTTGAAGGACCAGTTCATATTGCCTACAGCCACACTTTATTTTCTCAAGATCCCCAGTCATCCTGAATGGCGAATCAGCGTATGTCTTTCGGCTTTAGATGAAGTTTAAAAAGCTCAAGTGAAGCAGTGCAACAGAGCCTGATAGGCCGAGCCCTGAAAACTTTGGGTATGGTGGGCCAGTTTCAACAGTTGGATTGACCGAGAATTTAGGTAGAATCTGGGAACAAGGCGTAATCCCATGCGACTGGACTCAATTCCAGATCGTTTTAATTTACAATAAAGGGTAAAAGTCTCATTGGCACATGTGCATTCATCCATTGTGTTGTAATTTTGTGCTACCATGAATGAATAGGAATGAATATATATTTACCTCAATATAACTTACCATACCATATTCTATCAGGTAATTTATTAATCATAAAACAACGTCTATCTAAAACCAGTGAACTTTTTCTATTAAACGCTTGTCCACAATAAAATAAATAATCACCAACATTTAGAAATGTATTTGTTTGACGATTAGGTAACTGTACCACGGAGTGTTTCATTGCAGTAAAATGTGGTAAATGACAGGGATCTAAATATATAAATATATCAGTATATAAAAGATCACAAATATTAGTATTATTATCAATATTAATTAACAGTGTGTATGTTGCTGAATTGATACAGTTGAAAGATGATCACATGGAAAGAACCAACACATGATTTGCTTCAACCTGAGACGGAACACAATCCACAAATGACTGTTACGACAATTGAATATTGTAATATTTTTTTGAAACTAGTAAACATTAGCCGTTTGTACGCCCTCTGGTCTCGATATTATTTTGATATCATAGAGCTAGCATTTAATATACTTCTGCATATAGAATCGTTGTTTTATTTGATTCTAAGAGTATCGAGATTAACATTTGTTATCCCGCGAGGTAGTACATTATACGATTTGCTATAAGTTATACAGTAGGCGTGAATAAATGATAAACGTTTTAATGCAAAATGTATAATATTCCCTGATTAGCGTTTTTTACGAGCTAGCTATCTAAGACAATAGACATCGTATTCTTTGTTCTACCATCCTCATTTATCGGTGCCTAGGACCAGCAGAAATCCGAAGGAGACTCGAGACGGCGAATGCTGATGCAACGTAATTTTAAACTCATCATGACGTTCAACGACTAACAATAATTTCTAACTATCAGTAAACATTTCAAAAACTCACAAGTATAATCAAGTGCAACATGTATACGAGATCTAAATTTGAAAAATTTTGGTTGTGAACAAGTGTTTACTACTGCACTGCCACGTTCAATTGGTTTGCATACAATTTCGATCAAAACTGGAAATTTCACAATTGATCTAATAATTGTTGAATAGTATTTCAAACTGAATATAACTGTATAATTTGTACCAAAATATAATGATCCAGTCTGAAATATAATAAAATTTCTTAACTTTCAAAAATATTATTCTCTATATTTTTCTACGGACTGACAATTGAAATACGGGGAAAAAATTTAGATGAATGAGTTTGTAAATGAGGAATTTTTTCGAATACATTATCAATGACAGATATTTTCGTAACGAAATGAGCTACTAACATTCAAATCACGTTATACTAACGCATATAAAGGCGTTTCAAATATATAACCGCATCTTCAATGAGTTAACATATTATGAGTGTATTAAACAAATACTTTCATGAGAATGAATTGAAAAATACAACAATTCAAGTTGTCCTCAATATGAAAGTGTAGTTTTACACTGCTTTTCAAGATAACCAATACAATAAGAACATTACAGTTCAGTCCTGACACGTACCCACACAGTTACTGGAAGCGCTTAGGGTCCAAGTTGATTACTTAACAAGATAAATTAAAAAAGTTGAAAAATCGTTTTTCTAAAATTCTTAGTCATTTTTCTTGTTTAATTGAATATAGGGATTGAAAATTGTCGACTGAAAATCATGGATGTACGTTTCCTCCTATTCAGAACACATCAGCAAGGTGTACCTGTGAGTTCATTATTGTATTCGTGATGTCAAGTCACTTGGACTAGTTGATATTTTTATTTATGGTTTTCGACCAGAATTATAAAGAACTTGACTTTGTTGTCATTTCTGTGAACACTGCAATCGGTGAAATTACGTACACTGCAAAGAGATTATCAAGTCCCTTTAAAATACTTTGGTTTATCACTTTATTGTGATCAATAATAAGAAACATTGAAACTTACTTGGAATTGAACTGATTTACTTATTGGATGCAATGGTGTCTTCAGTGTAAGATTATTTTTAGTACCTGTTTGATTAACTACACTGATTGATTTTATTTGTGGACTGAAATATAAAATTATCGATTGTCTTTCACATTCCAATCCTGTACCACTCATCATATGGACTATAATTTGAAGATAAACTTGATCTCTGAGTAATAAAATTCAACAAAAAAGGTTAATATATACAACGTTACTTCAGATAATAAGCATCCTAACTAAACCGAGCGACTAAACTGGGTGATCTGCACTATAAGTTGTCATTTTGTCATTCATTAAACGGACTTAAGAATTCCATCATTATTCTTAATGGTATCAGATATGTTTTACGCAACCATTTTGTTTTGTATGAATGACTGTTTATCAAATCTGAAAAGGTTGATAATCAGATGTAGTGATCTGATGAACTGTAATCAGGAGTCATATTTCATCAACCAGATTCTGAGCATATTTAACAAATGGTCTAGACGAAATTCTTACATTTGATTGTTCAAATACAGGAGCGGAACAATCTACTATTGAAAAAAATTGAGAAGTTTGCAAAATCATTCGTTAAGACTGGGGTTTGTTTCTATTCTTCTCAAGATATCCAAACGGATTTGCATTTAAGTTTTTAATAGTTCCGGCGAGTATGCTGAAGTCACGAACCAACCCAAGTTAGCCTGCTGTTGAAAGCACTGAACAGCCTCTACATTCTGGTATGAGAACCCTCATTAACCACCTCAAACCTTTAGGCCAAATATCTTTGCTCTTTCAGACAGATAATTATCCTGGAGACCATTATGCCGAAATACAACAGTTTTATTGCCCAACTTCAATCAATCCCAAATATTTGTCGACCGTTATTCATTGACCTCTGCCAAATATTGAAAAATATAAGTGTATAGTTGTGTTCAAGTGTGTGTTTTGAACATACCTATCAGGACAGTCAGTGAGAGTGAATGATGACAACTGCGATGGAATAACATTGATTGATGGTTTTTCCAAACCGTTTCTCAAACAAGTAACAAATATTTTGGTAAGATTTTTCACATTATTGAATTGACCTGTGAATATTAATGGCCAAATAGTTCCATTTTCTACACTTTTACTATCACTCAGTTGAATTTCCACTGAAAGACTAAGAGTATTACGCATTAACGGTACACTTGACGTACCTGTTAAATAAAAATAAACTTGATTGAATTGAAAAGTCAAAAAACGTTATATATTCGTTTCGAATTAACAGCTAGTTTTTCGCAATCACATTGGTTGTACGTCTGCTAACAAACAATATATTTCATTGATATCATGAATCTAATACCTTAAGATCACCATCATAAACCTTCAAGTACTAGACGGACTTCTCTTGTCAGTATAATAGAGTGCATCCGTGACAGCCGCACGATGGAATCGAACTGATAACATTTGATTTCGCTGTCAAATGCCTAACTGTGAGACTACTGAGCCGGCATCCAGTGATATCAATATTTACGAACTTCAATCAATCCACGGTGCTGCGCAACCTCACACATTGCTTCTTAATAGAACAATGAGAATTCTCTTCCAAAATTAGTCAAGATTTTTTTAACGTCAATGCTTTTGCACAGCACATTTCTAGACGACACTTAGACAACTTGGATCATACCAAGTGACAGCTCATTAAACCGTTTATATACACACTTGAATAGATGATGTAATTATTAGATTTCATTAACGTCTAAATACACAAACAGAAATCGATTACTTGTTGAAATATTTCGATGTTAGAACCAAACAGGTAGCTCGGGCATAAAACAGCCGATGTTATCATTAGCACATACATAGCTATTATGTCACACATTGTATTGAATGACAGAAGAATATAATTTCGAATTCAACTTACCAGTATTACGAATATTTTTAAAGTAAATGATTAATTGATCAATTCGGTTTGTTTGGTAAATTGATGAATAATTAAATGAATAATCATTAGTTATTGATGCTAAATTACTACCAAGACTTAGATTGAAATTAATGATACTGATAACGGATTCATTGCTACTATTGATATCAGTTCCAATAATTTTTATGGAAGAATTGGAATAGTTCGAATTCAATGGGAATATATAATCGATAGGAATGATTCGCTTTTCACCTGGTTGCATTGCTACATTATTCGATTTAGATTGAACTAATATCTAAATGGGTAAGTAATAATGATAATAATAACAATTTAAAGCACCATTTTGCCAAAATATTTTGTAACTACTTTCATTATCTAAGTGAGATTTTTCAACCTATGCTCAAATATTTGAGTAGTTCAGTATTTCAAATTCGCCCGTTGCTCTACTATGGTTACTACCGATCCCAAGAGCAGATAAAGAAAGATAATTGGGCATGAGAATGGCAGCCACAACCGGTAGAAAACTAACTTTATATAATAAACTCGTATCAGAAACCTGATTCAAAATTCAGTTATTTCATATTAGCTCTTTCAAAAAAATAGGCCATTGTTTATATATTTGATTGAATAGATGATATTCTGATAGTTTTATATTTATTGTTGTGGTTAGCTCAGCTCAGAGAGTTATTGTTTGACAACATTCAGAAATTTCAATCCCTTGAATTGAGTCGTTTTATGTTATATTTATCTATCGATCGATACGAATGTAGATTACGTTCATATAAACTTAGAAAAACGTTTTATTCAATCGACTTATTTAGACAACAGCAAAAACGAAAGAAATCAATCGATTAAGTAAGTTCATTTGTATTGCGTTTGTCGGTGCTTCAGATTGGAATGTTTAGTCAATTTTCGATGATAAATTTTGTAGTGTAATGTTTACATTTATAATTGCGCAATGATTTCATCTTGTTGTTAGTTATTTTTCATATACTGCTCAAAACGATCACAGAATTTTATTGAATTCCTTTTTCATTATAAATGTATTTTATAATTTTGTTGAAAACTATCAATAAATAAAAAGAAAACCACTCTTTTATCAACAAGAATGAAGGTATTCTGATATAGTGAAATTAAGTTCTTTGTCTGTCGCTGTCGGTTACTTAACTGGCACATTTATCAGTTAAGTTCTTCATATGATGAGACGAATTGTATTGACTGTACAAAACATGAACTGTTTTGAAACAAATATCAGAGCAATCACCAGACATATCTGAAGGGCTTTAACAATCAATAACTTATCCTAGCATTGAACGTACTGGCAACTAAGGTCACGTGTCTTCGAAAACTTTTTTTGATAGAAACTTATGCAGAACTGAAGCTGCAGCCATTCATCCGTTCAAACCTGACCCATTTATCTAAACAAATCCTGTGAAATCACTGATATTTTTGTTGTGGAACTATTTTGTCGAAAAAACACGATTACCGACGTACAAATACTTATTATTGAACATATGTAACAATAACTGTTTTATTGTACATCATTTGTTTATTTGTACTGAAAGTCATTATTCGAGCGCCACATACGCCATCCCTGCGGTTCTACCGATCGCTTCGGGTTATCATGGATTGTACAAGCTGAACACGTGATATTATTCTAATATCACTCGACTTTCTATCAATAAAAATCGATATCCTATATACAATCTTCTGTTTTGGAATAAGTGTGGGCGTGTAAACTTCACGACTCAACAGTTTCATGAACCTAGTACTGTTTCTAATGTTATTGCCATATTTTCACTTATTTCTTCGCAAAGTAGACAGTTATTTTTACCTGACATAATTCATAAAAATTTATACCGTGACTTACTTCGCTGATAGTTTTGAATTATTTTATCAAATAACACAAAACTAAACCTACTTTATTAAATAATGAAAACATTTCTTATCATTTCAAGATTCAATAGTTTTAATGTTTTTCAATTAATTTCATTCAACAACACAAAAATCACTTTATTCAATGTAGGCATTTCATGTTTGATTGTTGCAAATTTTCTTCATTAGGAAAGCGATTGTGACGAAAAACAAGGACTTACCTATAAATACAATAATCTGATTGTCGATAGTGAGTTTAAAAATTACAAAAGTAATTTGAGTAAAAGATGAATTATTAAGTTTAGTGAAAAAAGAAATAAGCAAGATATTTTTTGAGTAAATCTACCAATGCTCACTTGAGTGTAATTTGGAAAGCTTGGTAAGACAACGATTGTCATGTTATCGACAGAAAAGTTCTTTGAACTACCGCTGATGTTAACAAATATTGGGTATGTGTAATTTATAACCGAAGTCACATTGCAATCTCCCATTAAATAAACAGAATATTTGAAATGTGCCTACAAGATGTCAAAAATATTTCGAAGGTCTATAATGGAAAGGAGCATTTCAAAAACCAGAAAAATGAACTGTCAGTTAACATCGCAGATCGACCTTAGAACGAAAATTAATAAAAACCAAAAAGCATTGAACATTTTTATTGTTCTGCTATCGTACTGTTCATCAATAAAAATCTGTAGCAATACCTAGGGAATGAGCGTGTGTTTCCGAGGTCTTACCACCAATGGTTTACCACGAAAATCCCGGATCAGAACTCAGATGCGCACATACTTTAATTGAAATTATGAGTTTCGATGATGCTCAATAGTGACGGAGTTCTAATGATTTGTGACCACTTAAGTTCAGTATTGTCCGGTGTTGACAGTTACGAAACGATAATACCGAATTATATTGTTCACTACTGAGAAATGATCAATGCTGTTGGTTTCCGACAAAACGGTTAGGCGCTTGTGCACGATACTGGAGGATTTGGCTGCATTCATAGTAGTAGCAGTAATCATTGATTCACACTGCTGATGAAACGCAAACTCACATTAAACTGTCACCCAATCCTTCTAGGTTCTTATTGGTCGTCCGAAATGGATCGTTTCATCGTTTCATTAATAAATGTGTGTCACAAACAAACAAATAGGTTGTTGACATTTACACAGAAAACTCTTAAATATCGTTATACGGAAAACTGTAGTATATTGTTGACTTACACAAAATGAATATCGGTTTAAGGTGCATAGAGGACCATAATCCACTCTCATGTAACTAACAATAAATAAACCAACAGATAAAAAAGATCAATGATTTATTTTCGAATTTATTTGTACGCAATATACGAATGAAACATGGTATTATAGATCAAGTTGGCATCCTTTTTTGCAGAGAAAAAATAATAGTGAGGAAATTGGGAGATTTTGTGTAAGTGTGGTGTTTGAATTAACTAGTGACTTCTTGTTGTTGCTGAATGCTTGATTTAAAATTCTAAATACAATACATTCGTTCGTGCTCATCTCGTAATTATTGATTCACATACATCTAATTACCATATTGGCGTCGCGATAGAGCTTGCAATGGAACAGTTAGATATTCATTCTACTTCTGAGACTTTTGAAGATTATTTGGAAAGTTTTGAAATCAGGAAAGATGTCAAAGAGGATAAAAATGTGGCTCATTTCCTGACATTCATCGGAAAAGAAGCGTACAGCTTATTGAAAGGTTTGGCATATCCAGAAAAACCTATCTCACCTCCCTATGCAATGCTTAAGGAGTTATTATTCAATCATGTAAAAAGCCCTGGTTTTGAATGCCGTGAAAGGGCGAAATTTCATAAGATGATTCGTCAAAATGACCAAAAGGTTAAGGAATTCATTCCTGAATTGCAGAAACAAGCTGTCAAATGTAATTTCGGTGATCAACTTCATGTGCAACTGAGAGACCGATTAATTGCAGGAATTAACATACCTAGTTTGGAAAGAGAGCTGTTAAGAATGTCAAACTGCTCCTTTCAAGATGTTAGAACTGCGTGCATTAACTACGAGGCGTTGAATGAACTTGATATTCAGTCGATGAAGACTTCCAATGCTTTGATCAGTTTTCATGATGAAAAACAATCTCAGGGTCAATCAAAATTGTGTTCTTTTACCAGTGGTTCCTATTCTTGTGTAAATATAAACGGTGCTTCAATAAAGAATTACAAAGGAAATCACAAAGGTGGGACCAACTTCGGCAAATGTTTGTCATGTGGAAAACTTCATTCTCGTAATTCATGTGCATTTGCAATGCTAAATGTTTTAGATGTGGTAATATAGGACACATTCAAGCAGTATGCAAAGCTACTGTTCATTTCGCCTCAAGTAGTACTAAATCTCGTAATTTAAATTCCAATAATTCAGATGATCCTAATGATCATTTATCTTTGTCCATAATTTCGAAAGGTGATGCTCATATTCAAAAGCGATTATATACGTCACTTGGTTCATGTCATGACTCTATTGTGGACACTGGCAGTATAGAGTCCATTATTTAATTCAAGAACTTAA
Source organism: Schistosoma turkestanicum (assembly GCA_944470395.2). Taxonomy (NCBI): domain Eukaryota; kingdom Metazoa; phylum Platyhelminthes; class Trematoda; order Strigeidida; family Schistosomatidae; genus Schistosoma; species Schistosoma turkestanicum. Next base: position 18,191,019 of record OX103976.1, on the reverse strand, counting down.
AATCGTTAGATCCTAACGTTGTGGTACGACCCACTGAAGTATCGATATTGGGGATTACTGGACACAGACTGCCTATACGAGGATTCTGTGAATTGCTAATAAGAGATGATAATTCCTCATACATACCTTGTGAATCCTTAGTTAGCGAAACAGAATTGTCAATACTGGGTTTAAAGAATTTGAAAAGGCTTAAAGTGGAGTTGTCTTTCCTAGTTTCTAAAGAAAATTCTGATGCTTTACTTAAAGATTTGATATCCACGTTTGCTAGGTGCAGTGGAGGTATGAAAACGGTTCAGCACAGGAGTGCAAAAGGAATTCAACATGTTGACTACATTTCTCGACAGTCATTACAAGATAAACCTGTTATTACTTCAGACTGTTTGTTGGTGCAACCTTTACCAGTGAAACATCCAATCTTGAAATGCAGTTGTAATTTACTAAGCATACATGACATTTTTAGTGTAGTCCGTCGTAATAGTCTCACTTTAAGCTGACGATCTCTAGTACTCTATGCTATCAAGCATTTTCTCGTAATCAAGATAAGTGATATTAAATGACTTGTTCCATTCAGCTGATTGATGAACAGTGACACGCACTTTCATGAATTTGGTCAGTACATGATCGACGCTTACAACATCTAGTCTGTTGAACATGAAAATGGGTTTCTTCTGATTCACTATTTTGGCTCAACAACATTGTTGAAAACTTTGTTAGGTACTAATACTAGTATGATATCTCTGCAGTTCTCACACTTATGAAGATCGTTCACTGATATCTTCTGAGATATCTTTATTCTCAGTTCGTTGAAACTTGTCATTCATCTCAAACTTTTCTGTAATGAACTTGATTACATCTGATGAGGCTTGAAAGTTATTGCTTGAAGTTATCCGCAATTCTCTGAGTTTTCTAGTATATCGAAGGAGGTTTGTTTTAGATTTAAGAACTGCTATTATTCAGTTGTCTAATGTAACTGTATATGTAACTATATGTGGTCCAGTGATATCTATGTAACAATTCACATACATCTGTGGTGAAGAATCATAAACTTTATATCCACAGTGGTACAACTTATATTGTTTTTCCTAGTATCTGTGTTTGCTGCTTATGTTTTAGTCCGTCTGGCTTGACGCTAATTTATTCCTGCATAGATATCTGAACAGGTAGATATTTGAGCAGATTGTTTGATATATAGCGTGCCAAATGTTGTGAATAGCGATGTCCGAATCCGATACAGAAACGCAATCTTTCGATTTAACATGCCGACCGGATACGTAAGTGAACGTTTTCTTGGCATAACGAAATCGATTTGTTTGTATGCCCAAATAATTATCTCCTAAAAACCAGGCTACTAATGGTGTCTCGTTCGTTGGAACGAGGGCCATTTCTCTACCGACCATGTGCGATTTCCGGTCAACTGATTTTCGACTAGCCCAAACTCTATGCATGCAAACACTACAATGCGTTAACTTATCAAACCAGCAGACTATCTAAAGTTACAAAACATCAACAAAAACTGAGAAAATAAAAAATGTATCCTACTTTTGTACAGTGGTTATATTCATGGTGAATGTCGGTGGTAACCACAAATCCGACTCAATAGAACTGATGATTGCCCTTGATATATTCAGAGTTATGGAGTCGTTTGTCACTCGACTAACCCAAATCGTGTAGAATGAACAACGTGATTCGACGGCACATATCTTAAGTGCCATTTCAATTGGTACTCCAGAACACATATAAGTATATATATCTTCTGGCAACGGATTAGCTAAAGTAGTCGTAACTGTAGGACTAGTTTTAAAGGCCTGTTTAAAAAAAATGTAGTTTAAAAGACACTTTTCAAATGACCTGTGAATGAATTTCAAAAGGTCAAAGATAAAAGAAATACGATTTCAAGTAAAATAAGTGTTTTCATTGAAACTGTAATAAAATCATAAATTACAACATACAGTTTCTTTGCTCAGACACCTCCTACATACCATACTTATTGAAGCCTATTTATCCGACAGCTTAAGTTTTCAGCACAGAGTAGGTGGGGAAAATCTGGTCAGCCGGGGTAAAAGGCGTAAGTAAGTCTAATAATTTGCTCATTCATAAAGTCCAATCAAAATAATTTTTCATATAAATTGAACTGATATGAAATATCGTGATAGGATATGTGTTCATGAATAACGGGTGCATCCGCTTTTCAATGTTCAATATAAACATATACAAAAGATATGGGATGCTTTTGGTTCATTTTGTGAATGAATGTTGAATAGATTAGTATCATTTTCACTTTAGGATTTCACTTCAAACTTTACCTTACCTCAGATGGCGAATTGAGATCAGCAGTGAAAAACAGTAGTTTACATGCCATGATTGACGCAATAAATGAACAGCGAAATTCTCAAAATGAGAGGTACATTCAACATATTTATCAAACAATGAAAAAGAAGGATTGTTATTCTTATAGGAAATTACTGCAATGAATAATATAACAATGAGATACCTTCATCAATCATATTCCACTTCTATCAATTTTTATCTAGATCTTTTAGTAAAATCGCTCACACCATGAAAACTGAAACCGTTATTTTATGAAAAATCATTTCACCGTCTCATAATAATAATAAGAATAACAATGACATCAGTCAATTTTAAAGGAATTAATTAATTTGGGTTTCCTGCTTTCCCATTAGAAACTATGAAAATTTATCATCATTGTTCATCAAAGGATTAAGGAAATTGTTGAATTTCATTAAGATTATGGTTTGTTCCGCTTTAGACTACCAAAAAAATCTGGAAACACTGGACTATCATTTGCTTTGGTGTTTAATTTATCAGTCGTACGCATCCATGACCAAAACACGTGCGAACCAGTCTCAGAAACTTCAATCTTGCCGACGAGTGCTGAACTTCAAGAACAATGAGCCGGTATTCGACGGTGTCTTCGTGTGCTCATCAGTGGCCGGTTTTGGTGGAGGAAACATTCCGAACCCCAGTAATAAGTTGTAACCGTTTTAGCCAAACCCTGCAATGTTTTTATGACTAAAAGAGCGTCCAATGCTTCCATTTTCTGATGGTTTTGTAATTTCTGCTGTGGTCAATCTTAGGGGTTGTTTGCTTCACAAATTAAAAACTTCTTGTGTAGACTTAGTGTACATATATAATACGCTTTAGAATATCCGGCTATTTGATGTCCTCATCTATAGAAACAACAGTCTTTAACATTCCAATCACATAATCTTATTATCAAGACAATTTCTAATCGGATGATGGTTTCTCATTATGACCATGGAACATTAGGTTCCTTATGTTCATTGAGGAAAAACCTTAGGAATATGGTTTAGTGACGGGTAAAACTTGAAAACTAATCTTGAAATAATTTATTGTCCGTGAATGGGCAGAAAAGTAATTTCCCTCTGCCGTCAACAGATTATATTCCATGCAAGTTATTTTGGTGATACATTCATATTTAGTAACAAAATAATATACTCAAAAACTTTACTTAATTTAAAGTAAGTCATATATCAATATCTACAGCTATCTCCTGAATCTGCCTGTACTGTAGTGAAGGAGAAAACAGGTGGGGCATTCGAATTTTATTTATCGAAAGTTACAGAGTTACTCAGTATAATCGGAAAACCATATCGTAAGTCGTTAATTTGCAAAATATCACTTCATCATTTCGAACCGGACTGTTCCTGTTGCAAAACATCAATTCATTGTCACTATTCATGCGTATCATACAAATTCCATTGTTTTCTAACTCTCCCTTTCTTGATCTTCCCCATCTTCTGCTACAAGACATTACATTGACGCTCACGTCATATACTACTTATAAGTACCTCGCACCACAGTACTATGAATTCTATGCGATGCATTGATTCAATCTGTTCAAATTTCGCGGTTAACTTCATTACCAAAGTATAATGATGTCTTAGTAATCAGTAGCTAGAATGCTGTAACTGATATTAAACCGCAGACAGTAATGTGAGACAGTCAAGAAACATCTTCTAATGAATGGGTATTTTTGACAGTTTATGATGAAATTTTGTTTCTCGTTCTATGCAGTGACGTTGATCACTTTCAGAGCAAAAGCGTTATGCATGTGACTGATATTCAAGTTACAAGTTAAATTGTTTTGAACACACACTTATGAAGAAGGATTGACCTTCCTTTCAACTTTTTGCATTCCTGTTCAGTTGGCAAACTTTGGGGGTGGAATAAGAACTAATCACTTTCAGATCTGGGCACCTCACATCTTAACACATATATTTCCGACTCTGTTATTGATTATCTAACATACTGATTGGTATCAGCATCCTCAGAAATGATTACTTCGGTTACTTATCTAAGGTTATAGTGATTATTGTTAATTCAAAAATGGAAGATTTTGATGAGATTAATTGATTTTTCACATAACTAGGCACTACCGTTATATGGAAATAATTATTATTGTGCTATATAAGTTGAATTACTAAGTATTTAGTTCATCTTAGTTTTACATGAGGTCAATTAACACTGTCGTAAATACACTATTGTTCAATATAGGAGGTTGGTCATTGCCAGAACATCAATCTCGATGATTATGTTGTTGACTGTGATGCGAAATAATGCAAATGAAGTAGTCTGGATGCGTCAGTCATGTTAAGACTGCGGGTACACCTTGTCGATGAGTGCCAAAGAGAACAAAACACAGGCGCAAGTATCCTGGTAACCACCTCAACCACCTTACATTGCATGATAAAAGAAAAAGAGTCGAAGGATTGTTGCGACTCATGGCTGAGCAAAAAACGAAAATCAGCGCTTGTAATCTGAGGCAAAATTGTAGGCTGTGAATAACAATTTAAAACGACGACTGTAAAGAAGAGTCCAGAGCAGAGTTGAGTTGAGAAAAGTTAACGAAACAAATTGTTTTCCATATAATTGAAAAATAAAAAATGTAGTAGATCTGTTTGACTTACTGCTGGAGTACCAGAAGCGAACACAAAGGTACCGAGCGTAGAAACAGAATTAAATGTCAAATTGTAATGAAAATTCACAACTGGTAGTGCAGAAGTTGCTGTGAACAGTAGTATAAAGCAATTTATTTGATTTACTGAAGAAGATATTTCGTCAGTTTGAATGCCTAACGGAAAAATTAGAAAATGAATTGATAATTTACCACTCTTTGAAAATAAATCTATATCTTTCAATTTCGATAACTAGAACATATTCATGTGCATCCCGAAATTAAGGAATGTAGTTTTAGTTAGGTAATACACTAGAAGGAATCAAGAAACAAAGGTTTATGAGAAGAATAATTCAAATAAAGCAGATACATTTTGCAGATAGGTTCTGTTGTCATGACCGACACAAGAGATATTTACTAGACTAGGGTATCGATTTACTCAAGTGACGATGAGTTCAGCTTACTCGGAAATGGGACGAAGATCAGTGATTTAGTGACGCGATAGGTTACTGTAATCAAATCTTCCTTCGGTTCACTATCTAAAGGAATTAGTCTTGATGAGACGTACAGACATTTATACCACAGTCTACATTTGGCAGTAGAATTGCTTACCTCAGGTAAGATTATTACACCTGACTCATCAAGAGTATGCAACCTTCACTTCTGCCCTCAGAAATCGAACTCATGATCTTCAGTTTTGCGCAAGAACGCCTGGCATCAAACGATGTTGACATCTATCACTGATCAATCCACGGTCTTGAGCAACCTCATTCACTGTCTTTGGTGAGTTGGACATGAACACTGTTGTATGGAGCTTCAGCAGTCTGGAGGTTTAGCGTTGACATGCACAAACGAAAGTCGTTGGTTTTACTTACGTGAACAAGAGTTGTGGGTTCGCACTGATGATAATGGTGCTTATGCTACCAGTTTTCTAAACGGTAATCTTAATGTGACTCATTCATGATTTCACTGAAACCCGACGATCTTCATAACATTTAAAAACAACCTGATTAAAGTAAAATATCAAAAAAGGTATAAACGAACCTTCAAAATAAGCTTTTTCTATATTGAGATGAATTACAGTTCCTATCAGTTCTATGCTCATATTCATATAAGTCAATGATGATGACTGACTCAAGATTATTGGTTTTACAAACATAAATTCTTGATAAACACCTGGTGGATATAATCGAACACTGATGGTTTGTTTTGTATTCGACTTCAAAGTCAATGTTAATTTAAGTGGTGTTAAAGTATTCGGTATAAATTGCTGTTTGAATTTTATCGGCGGAATAGAAACTAAACTGACTGTTGGACTTGAATTATAAAGCTGGAAAGGAGATAAATATATAAAAATAACTCATTATTAAAACACTTTTTCGCTCGAGTCTAATAATTTAAATTTACCAACAAATTTCAATATAATGTATTATTCTACGTTTCAAATAGTTATACAACACTGACCGTGTGCTCACAACGGATTAGATATTTGAAGAAGTTTTTCCAAGTTCCAGTAAATGGTCGTGGCTAGTGAAGTTCGACAGTTATCGGATATAACGCAGTGCACACCGAAGACAGCGAATAAGGTCGTACGTGACAATAAAATGACTGGAGTGAAAAATCCAAACCATTGCATTTTGACTTAACGGCCGGCCAGTCAACCGACTGTGCGCAAGATAGAAGGTCCCGAGTCCGATTACCAAGGGCGGTAGTCGTGGATGCGCACAGCTGAGAAAAACGACAAATGGACGAAATGGCCGTCCAGTTCTTCCAGGTTTCAAATGTTTGTCAAACACTGATTGAATCATGATCTCAATGAATTTCAACAATATTCTCAATACTGTGGTAAAATATTTCAGGAATAAATTTAGATATGGTTTACAACGTGCAGTATTTTAGCAGAATACGTTTCCGAAAAATTGTATATTTCGTTTATCGTTCAATATTTTTCAAGTTTATCAATAGATACTTCTTTTAAAGTAAGCTGGAGAGATATTCTAATTTCACTGTTATACGTTTGATGAATTTATCAAAGTTGGCCATCATCAGAAACGCTAAATACATGGTTCCCCCTAGTGCGAGAGCCCTTGACAGTATTGTATCCACTACTCACAAACTACAGATCAAATATCTAACATCAAAACTCAAGCTGCAGAATACTGAACCAGAACCTAATATTTCAAATGTCTCAATATTGTGCTGCAACTTCCCAGTTCTTTTGGTCGATAATTTTCTCATATACCTGACATGGTGGAACTGTGTTAGTCATAGTTTCTCAATGGAACTATATGTAATTGTATCACAAATCTAGTTTCCGGTCAGCTCATGGTAATTTTCAGTATCGAGCATAATGATGGACTGAATAAAATTACTACTGTACACAATGGGTTGCTTTCCCAGTGGCACGTGTGATTGACAACCTTGGATTCGACATTCGCTTGCACAAGAGTGGCAATCTAACAGCGTAATAGTTGCATATTAGAACGAAAGTAGTAAAGCAGTGCAGTCGGATTTTCAACGGTTGTCCTACTTAAATCGATTATTGTTTTCAATGATGGTGAAATATTGTTTAATGAAAATCATCTTTTCATTTTTCTCATTGTGAAATTTATCTTAATGTAAATCTTCATAGTATCCCATAATCTTACTCTAATTTAGATAAACTGTCAGATATGCCATGTAAAAAATCGTTCATCTTACTTGTGCTATCACGCTTGGGCGAACTCCGTTTGTGCGACGCCGGTAATTGTGGATGAATTTATTTCATTCATTCGCGTTAACGGAAAAAAAATAGAATACGAAGCTAAACGAAGAAGGCAAATCTACTAATTCAATGCGATGAATCTTTTATAGTTAGAACAAGGTAGGCTAGACATACGACAAGCAAAGTCCGCAGTGTGCATACGCACTCAAGCGAAAACAGCCAAGATTATGAGCTATTAAGTGACAAAGTCAAAGGACACACTCGAAAACTAACTCAGACAAAAAAATTCATTAAGTTACTTTCTCCAAAAGCTTCAATGTTAAAAAGTTAGTAATGTTATACACGTACTTGTACAGTAGTATTATCAAACTGCGAATCGATCAATAATGTTTTCGTCACATTTGATGCACCAGTTTTTAATATAGACGTGATCACAAATTGTTTTATTTTAACTGGTACTAATGAATAACGTATTGCCAAATCACATTGTGAATCGATACATGTTTCATTGAAATAAACTGAATTAATTTTCAATTCAGCTAAACCTCTTAAATGATGAGAAAGAAAGAAATATTTCGTTTCATTTTCAATTCCATTCACCTTCTAAATATGAGTAATTTTATGATTTCATCACTAACAACAGGACTGAGTCATGCTGCTCAGTGTAGACTTCCTAGCTATAGTCTGAAAGACGATAGTAATCGAGGGTAAAGACTTTGAAAAGCAAGCTTTAGTTTTCTGAATTCCTCATCATATCGATCTCTGTCTTACTAAATTTATTTTATTGAATTAAACCTGTTGAACAATTTTTCCGAATTCTGATCAGCACCGCTTATACTTCCACAATAATTATATTTGAACTGATAATCACGTTTCTGTTCCATTGTTGTATGACAACCTGAACGTATGTACGTACGAAAATCTTCGTTGTAACTGACTGACTGATTTTCAGGAGACTTATCTTACCTAATGGTGACAAGCAAGTTTCTTCGTAAGTGTTAAAGTAGATGCCCATTCTATTTGATCAGTTAAAGATCATACAATCTGGTTTTGCTTGAAATATGTGAAACCATTCAGACGCAGACTGTAAAAAATGATTGGCTTCAAAAGGGATTCTGGTGTACCGCAACTATGAAGAAGAAAAGGACGCATATACATAGGGTGTTGCACTAATGTTACTCAAAGAAACACAACAACCACCTATATGATTGGAATCAGATCAATCCAGGAAAAACGGCGCATCCTTCAGAATGCGGACGATAAAGACAAATTTTACTACAGTCTGGAGTCAATAGTAAAAAACGTCCAACAAAGGATTTAACCATTTCAATGAGTAACCTAACCGACACGGTTCCAATGAACAACACTATATATGAAGATTTGAATAGGAGAGAGAATTGAGAGAAAGGAACGAAAACGATAGGAGATTCGTAAATAAGTCTCCTTTCGACAAACTTGATAAACGTATAATATAAACGTACGATCACATGCGCAGACAAGCAGGTGAATAAGGGCATCAGCACCGATCAAAGTAAATATGTGAACGATATGGTAGTGACGGCGTAAAAGGATGTACGAGATAGTAACATCGGACAGAACAAAGAAGCTCGCTTGAAAGTATCGTGAAACAGAAAAGCAATGAAGTAAAACCAACCACAGTGATTCAAGAACAGTAAAACAGATGGGTAGAGCACTTTGATGGGTTCTTGAGCAGATCAACTCTCAACCAACAACTTAGGAGAGTATAGTAATTTGAATTCGTCGAAGAAAACATGACTTGGTAAATAACGACGTTCATTGGTAAAGGAAGGGCGGCGTTTCCAAAAGTGAACAACATCTGAAACTAAATACAATAAAAAAACCACCAAAACCACAGTTTTAAATGCATGCGTCAAGTCAATCCTACTTTATAGAGCGGTAATTAAGAGAACTATAGAAGCCATCATATGTAAGACACAGGTGTTTAATAACCGTTGTCCACGAATAAGATACTTCATATAAGTAGTTCAGAAACCATCCGCAACAAATTACTGTCAGACAGGTCAACGTAGATTGGAGATGAGGAAGAAACTAAGAAAAATTTTTGAAGGTGGATAGGACACACACTGTGGAAAGCGTGTTAACGCATCACAATGTGAGCCCTATCTTATGATCCTCGGGGCCGAGAATCGGAAACAGACATGAAAATAATGAATAAAAATTGGGAAGAATGGGAACGAAAAGCAGAAAAGAAACTGAGTTCCGTAACGATGGTGGACGGCGTTCGATCAACTGGGTGTTGATGAGTGAGTATATAAGTGTTTAGTTCGATCCGTTTGATGAATAATCTATGAAAATAAAATAATAACTCTCATGAATTTATTTAGTTAGTCTAGAAGATTTCACATTTTTTATCAATAGTCAAAAGAAAACTGAATTATTTTGTTAACAGTTTTATTTTTTCTTTTACTCAGTCAATTTCCGAAAATAACCTAAAATGACATCTTTTTTGAACAAACTCTAAAAGATTTTCTAAATACAGTGTAATTTTGACAATGTATTTAGTGCAATGAACATATCAGGTGATCTTATCATGTGGCTATTAAAAATTTATCTGAACTTGAAAAGTGATATTAAACTTAAAACGAATGTAACGTAAGGGAGTGTACCAGTCAGGTTAGCACAAAACAAGATATATCAATGTAGTTAAACATATGTGCAGCCTTCTAAAACGACATACTTTTATAAAAGTATATTGATTCAGTCGACTATGAGAATTTAAGCTTGTATGATATTAGTATGAATTTAACTCATTTTCATCTCTGCTCATATAGCGTTTGTTTGAAAAGAAATCCAATTCAATAATGTCGAAAACAAAATCAATGTTCTGTGCATCCATGAATTGTACGATTTCATAAACCAATGGCTATTTGGACTTAGTGGCTAAGTAAAAAGCCCGTTGAGCCTTCGGAACAAAATACAATCGATTCAAGTTTCGAAGCTAACATTCAAGCTGAGATGAAGGTTGGAAGAGTCGATGAAACCAAAATAGGAAATAACATGTATTTTCTAATCTACTGGTAGTCACATTCTTCCCATTCTGTGACATGTTATGCTAATTTTAGTTTATTTAGCTGAAAGCCTAGACATTACTGCCATAAACTGAAAGTTTTCTTGCCTTATTATAAAAAAACGTTTATATATCAACATTTTTATTCGTTTATCTCACTGTCTGCTTTATCTTCAGACTCTTTATCGTGATTATGGGATGTCAACTTGATCAACACTATTTAGAAAATATACATCATAAATATAACTTACGGTTTCACAGAAGCGCTATATGGAATGGGCACCACAGTGTCTAATAAATACCCAATCGTTTGAATTTTTTGTCTAATTATGTACACTTCACTTGAGTTCACTTTCAACTGAAATATTACTGGCATGTAAAGAAAGTCTTTAACAAATTTCGCTCTCATTTCTATAATGAAACTAAAATTTACCATTGGCGGGGAATTTCTTGGTTCAATTTTTTCAACAATAAGTATAGCAGATTTTGCGGACTGAAATCAAGTGATATTTGTTTAAAACGGACACGTTAGTGAGTGCAACGTTGAGAGATTGAATACATTTTTACTGTACAATCACTTATACATCTACATAGTTGAATGGCGTTTTAGCATTTCTAGACACGATTTCTAAACTACAAAGTGTAGCAAACCATAACGGATTAATTCGGCTGTGATGTAAAGGAATATGCATGAAGTGAAGAGCTCATCCAGATTTGGATAGTGTAATAAGAAGACGAAGATTTTTCACTATAGATTTACGGAAATTATTGAGTCTTAACGAAATTATGGATCGATTATTGTTTGCTAACAATTACAAATCAGCGGTATCATCATAGAATGATAATCATAAGCATGAGTTGCATCTCTACAAAAACAATAATCGCGCTCAAGTCATATTTGATGGAGAGAGTTCAAACAATGTGGAATGGTTTATATATCTGCCCAGCATCATTGTTGAGCAAGTTGTGTATAATGCCTTTGCGAAGACACGAGTTAGTGAAACAAACAGCAATTGCATGGTCCAGCAATTCATATAAATAAAGTTTCTCATGCTTCAAAAATATAGGAAAATTTTATAACACCCTCAATACTGAGTTAGCAGTTACATAAAGTGAAGCTATTTCCGACATTCACTAGAAGTTGTCAGTTCGATAGTTAGATTTTTTGCTGTGAGCAAACAATTACATTGCGAAGTTGAATATTCATCTGATAACAATATGTGACATTTAATTCTATGTTAGTCGATAAATGATTCAGCTACAAAAAAATCTTACTATATAGGAAGAAACTTGTTGTCACTTTCAACTTCATTCACGGTCCGCTAATAAGTCATTAATGGAAAATATCATTATATTGTTGGACATCTGACAATCAGAATAAACTAAATATTTTAACTGTTTAAATTAGGTAAATAACACAAACTGAGAAAATAAAGACGAACTATCGACTTACTGGAGTAGTAGATGGTGGATTCGCCATAGACGTATTTGGGAGTGTTATGCTGGTTGTGTTTAGAGTTTTTAAAGATGTGTAAAATATGAGTTGTATTTGCGCTACATCACCCTGAACGTAAGTTTTACTGTAACACAATTTTATTCCAATTCGAAAATTATAAGTAACACTCCTTGAATTAAAATTTGTAAATACACCGATCACGGTATTGCTTCCCTTGATCATTCCGCTTGATAGTGTGTATTCTGTTATTAATCTGACCTGTAATATTTGCAAGATATTTAAACTTAAAATACAATGACATAACACTTTTTCAATTTTAGGTCTGTGAAGCATGGTTGTGGTATTTGCGGAGATTGTAAAATTTTCGAACCGACAGTGATAAACTTTGTGCGTAAGTACTTAACCTCGACATAACTAAGCTTACTTACTTCAGGCTTCAAGCACAGTTATAACCGAGCTGCCATCCGATTGTTTATACTATGAAAACTATACAGTTTCTGCAAATCTCAACACACTACTAACGATGGTGTGCTCATTAGTGGGAAATAACTTTCAAAGTTGTCGTGGGAAGCTGCGTCTAGCGGAGTGAAACCATATGGAGTTTCTGTCTATGAATGCTTAGTCAAGACTTATTACATTGAGTTGGCTTGACAGACTTCTTCACTGCGCTTTGCTTAGCCTTAACACTTTGTACTCTACTGCCTGTCTGCTCAATGATTGCCAGAATCGAATTCATCCAACCGAATCCATATTTGGATCTTATTAACCACGGTCGAACAAACGGAGTTCGTCCAAATATTATATACGGAAATTGAGGGCTTGCTCTTTTTCAGAGCATATTTATTAGTGAGTAAATAAGGGACTCAGACCACGGGCCACCTAAGTGGCGAGCACTATATCGAATCCAGTTTATGCACATAGACTGGAGTGCTCTGACATGGAATTTAACTGTAGCTCCTCCACCACACTCTCTTTATCAATAATCCAATTTCTGTATATATATCATCATTTGACCAAGTGTTCTAGGAGACTTTTGCCATGTGCTTGTGGGTTTTCTTTTCTGAAGTAGGTAATCTGCTTAATAAACCATCGCATGAAGGTTTGTCTTTGTTGTCGCAGAAGAAGTGTCCTTCTTTTTCTAGAACGCAGTTATTTTATTCACCTTAGTTTTTTTGAACGTTTTTCAGTCTAGTATTAAGTCCCATAACAAAAAACCTAACATTTGGTAGTTCATTGTCAGATAAACGTTTACTTACACTAACATTCGCAATTTTTGTGATTTGAAGTAAGTTAGTTGAATTTCACATGCTCACTATACAAATCAAATGTAATCGTACTGAAACCGTATAAAAGTTCACAAAAACTTACATTCACTTGTCATTTCCAGTAAATGACAAGAATTTATCAATGTACCCTAATAAATTTATTTCACTGCTACTTAAATCAATGGAACGCTATCGATAATGTTAGAACCTTATACCATATTAAACTTACTTTCTTTATTGTATTGTTCGCTGTTATCAAATAATCCACGAAACTCGGTTCAGCAATTAATTTGCCTTGATTACTTATTCGAAATGCATATACTCCCTGTGTGAATGGTGTTACAGTAACTTGAACTGTGAGGAATTGCACCTTTTCAGGTTCGTATTTCATTGGAGTTTCTGTTATTGTCATAAAGTTATTTCCCGCCTATTTATTGTAAGCAAGAAAAATAACTGAGAATTTTACAGCAATCTTACCATAACGTGAGCTGTATACGTATCAACAGTAGTCTCACAGTAGTTTACTGTAGAAGACGTTCCCGCCAGTGACATCTTTGCTTCAAATTTTATGGATGGTAAAGTTGTTCTGAAGATAATTACAAAAGCTGTTAGACGAACTGAGCGATTGGATGCTGGCAAAGTTTTGTCATAAACTCCTGAAAAATATAAAATAAAATAAATGTGAACAAGCACACGAAACAAGTATACAATACAAAGAATACAAATTATTACAACAAAACATAAGGGTGCTAAAAGTGTTTTGAAAATAAGATCATTTGTAAATGAATAAACGTGAAAGGATTTTACTGAGGTGAATCAGAAAAAAAAACATCAAACAAAACCTCTTGATAAGTGGTTATACATATTGTTGGATTTTTCCATTATAAGGACGTACACCTTGTACAAACAAAAGTTTGAGAAAATCTAGCGATTTATAAATTGAGTACAATCTTTCATTTTCTTGTGGTAAGGAATCAAACAGTGGGATTCTGATGCTTATTATCATCTGATATATTACTTTGACGATCTTTCAGTCAGATCGGTTCATAATCAAATTCTTTTTAACATAAGATTTCATCAATTGTGTAGAATGAGGAAGATTCAAATGCGTTATTCTAATTTTCCAGGTCAGTTCGTCATTGGTATGTGTGAACTTGAGCACAAATGTATGATAGTGTGTGGACATAGTTAATTTTCGCTGAAATCACGAATCGGTCAGTGTTGGACTTTTATTTGGAAACCTGGTTGGCGGCTATGTCTGAGCATGGAACTGATCAGCAGTGCACATTCACGACATCTACACGTAAGAACAGAACCCCCTGAGGCGCGACCGCCTAACCCCTGACCCTCTAGATGGCATCCAAGTCTGTTATTATTGAACTTCAATCAAGCAACCGTGTAATGAAAATAAGTTATTAACTTACCAAAATTTTGTAGATTTGTCACGTTCACATAACCAATCGTCGTCATTATAAATTTCGAAGTAACTAGTTGTTCTGTATTGATTTTGTAATCTTCTGGAAATGCTGAGAATGTTGGAGGTAGCGTCAATGATATATGGCCAATAGATGCACTATATTCATCTGTACTAAAAGTGAACTAATAAATAAATTAGTCGATAGTTATGTGTTTGGATATATAAATTATTTTTGAAAATGTAATCCTGAATCAAATGAATGAAAGTGAAATTTAGTAATATTTGAACAGGTTTATTTGATATTTGAATCTTGGCTGGTTGACATGGCGATATTTTAGAATAATAAATTTACCTGTTTCGCTATAAAAACAAAATATTTTAGAAAGTTTTTTTTCTTTTCCGTTTCAAGATTAATCATTGTCTATTGATCGCATAATCAACTCCGACTGCTGTTATAATATGTTCACGAAGAGAACATGGGATAGACGACAGAGTACGAAAACGGTGGGTGATTTGCAAAATGATCAGCGGTGGCACAATTTTCAGCACAAACGCATAAACAAAGCTACATGGATTTCAATCGACCACACGACTCAGAACCAAATAGACCATATTTGTATCAAATAAGTTCAGATGAACGATGAAGGTAATTAGGAGCAAGGGCGAAGCTAATAGAGCATCAGATCATCACTTACTGGTTGCTAAAAAGAAAGTCAACCTCAAGAAACTCTAGACAACGGAACAGGCAACACCACAAAAGTTTATTACGGCTTTTTTCCGGGATACCGTACCACACAACGAATTCATAATGGTCTTAAGCAACAGGTTCCAGGCTTTTCTTGACCCACCTAATGGAACGTAAACAACCATTATGAACAAGTGGTGAGAGATAAAAGAGGAAATCACTTCGATTTCATTTATAATGAAGTTGATAGTTTGAAATTGATCTTAAAAATCTATCAGTTGACATACCACATCTGTTCAAAAAACAAGTATGGGAAGTAGATATCAAACTTATACAACTAATCACTAATCCAAGTCAAATTTAAAAACGTGAATAATTTTTGCTTTTCACAGAATCGATTTAGAACTTTCGAGATTTTAAATATTTCAAAAAAAATTATAAAATCTTAACAGATGAACAAGTTCTGATGCATGCAGGAAGGGCACAATCCTCGGCCATCAGAAATTTAACCATGTCATTATTAGAATGATAAAAATAGCAGAAATAACGGGGATAATTTGAACAATAAAATATATACAGTTCATTTTAGCGGGTAATGCATCACTAACGAAATATTGATTGTAGACATTTTAAGTGGGTAAACTAGTTTCTTCAAATAAATACTTAGTTGTTAATAGACCGAAAAACAATATTCCGTTCAAATTTATTCAAGCGTCATCATGATTACTTACTATGTAATCTCCAAAAGGTCTACTTATAAAATAATCCATCGTATATTCATAGACTCCACCGATATACACTACTGCAGGGCAATTTACGAAAGTGATGAGGTCGGATTGTATTGGACAAGTTGTAGTGACTATCATGGAAATTTCCATAGTAATCTTCGGAGTTACTAATGCCTCCATTTTGATAATTAAACTGGTACCTGTAGGAAGAATCGGCTTTTCCCGAGAAAGACCAACTTTGAATCTCATCTTGATACTGAAATCTTCCGTATTATTAGAGGGAAAAGATGAAACGCTAAACTGAGCCAACATTGTGTACACTGCAGGCTGAGAAAAACATCAATTGAAAGAGGTGAACTGTGGAATTGTTTTGATAAATAATACACTGAATAAAAGATATTCCATCATTTTCCCACTGTAATGTTACTAAGCATTGACACATTCAGATTGTCAAGTCGATTTCATTTTATTACAGCTTCGGTTAAGTGAATAAAATCTGTTTAACGAATGGATTTTAAGTTATGGTATATATAATCGCTTATCGTTATGTGTTTCCATGATAATTTTCACATATCATGTTTTTATCAGGTAAGAGAAAATATGATTCGAAATCTCTGATCTGTATATTACGACCGATAAGTCTTAGCAGACTTAAACAGTATCGGTGAGATAATACTACAGCAGAAGAGTGATTGGTGCCATTGTTTTGAAAAGAACATTTTGTTAAGTCGACAAATTGTTCAAAATTTGATCATTTTAATCAATTTAGATTTTCTCTTTTGTGTAGATATTGAGTAAAATCAATAATATGGTTGAAATATTTTTGTATCAAAACGGTACTACATGTCAGTGATTATTTACACATCTTTAAATGAAATCCAATGAATTCACGACTTTATTGAAACTACAATTAGACAATTAGAAATTTATTTTTACTGGAAAAAGGGCTTTGTCTCAGTATGGGACCCATCAGTAATGCTCAGTCACGACGTCTACTTATGAGAATCGAACCTGGGACGTACAGTCTCAATTGTGAACGCCTAACTTCTAGACCACTGAGTCGGCATACAACGATGTCAATGTAAAACTTCAATCAATGCAAGGTCTTGTGCAACCTCACATACTTTCATCGATGCGTATAAGTTAATAAGACAGTGAGGGAAATTCGTCTCTTAATTGGATGATTGTGAAAACGCCTTTTCTCTCTCTGATGTTTCAGCTGATCATGATGTCGTTCAGAATCCGAACAATGATGAAGGCTTCACAACTAAAACATCTATTTCAGAGAACAAAACGTCACCACAATAGATTAAAAAGTGCAACTGAAACATTGAAATGATAATATCTTAATAAAATCAAAGTGTTTATCAAAACATACCATAGAATTATTCCCTAAATATATGAAATTACTAAACTGAATTGAATAATTATTCATTATATTTGTACCATTATAATAAACAAATAAATATTCAATGTATCCATAATACAGTTTATTGAATGATGGACCAAATAAATTGATCAATAAATTGTGATTTCCTGGTGGTAATATCATCACCATATCAATAAACCATTCATCATAAAGACAGTAATTTGGATTATCTGTAGGATATTTTCGATAAAATTTCACATCAATATTCGTTGGTGGATTTATGAAGGCCTAAATAATCAAAACATTAACTAAGAATAGCATTCAAACAAATTTTTTTATTCAAAAAAATGTGCTCTTACTTTGTGTTATTTCATTGTATTATAAAATATATGAATTTTACAAATTTGTAGATATTTATCCTGTTGAAATTCGATCAACACAGCAAACAAAATTATTGTTTTTATTTAGCTAATCATCATGCCTTACTTTAATGGTGATTTGAAAATGTTGTTACGTAATTGTCATCAAATTTCACGATCATTATTTCTTGTCTATTTCTCCACGTTTGATCTACTACTACTACTTGCAAAGTTGACATGTTGACAGAAACTTTTGTTATTGTATTTTATTATTCTTACCTCAATCAGTACACTTGTCTTTCTATTATCAACTTGTACTTTTGTAGTTGCGTAATCCATTTCATTGTGATTGTTGACTCATAATCAGTGATTAGTCTAACATTTTCATACCAGCATTCATATATATAAGAGTATAAATCCTGATGACGATCTAATTGAAAACTGTGTTGTGCTAAGATTCACGATAGGAGCCTTTTCTATTTTGTTGGTGGGAATATTTTATAGACGATAATAAGAATCTTTAATAGATTAAGACTTTGAATGCCAATTAATCCAGATAAATATCATTTAACAGTTTCGTCCGAGTTAATCAAAACTACATTTGCATTGAATTATAGAACAAAGTATAATGTAATGAAAACTTGGTGAATGTTAGAATAGCAATGAACATATTCACTAATATTTTTTTACACATGTGCATATAAACAGTGTGAAATGGGAAAGGAAATGTAAAACTCCTGTGGAATATTATGGTAAAGTTTCGTTCCCTAAGCTATCAACAATACGATCAGTTGTTCGTATCCACAACTTTATAGTCAGCAATGTCATATTGAATCTCGATACAAATACGATGGTAATGGGAAAAGACTGTGTTTAATTCACATTATTCCACCTTACGCATCATACTGATTTCATTTAAATTCATAAAACGAACTCATTGTGTCAAGATATAACTATTATTATTCTTAATCATTTACGTACTATTCAGAACTAATAATGAACATTGAAGTGTGTGTAGGATGCAAATAAATGCTTCATTCAACATCGATCAAATTACGCATATATAATTTTGATTACTCAATATTGAAAACTAAATGTTTCCGTCAGTATTTATTTATTGATTTGTGTAGCGCATAAATGTTCATGAGCTCTTGGGAATTACATATTGTGTTTCAATAAAAAAAACTTTAAACAAACGGCTTGGCTATCATCCATATATTCACAATAATATAATTAATTGATTTATGTTTAAATTGAAGAACCGATTTCAAAACATGTTAACAGTTCACCTCTTTACCACAATCAATATATGGTATGAAAATTCATGTATTCAGTGAAAAATCTATTTCGTGAATCATTCGCATTGTATTTTGTTACGTTGAGTGAACTAATAAAGCTGTTTCTTCGTTAAAACACGAATCATTATAAGTCAGTTAAAATCTTTTTGAATTTGTAGCGAAATATTTGTTCAAATAAAAGATGTTCACACTTTGCAGTACCAGATTCAGCAGAGTTTATTCAGTTTTTAAATTAGGATAAATTGGGAATTATTGTTGTTAATATTTCAAGTAAACGTTTCCTGAATTCATAGACCAATCTAACCTAAACGACTGATGAGAACGAGGAAACAGTTTAGGGTTTTTCCGTTCTAATAAAGTACTCCGCAACAGTGTGCATCCACTATACTACCACACGAGTTTCAACTCAGGAGCTTCAGTCTGGTGGCGATTACCTAGCATCGCAGACCAATGAATCGGAATTCAATGGTGTAAACATCTGACTTAATTCAGTCTGCATCATCGTGTGACATTTGTCCATTGTCTTTATAGGAGAATGTAAACATGGAAAATTAAAAACGATTGGTAAAACAACATGTGACCTAAGTGATGAAATTATTCATCTACCTAGTAGTTTACTGACTTTTATATAACCCAGTGCAGTGTTGTTTGAAATGAAATAATTATACTGAATGAATATCATACCCTCTCGAAAACAGCGCTCCCTGTTTCTGTCTTCTGATCAGAATACCTTTCATTGATTAAAATAGTGACCACTGCTTCATCAGATATATTCAATGATTCAACTGCATTCATGACAGTTACTTGGAAGGTAAATGGAGTTTCATTCTTGACTTCTTCATAAGTACTATTCACTTTCAAATTACCACTTGTCACATCAACAACCACAGGTAAATATTTTGTCAATGGTTGTTTAATAATGAACATAACATTTCCGCATGACTTTATTGAAGAGTTGTCATCATCCAGAGAAAGACGACCAATGATGCCTCCATTAATCCAATCTGAAGAATCGACTTCAAAATTGAAAGTCTTTTTTGTGAATTTGGGTGTCCTATGCACTAAAATGATAAATATAAAAAATTTGAATGGTTTATTTTGTACAACGCTAAATCCAACGATAAAATTAAAAATCCCTTTATTTAAATCAAGCTATCATCATATCTTTATTTTTGCCAAAATTTTATTTAATAATGATCTTGTTTGAAATATAATTTATAATTCTGTTTTTTTCTAGAAATCAAACTGATCATATGAAATGTAGATTAGACTGTAATCGTTTTATCTATGAAGATAATAGAAACATCGCCGTTAATTGAAGCATCCATTAAAAAAATAATAACTCACATTGTATGTTGCAGGCTTCACCAGTCCAGCACATGCTACATACACAAATGCCGTTTGTGCATTGACCATGGACGCAGTTCCTAAACAAAACAAATAGGTGTACGAGTGATTTTTTCACAAATTTACGAAAACGTCAGTGCGATGATATTCAGCCTTGCTCTTGTAGATAAATACATCGTTTAACTTGTAAAGCACCACAACTCCAATTGAAAATCCACCAAATTAGCGTATTTTTGTGATCATTATTTTTCTCATTACCACAGCTCACCTTAACATTTTAGATTCAAGTGATTTGGTACGATATTACCAATCAAAGCTATTCAATTCGATTATTATTAACTTACGTTATGTACATAACTCTCGAAGCAACACACACAATATCCGAATTTTTTTGGAACTGTTTATATACTCTGAGACTCACTTGTCTGTTCAAAGCATATCGTTCACGTATATGATGAATACTCTTATAAAATTCTACATTTTCTAGACAAAATGAATCACAATGCAATACATTTTCGGCTAATGTAAATTTCCTCTTTTAGTGTTGATATTGAGTATGAGGTCTGCTGGCTAACATTTGACCAGATGTGAGTGATATACTATTCAGTCTGAAGAAAAAATTATCCAGCTTCTGATACAGTCAGAAGTGAAAGTTATTAGCATTTATGACCATTGAGTGGGAGTTCACAAGCCATAGCGGAAGTGATTTTTTCTGTTCTCAAATGCGAGTTCCTGGATACTTACTACTGGCAAGTCCCATACAGAATGAAATGGCCGTCTACTGCTCACACGTTTCATCCCAATGTTATTCTCATATTGATCGATTTATGATATTTATAAAGTATAAATTATGTCTATCAATTATAAATGATCAAAATGAAAATTAATACACAGAATAGTAAAATGGTCTATTTCTGTTTATAAACAAGCAGTCAATAATTCAGTTGAAAAATAACACTTACTGAGAATTATTCTCACAAGCTGTTGTCAATTCCTCACATAATCTATACAAAACTGAATCAATAGAAATAAAGATGATTAAACCGAGACTGATTCACTTACATAATACACAGAATAATGCAACCCAGGTAGTTTTTAGTTCACTTTTGTGGAATATCGTCATATTGCAATGATGTTATTGAATGAAACAGAATTGATGCAGCATATAGTTGACCATCATCATCATCAGTAGATGTGGAATTGCTTATTTTTAACTCTTCCATCATATAAGTAAATAAATAAATTTATAGTTGAGTAATTGGACAGCTCAACTTATCTCACCCAATCATCAAATAAGGAAGGCATGAATTGAGAAATTCACTATAAATAACAAGAATCTGTCATAACTACTTTCATGATTTACAGTAAGGTTAACAACTAACACCGTTTGTCTTATGGTCAGTATGATTATACTTACACCCCATTTTAAAGATATACATATATATTTAGGCTTTAATATTCCAATGACGTAGTCAGTTAACAGAATAATAACAAGGATATTTGATTTCATGCAAAAGCAGAGATCAGTATCATTGTTATTGCATGTAACATTGAACAGTTTTCTACAATTTTTAACAAGTAATTTCAATCAAATAGCATGTGCGTGACGTATTTCAGTATTATTGAGGACAATGTAATACATGAATTCATCTGTAACACTTGTTCATTGTTCAATTGAAACGTGTTTATTTTACCTGTTTTTGTTTCATTTATTGTCAGAACGGTATTGTTTCCAATCACTGTTATGCTAATGAGTGACATTGAGATTTCCTTAAGGTGAATTCAAAGAAAAGTTGAATAGAAACAATAGTGAACGGCGTAGGTAAAAGAAAAATCATAAGTTTAGTTAGAAAAAGCAATAGTGAAATGTTAAGAGCAATAAACCGAATGAAAATGAATGCTGTTTTGTAATAAATTACTAATATTACTATAACTCATTCACAAGTAAGGTGTTAGCTGATAATGCAAATTCATTACATACAACTTCATGACTTGATTACATGATAGTACAACATCGTTTTCTTCAGATACGTTTGAATGTTATCATACTTACCTGCTCTAACAGCCGCACTTCCAAAGAGGCACAGGACGTAAATCAACATTCTCGAACCTCCTGTGTCATGGGATTTCTTCGAACTTGGAAGATTTATCACGCATTATGATTTATGCATAATCTGTATTACTTGAAGAGCGTATCATTAGTAAGGATGTACCGATGTTACTTGTTTAAACGATTTTATGGAACTGACATCGATATACGTTGTACACAATATAATTAAATACAACTGATTTAATGATTTAATCGAAATAACAATTCGTTTCTATCAGAATTTCAGGGGAAAAACGGACACCTACCTATTCGTTGCACAAATGATTGAATTTTTGAGTGAATTGAAATCCTATCTTGATGAAAGTGGTTTCTTTAGAAAATCGCTTTTTGAAAGTTCGATTTTTAAATCCAATCATTAGGGCAGAAGTGCAATGCTTGGAGATGCATTCCAAATGTAACTGTTGAGCGCGTGTAGTATCTTACACTCCGTTTGAACAGTGCCATAGAGAACATGTGAATCAATGGTTCCGAATCAAGCTTTTCCTACTCTCACAAGTGTATCGTCAATACACACGAACTTGGTGCAAGCATCAATACTTCACCTGCCGTCGTCTGAATTTAGTAATCAATAAGCGAGCCAAGTGATGACAGTGAGTAGGACTTCCCTGACTACGGCTATATACATATGTGGCCATGTGAGAGCATTGTAGAAAGAGAACAGATTCACCTCATTTTCCAGTATACCATTGAGTATACCATAGATGATTGGGCGAGTGGAATACAACACCAAATAGTCAATATCTGATTCTGTTAACTAATATATTGCCGTCCAAAACTGTTATAAGATACTTAATTACTTATGCCTGTTACCCCGAATGTAGCAGAGGGCGCCCATCAGTTTTCTTCAGCCAACTCTTTTTCTGCCTTCTCTTTCTGGTTCTTTCCAATTTTCGTTCATCCTTCTCACGTCTTTCGTTATTTCTCGAGTTAAAGTGTTCCTTGGCTTTCCATTTTTCCTTTGACCCTGAAGGATGAATGTGACGGCTTGACTTGTGAATCAGTTGGGTGATTTCCGGAATGTGTTACCTAACCACCTACGTGTGGTCAATCTGCTTCCCACCTCCACTGGAAGTCTCTACCACAGTACGTTGTTGCTGATGGTGTCTGGCCAACGAATCCTACGTATTTTGCGTAGACAGCTGTTAATAAACACTTGTATCGTCTGGATGATGGCTTTCATTGTTCTACAAGTATCCATTCCATACAGTAGAAGTGTCTATACATTTGTATCGAAAATCCTGATATCGGTGTTCATTGATATTTGTTTGGAGTTCCAGATTTCTTCAATTGTAGAAAAGCAGCTCATGCTTTGCCAATCCACACCCTCACATCGGCATCGGATCCACCTTGTTTGTCGATGATGCATCCAAGATATGTAAAGGTGTTAACGTCCTGTAAAGAATTGCCATCAAGCGTGATTTGGTTGACGAATGTTGTGTTGCATCGTAGAATCTTACTTTACCCTCCATGCATGTTGCGACCTACTGCCGCTGGGGCCGTTGCTACACTGGTTCTTTTCTTGCATTTGTTGTTGTGTGTGCGATAGAAGAGCCAGGTCATCTACGAAGTCCAGATCGTTGAACTGCGTCCTGGCTCTCCAATGAATACAGTCCTTTATTCCAGATGTCTTCATTTGAATCCAGTCGATCGTCAGGAGAAAGGAAAAGGAGGAGAGTGAGCGACCTTGCCTGACAGCGGTCCTCAACACAAGTGAGTCCGTCAGCTGTCCTTCGTGAACGATTTTGCAGTTTGTCAGCCGACTTCCGCGAAAAATTTGCAGTTTGTTTCTATCATAATAATTCTGTTAGACGTTGACTATTTTCTAATTCACGCCGTAGTGTCGAAGAAACCCCCATAGTGTTTTCCTGTGCGCGCTATCAAATACTTTCTCGGTGTCAGTGAAGTTGACGTACAATGGTGAGTTTCATCCAATTGATTGTTCCACAGCGATCCGTATTGTAGCGATTCGGTCAGTACACATTCGATTCTTAAGAAATCCAGCCTGTTGATCTTGAAGTCGGGCGTCTACAAATTCCTTCAATCGGTTTAACAATACCCCGTTGAAGTTTTGGAATCTTTTTGAGAGAAGAATGATGCCTCTGTAGTTCTTACACATATTGAGATCACCAATTTTTAGTTTTTTTATCAAGTTTCGTTCTTTCCAATCTAATGATAACTGTTCCTCATCCCAGATCTTGTTGAAGAGAATGTGAAGTATTTTTGCAGTTGCTTTCACGTCTGCTCTCATTGCCTAAGCTGAAAATTTATCTTGTCCTGTTGATTTGCCGCTTTTGATCGCTGTGTCAGCTTTCTTCTTGGTTCTCACATCCTCCACGGTCCTCCAGAAGTTTTATTGTTACAGATATGGTCGATTTGGTTCCGAGTAGTGTGATCCGGTGAAATCCATGTACCTTTGTGTATTCGCTGGTGTGGAAATACTGTGCCGCCGATGACAAATCTGTTAAAGGCATATCATTTCGGTTCCTTCCTCACAGTCCATGTCGCTCCATGATGTCTTCTAATCCAGTGTTGTCCATGCCAACCTTCGCATTTAGGTCTCCCGTTCAAATCGTCAAGTCCTTTTGTGAGTATCTGTCGACGACTGATTGCAGCCTTCTGTAGATTGATCTTTAGCGTCGTCATTGTAGTTATTGTTAAGTGAATAGATTTGGAAGACGCTCACTGTTATGTCCTCTTTCTTTGTTTTGAAAGATGCCTAAATGATCCTGGGTCCATGAGATTCCCAGAGTATAACAGCGGTTCCTATGAAGCTAGTCTCAGTTGTTCTACCTGTATCGAATGCGTTTCGCTGATTCCAAGCACCTCCAGTTTCTATCTTCTCATTTTTGTATCGTAAACAATTAAAATATCTATTCAATAATCTTTTAATTCCCTTGCAATTTTTGTATAGAATATGAAGAAAGATTTACGATGTATTCTTATTCCGTGCGTACTTAGTGAATGAAATTAGTAGGCAACGATGGACTAGAAGTACATGTACGTTTCATGAAAATTTCAATCACAATTTTCGAATAACACTGTATATCTCATTTCTTACAAAACGAAGCTGAATCATGATGACTTGTGTAGACTTAAAACAGGCAGTCTTTGGACTGAACTATTCTAATAATAGAGTTAAAAATGTGAATGTCAGTCTTCATTGAACATTTAAAAAATCATTCCCTTTCGAAACAAATGAACATTTCATACAATGAAAACGTCGGTTTAACAGTTTCGAACAAGTTTACGAAACCAATGAACATATTGAACAGTTTGTCGAAAGTTTCTTTTGACAAAAATGGTTGATCTCACCTCACATTGGGTCAATTCACAGATGTGGGACCATCGTTTGAACAGACTGCAGCATGTACAAACCCATCTAGTTTATTGTTCGGTATGGGAGCCAATCGAGGAGGTGTAATAATGAGTATGACTTTTGTGAAGATAAAGCTAACAGCCGATCCCTACGTATATCAGAAAGCATTGAATACATGAACAGAGATCATCAGTGCAAATATGGTTCCCTGGATATCATTGACAGGACCAATCGACAGTACAATAATGAAGTCATTTTTCAAGTTTCAAGTGGCTGGATAAAAGAATGGTAAATAATAGACGGTTATCAATAAAAGATGGCTTATACCGGCCACCTTACATGTGAGTGTGAAGTAATGTGTGTCCCATTACATGTGCTTTTGTGTGGTGCACTAGTCAACCACAGTCACACAACATGTGTTGAAAATGACTTTCACTTCAACGATAACTGATTTTATCACAAGTGAAGTAATTATTGGTTATTGGATAAGTGATGGTATTCATCTTGAAATTCGAACAACTAGAATGTTAACAAGTCGTTCGAATTCATTATTTGAAATGTAACTGAATACATGTATATAAAATTTTTGTAGCATACACTTTGGTTTATTCTGTGCTAACTCATTTACAAGTTAGACATTTTGTACACAATGTTTATCAATTCCGTCTAATTTGATTAAAGGAATTCGTTTTCTCAGAAAAAATTGATTATTAGTGACATTATTATTGAATATATAAATTACCGGGATATTTATTACATGCATCAAACTGAGCAAGTGTTCATAAAAGTATGATGATCAACTAAATAGTTTTGTGATTTATTCCAAATAAAAGTATATTTTGAAATCATGAATCGATCAATGTTGTACTATTGGTAGAAACCTGAATGCAAAGGAACTACGGTTTCTTCCTACAATACAATTCATAAACAACGCAACGTCGACTCACACCCACGAAATTCCGAACCAGAACCTTCAGTTACGTGCGCTAAAACTCACCATCTTGTGACTACGTCCGTGAGTACACTTCTACAAGTTTCAGGGCAAACTCGTGACCTCTGCAGTTTAACCCTTTCTAAGTGCACAGCAGTGCTCGTCAGGGACAGTGGATAGTGTTGCGCAGGACCATGATATCAATCAATTTAGATATCAGCACGGCCGTGTACGTATTCTGTGATTAATAGGTAAGGAGTTCGTGTGCAGTACCGAAGGTCGTGAGACTGATTCTTGCAAGCAGGAGTCCCGCATAAGCTCTGCTGATTAGTTCAACACAAAAATGAAACGACCGTCCAAAGTATGATATAGAGTTTACAAAGTAGGTGAGTTTACTTTTTTAAATTTTTATTTAAAAAAATTGTTCCCTCTTATAAAATTCGAAAGAACTGTAAGGAGACGCAGTTGATCTGAAAAATGTGATGTATTTTCGCTACATCTTTTGAACAACCTGGTCACACATATTTGTTAATCAAAATCCCCCTATTTGTTATAACCTCGAATTCAACGTGGTAATATTTAGGCCATTTTATGGCTTAGGATAACTAGAAACATCACTAACCTTTTTTATTCTTCTACATTTTGTTATTTTTCTCTCACCTTTGCTCTTACAATAATTCCCTTATGTGAATATGAATTTAAATCCAGCTGACTTTTCATTAATCTTTATTTAAAATGCCTCGACAGGCATATGTGTGTATGAACTGTTTGACCAATTTGTGTATGGCTGAAATACATTATATTTTTCATATCAATAACGTCTTCCCAATGTTCTATCAAGATTTATTTTTTGAACGTCGTTTGATCCTCTAAATGTTGATCATTCAATTTTTTTAGTTTGTATCAGTGAGATTTATGCAAACGAATTTTTATTGGTCAATTGAACTCACACTTGTTCAAATATTAAACGTTTATCTTAAACAATTAGTCAACATGAACATTTAGATTTTGTGTACAGTTATTTGTAATTTTGAATTTTGCCTCATTCAGCGTTGATTTTCCGATGTACCAATGAATCGCGTAATTTATTTTACGCATATGTGAAATGATGTTCTTTGTCCTGTGTCTAGTCACTATGTTTTGCTTAATAGATTATGTGTTCTATGTGTAACTTCACTAAGGTTTTCTGTAATCAAATAACGTTTCAAATGAGAATGAGACAGACTGGTAAGTGTTTCAGTTTATACATGGATTCACTAGTTCACGAACGCTATATTTTCGGAACAAAAGCAACTTTTGAATTTATACTAATTAATAAGACGTATAATGCTTGCAAGTAGAAGTCATTGTGGACGCTATCCATATAAAATATACATATGTATCAACTTTACTCCCAAGCATCATACGGAAGATTCTTAAGTGAAAACCGAATCTATGATATTAGTACACCCAGGTAACGTGTCCAGCATTAAAAGAAACGGTCATCCAGTAGTTGTACACTTCGAATAATAGAACTTGTTGTAGAATTCTTTTTGAATGTTTTGTGTTTTTGGAAAATCCCTCCATGTTTACATATTTTTGCTATGGCATGATGGACTTTTTCTCTTGACATTTTTGGTATTTTATTTGATTCCAATTTGAGATTTTATCATTGTATATTGTTATTCTTTCTATATTTGTACTTATATTGAAGTTTTTGTGTTTGCTTCTGAACTGTACATATATTGTTTAAATTTGATATAATATGGCTACCGCCACATTTTTGGATGGACGCGGTGGCTGCTGGACTTAGTGTCACTTATTAGCTATTGCGCTGGATACTCTACGGAGTAATTTATCCCTGGAAGAACTACAAATACCGTAAGACTCTGTATTTCCATTTTATAATAATAAAGAGACGTTTTCTCCTAGAATTTTGCCCTTTTGATTTGGTCGGGACCTGGAAATAGGAGGAACGTACAGGAGTGTTTCTATTGGAAACAATTAGGACAGCCACCGTCGAAATAAAATCTACACTTGTTAACTCAAGTAATTAGCTAGGCCACTTCACGAGATGCGCGATAGCCAAAGAGACTGATCGATTTTTAGTCTTAAACATCAATGGGATGGTCCAAATCAGCAAAGCAAATGAATGATGATTAATTTAATTTTTACAGTGACTTAATAAGTTCATTAATTAATGAACCATTTTTCTAATTGTGGTGCATGAAATAATCCTTAATATTCCTATTCAAAAATACTAATATAAATTTTGTATAGTGAATGATAAATTGAAGATGAGTTTTATCACTAAATGACTATCTTTTAAACCACCGAACTACTGTTTTGTCCATTATATAAGACTCTAAAGCAGTATGCACACAAAATTCAAGAACTTCAAGAATTACTGAGAAAGAAGGAGAGTGAGCGAACAATGTTAGATCTAATCAAATAACATTTAACAGTCTATCTGATCGGCTTCTTTCAGTTTAGAGTTTTTTGCAACTTTCAGTCAGTGAAATGGCTACACACATCTTGAGAAAACAAGTTTTTCAATATTGATTTGGCCAATATTCAAACAGGGTTAGGGACAGAGCATTCCTGAGCATCTCTTCCTATTCCTGCCCAATTTTTGTTCATTCTTCTCATGTCTGTCTCCATTTTTAGGCTCGTTGTGTATTAAGGCCTTCCTCATTGTCCTTGATATTCGGAAAGTATTTTAAATTCAAATCCATTACACTGAGCTTGCTGCGCAGTTTTAGCCGATTTGCACATTTGTAAAAAATTACTGTGTGCTAACTAGTAACAGTAGGATCACTTTTTCTACTGAACTCTCTTTTTGGGCATCAATGTTTACACGGCCAGTCAATAATCAGTGTTTAAAATCATTTGATTTGAAAATGACTGCAACCATATCAGATATTTGTGTGCATCCGTACAATTAGCTATTAAAATCAGGTATCAAACCCATGAAACAAAAATATAGGTAAAACAGTTAGTAGGATGAAAACATGTTCAAATAAATGTCCATTAGAACAGACATGATATCGTTAGCGAAATCTTGGTACGATACCTTGTTCACTTAACGATACATCTTCATTGAAATTTCATATATTTTTGAATAAATTGAAAACGAATGAGGGACTTATTCTTTTTTTGAATTATTGTCACAATTTGTGAAGTTATATAACATTATGTGGATTACATACACTTTTTATTCAATTTCAAAACAAGTTCCAATTTTGACGCTTCGTACTCTGCTCTTATACCGATTTCGCTATAACATAATAGCTAGGTCAATAAATTGCGTGTGTGACTTGCTTACTTTGCTTAACAGCTGGAAATCAAAACAGCTATCAACCACGACTACAGTCACAATATCTTAATACAAACGTAAAGAAATTTCTGTCATACAGGGCGGAAACGTGGAAAACTGCAAGAACCATCATCCACAAGAAACACGTATTCATTAAGTATGGTCTACTAATGATAGTGTGGATATGTTGTTCAGACACATTCATAAAAACATTGGAAGAGAACAAATCACATTTCAGCAGACGAAGAAATTAGGAAGCGCTGCAGGTGGAGAGGATACACTAAGGATAGCAAATAATTTTGTCATAAGACAGATTCTCATCTACAATTCCCAAACACGAAGGAAAAGAGGAACGCAAAG
Source organism: Schistosoma turkestanicum (assembly GCA_944470395.2). Lineage (NCBI taxonomy): Eukaryota > Metazoa > Platyhelminthes > Trematoda > Strigeidida > Schistosomatidae > Schistosoma > Schistosoma turkestanicum. The sequence goes on along the minus strand of OX103976.1, from coordinate 18,160,394 downwards.
AAACTAAAAACGCTGTGAAATATAGAAAAACATGAGTATTATGGACAAACAATGCAAAGAACGGAAAACGTAGATCCAGAACTGAGTACGTTGTGCATGGCTGGTTGGCATCCAACGCTTCACCTGTAGTAACAGGCGTAAGAAAATATATAAATACGTCATTAAGTTAGTAAGGAATCACAAGAAAACAATAATTTTCATTCAGATTGAGTCATTTTGAGCTTTTCCTTGTAGCGAATTATTTAGGGATACTGTTATTCGAAGTCGCGTTGAATGTTGTGAAGATCAACTTATTTTTTGGCGCTACAATTTACATAAATCACATTCCAACCAGTGCTGTTTCATAAATTGTAGAAATGGAAAGCATTGTAAGGGTTTTAAAGTAGCGTGATTTGCTCAAAGACTACGGTTATTTGTATTCCGACTGTAAAACAATCGGACTTTATAACATCATCTTCAATATTTTATCACTATTGATACATACAATATTGTCCTGGGAGATCGACCAGTCAGAACACTTTGTACCGCATATTAAACTGAACGTTTTGCGAATTCAGCCAGATCAATAAATATACCAGTAAAACAAATTATAAAATCGACCACAACACATGGAGAAACTGAAGTTGTTAAAGCACGTAGTTAGTGGAAGTTAAGTGATTGACATTCACGGTGGGAAGGAAATAGATCTATTTTATAAATCTAACCATTTTTTATGACATTATACAATTTATTCACCAAAGTCTTATTTTCGAAACTATTCATTTCTTTGAATAAAATGGGATAGATAAAATTGTTACAGGACACATGCCAATGTACAGGCAAGATCAAAATGTTAAGATAAGCAACATATTTCTTTTAAAACGGTATACAGTTACTGAAATATTTCACGAGGTTCTTTGGATTCCTATAAATGGTTTGTACAGTGCGAATAATTGGTGCGACTTTTGAAAGTTGCCTTATGACTATCATCTTATTGACTGCAAACCGATGCATGGATTAGCCAGGTTTGCATATAACGAGAATTGATGCAGTAAGTGTGCGAAAAACCGGTTGATATTATTCGGCTAATTATTTCACAGGCTCCTAATTAGATCAATCAAATCTACTGCAAATATCCAGACTAATATATGAGGATTAGAGTAGGATGCTGAAGAAAGAGGAATAAAGACAACGTAACGAGGAGAAGAACAGAAAATATACTTGTTTGGATAAATCAAGGGCATGTTTACTCAGACTTTTTTTATGTCAGAACATGAACAGTACACCTGCACTTATGTGGGTCATTGTAGACAAATCAGTAGTAAGACAACTAATGGTATGTTAAACGTAGGAATAGAGGAATTTCAGAAGAACCAAGTAATTAGCAATTACGTTGATTTACAGGATATAATAATGAGGCACTGTAATATAAATCTTTTTTGGTATTTGATTTATCTTGTTTCTTTTTAAATCTATGACTCAACGAGTTATGAATGAGCTCTTTTTCAGTATAGTTGTTCAGACCAGCTTGAAATAGGAATTCTCGATAGGAAGTAAAAACCAGTGCAAGGTCACAGACATGAGTCGCAGACGAGGTTAACAAGGAAAAGTAACATGAATATCTCTGATTTGTTACATCCTGCTATATCGTAAGGAGCCGTAAGCAAACAAAATGTTCTGCCACACAGACATTGGTAGATTGAGGTTATCGCCCCACCGTCATGAGTGCTAGTCAGATACACCACCCCACTCTTATTGTGATGTTGGGTTCTCTTACGTTTAATGGTTGATTGTAAATAATGGTTTCTATTCTACTCTCAATTTTTTGTACACCTCAGGCTTTTCTACTAGAAATAAAAACTAAAACTGCTTCAAAGATATCAAAATAATGATTAGAATTTAAATTAAGAGGAAAGTCACGGGTAACACCTCAGAGGTGTAACCTATTACTGTGAGTAGGAGTAGGGGGATTTGTCTATCATTTCGTGATACATTTATGGGTGGTAATGAGGACACAATATGTTCATAGTCTATACTTCGTTTCTGACGTTCATCTAAATATTTGGTGGACCATAAAAGAGTGCCTGGAGGCTTGGTGTGAGTTCCGGGAATTGTCTGTTAATCTCTTTAGAGTCTAGCAACATCATGACTAGTTTCTTGAACTTAGTGATTGTGTCACAGATACGGATAGTAATTGGTAACCTGTTGCGAAATAGACTATGTCGTATTACAAAGAAATTACAACGCAACGATTTTTTTGTTTTGCCGTTGATAGTTTATATTCTATGTTTCGAAGTCTGTAAGCAGTGTCGTGGTTCATAATAGGGCGGTATTTTACGATCTATAGAAAACATTTATTAGTTTATAGTGGAGCATTATGTTATTTTTCGGACGACGGCGCCACTGAGTTTTTAGGGAAAGTTGCTTGCATCTTTCTGTTTAGTCGAGGTTATGGCTCAATCCTAGCAGTCGCCGGGTAAAGCTTCTTCGTATATTTTCTACTCGCATTTTGACCGTGATATTCATGTTTGAAAAGATAAGTGAACAATTTTCAAGTGAGGGCATTATACAGATTTTGAAGTGTGTAAGCCTAGCCTCACTTGTCAAGAAGTTCTTGTTTATAAACTAAATTAGGCATCTGAATTAAGAGATAATTGTTGAGGCATGTTCTTTGAATTTTAGGCTTCTAGAGTAACTGATACCAAGGTCACGCTCTGATATAAGTGTCTGAACTCTACATTTTTGTAAGTAGAGTGGTGCATCAATGTGACGCTTACTAAATTGCATTATGCCACATTTGTCGTTAAAAGGTAGTTGCCATGTCTCGCTCCAGGTAGTTAAGTTATCAAGATCACTCTGAATGCTGGCTATATATTCGTCCAGATCTTCAGGCTTATAACTGTATACTATTTTCATACCATCGGCATATAATTATGTTCTACCAAATTGTATAGGATTACATATATCGTTTATGTACATCAGAAACAAGAATTGACCTAAGACACTTCCCTGGATAACTCCACTGGTTATTGGTCTTGGTGAGGAAAGACAGTCGTTATACTTAACCATTTCCTGTCGCCTATTTATGAATGAAGCAAAAGATGAACGAAGTGGGTTATTCATTCCGAATGAATTTAGTTTAAGTAGAAGCCTTTTGTGTGGGAGTTTATCAAAAGCCTTTTTGAAATGGAAGAGAAAGTCTTATACTAGAAGCCCTTTGTCTTGTTTATGCATGATATGGTTAAAATATTCTAACAGACATTTATCACACGACCTGGACCTCAGTAATCCATGCTGTGAGGTCGATATCAGACTAAGTAGATGTTCTAATAACTCTGCCTTAACTATTTTCTCTATAACCCTATATACTACTGAAGTTATGTTTATGGGTCGGGCATGCAGTGTGTAGTCATCCAGTTATAAGGGTAACACTCTGTGGAGAGTGATATAGTAAATGATTTGAGAAGAATAACACACAGATCATTGCTGCCATTTTTCAGAATGCTGGCTAGTATACCATCTGGTCCTTCACAGTAAGAGTGCTTCAGTGTACTAATCGCCTTAGAAATGTTCTGTACACTCAATTCATACACTTGATTGTCCTTAATAAATATCCTCCCTTCTTTCACTTTACAGCGTTTAGGTTTATTCCGAAGGAGTTTGATAGGGGCAGAGGATTCATTGTTCAGCTGAAAAGCACGCTTTTCCTGTACGATTGCCTTTTGAGTGCGTGTTATTTCTGCCTTGACACAGATTTCAGTCATCGTTACTAATGAGGAGAAGTCATTAAAGTTATGAAGTCTGGAAGCATGTCTTCGAAGACGTTTTTGTATATGACCTGGCATATATAAGTCCTAAGGAATTCTGAGTCTCAAGGATTCTAAGTGTGCAAATTTGTTTAAAATGCTATTTGTGTTGTGATAGAATACATTTATTTGTTCGTCGATATTGTGTGCAGTAAAGTAGTTTGTCCAGTCAATGCTTCTGAGGCAATTGCGGAAGTTTGACCGATCAATCCTACGAAAGTCCGTACGAAGTGTAGTAGATTTATATTTTATAGATGTAGCTCATATATCAAGGCTGCATATGACCATATTATGATCGCTACCTGGGAACCTTTTTCCAACATATGCAGTGTGAGGAATGAAATTGCTAGTGAAAAATAAATCCAATGTATTTTTATTTCTGTTTGGGCCGTTAACATGTTCAGTCCACTCTCCAAGCTCTAAGATTTCATTAAATGATTCGAATCGTCTAGGTGCTTTGATTGGGAAACAAGAGATTTCAGGCATGTTGAAGTCCCACAAATAGCCTTGCTTGTTAACGGCAGTGATAAGACAAACGTGAATACTTGTGACAGTAATGCTAAATCAACTGATGGTGCATTAGGCTGACGGGAGACACAGGAAACTGCATTTGAGTGTTTCACAACGATCCACACAGAATCTAGCAATCAGTTTAATTCCGATATATCACATAAGAATGAGTTTAGGCTAGAGTTGGCATATATGAAGCATCCTCCACCTCTTCCTTGTAACCTATCACTTCGAAATAGATAATAGTTTTCAAGAGATATGAAAAGATCAGAAATATTACTACAGGTCCAAGGGAGGGGGTTTGAATCTTACCTATGATTTTACTTAAGACCCAGGTTTTAATCAGTTTACTCTTCTTAGTTAAAGATGGTGAATTTTTTGGTCCCCTGGACGTGTTTTGCTAAAAGAAAAGTCAGTTTCTATCGTATACTCTCCTGCAATATATTTTGGGGATCGATTCCTTGATTTATTAATTTTAGCTGGAACTGTGTGGTATTTTGGGACATATTCTGTCAAGTTGACGTTCGAACACAGGTGTCGTTCGATTTCTTGGTGACTGAGAGGATCCGTACTTTGTTAGGTTTACAGTCCACAGGCTCATGAGGATCTACAGAGAAATCAATTACCAGCGACGTAGAACTTCGTCCGTATGTACATCAGTTCAAGTTGCCATACCACTTTAGCACAGAGATGTAATTATCAATTTGAATAACGTAGTAGTAGAGTTAGTAAAAGTATAAGAATTATTCGGAGACATTTGGGTTCGACGATATTATTGAAGAAGTGAAGTTTAGTTAAATTTCTTCAAAAACAGAAACACAAAGGTGATGTAGAACTTTAAAAGTTAGGATTTGAGAGAGCAAAAATAATGAATGAACCTGCGACACTGCGAACGGTTTCCAGTTATGTCATTCAAGGTCTCTAATCATCAATTACCATCACCTCATGAACTCCAAGTAAGTAGTCGACTTCTACCGACATAACTCAGTCCACTTTTCAGTGACTTCACGAATTCTACCCAAGTTTTAGTCTGGCCGCCCCTGACTTTCGTTCAGCCGTTTGCTACACCTCAAAACACAGCTCGACGAGGCAGTCGATGGTTTGGCATATGCAACACATGTCAAAAACACCTCAAACGACGAAGTGTCATTTCCTTATCTGTTGACCTGCCATCCTTAACTAGGACCCATTTCCTAAAAACAGCATTAGTTATTCGGTTGTTTCATGATAAGTGAGCAATGATTCAGAGAATACTATGATTGGAAACCAGTACCGTATGAATATCTTACATTCTGACTGGCCATTTTCCACAGCTATCGAGTTGGACGGAGTGAACTGCTGGGCAGTAAACTCGTTCCTTAGTCATCAAACAGATATCTGGCCTACGCTATCAGTGACGGAGGTCGGCAAAAGCCAATCGTCAGTCACTAGGCCATCGGCACTGATGAGACTCCCCAGACAAGTGATCTGCACGATCGACTACTTTACTCCATATCTTTAGTTCAGGCGCCTACGCAACCCGATCCTGAAGCAATATTTTGCATTACGAGGGTGAGAACCTGATCCCGAACACGCTTGCATTTTCGCTGAGAGTAGTCAGAAAACTCTGAATTTTGTCAGCGTCTTCATCGAGTAGAACTATATCATCGGCATATTCTAAGTCAACAAGCGATTTTCCTGATAGAAGGTCTATTTTTGAAAATTCAGACGAAGATAGTGTTATATCTAGATGCATGTCTATGATGAAATTAAACAAGAATGAGGAAAGTGGACCGCTCTGACGTATACCAATAAAGAATTCCGATGGAAGTTCGTCATTAGCTCTAACTCGATCTGCAGTGTTCCAGTAGAGAGCTTGTATTAAGATAATGTACTTCTCCAGTACACATTTCAATGATAGACTCTGCCACGGAACCTCATGACCCACAAATTCAAATAGCGTCATGTAGTCCAAGAAGACAACTATTGTCGGATGCCTATTTGCATTTCTCTATTCCAGGACCTGTCGTAGTGTTAAAATGTGTTTTATACAGACACGCCTACGTCGAAAATCAGACTGGTTTTATCCAGTCTGCTATTTATGAGCTCTGGTTGGGCATCGAGATAGTATCGGGGATAAAACGTTAGAAAAATTATTAGTTAGACTGATTCCTCTGTCACCGTCAAAAAAGGACGTTTGTCATTTCTTGTAGATTGAGACAATAAGCGAATGAGACCAGTTGGATAGAATTACGTTCAGTTCCCAGATTCTAATTAAAATGTAAGTCATACTAGCTGCTGAAACTGGACGATCATCCATCGGAATATCATGAGTAAGCCGATCAGGACCTGCTACTATACCTTGCCTTAGGTTTCCCATAGCTTTCTCAAATTCATGAAGACTAAGAGGACTTAAATCTATTGGTCATTGAGTAAAACGTGAGATCGTAGGCAGCTGGAATGTGGCTGACGGCGAGTTGAACTGATCCCTACAGTGTTCTGCCCATCGATCTTATCATCTGGATTGATAATAAGTAATGAGACTCTCCTTTTCCAAAAAAGTCTTATTCGCATCCGGGTTCCTATTACCAGTTTTCTTGATGAGTCTGAATAGCTGCCCTCCAGCGCTGCCTTTTCCATCCCTCTACTTTTCGCTTTCAAGCACTGTTCAGCCTGCGCATAAGCTGACTTTGCTACTCATCGCACTCAGAGCCAGGCAGGATGAGCTTCTGGGAATGCATCAGTTCCTTAGATGCTAATGAAATCCACGGCGTCTCCCTTACTTATTGGTTTATCTTACTAGCATAGTCGGACAGCGAACAAGTGACTATAACTGGGATCAATCAAGTCTAAGAAAGCTAGTTTTATCCTAGGATTCATTGCCATAACTAGACCAGCGAAGACATTGTAAGCAGCAGCAGGGCTTTCAGATACACAGAGAGTTAGCCCAGTTGGTTCCTTATTCGGACAACATGAAGTAAATTTAATCACTGTACTCGGATCCGGTATGCGCCTTTCTGTGAGGTAGCATGCATCGATAGTGCGAGAATACTAATTCCCATCTAAGGAAGGCTGTTGCTCTACTTGACACAATATCCGAACATTAATTGCTACAATATGTAATTTAGAACGGGGTTTCAGGAGACCGGGAATAACGTTTCGTGAATTCTCATCGGTTGAATAAGCGGTCGGGTGTGATAAAGAACGTGAGAAGAGTTATTCGTGGAGATAAGAGAGATATCTGGGAGTGAAGGAAGGGTGTGCTTGTGACCAGTCTGTCTCGCTGCTGTTACGAGTATGAGGATGGAAGTCACTTCCCGGTTGCCCACACCATAGAAAAGTGTTTCTCAAGGAATACTGAAATAGAATGTACATTAGCGTTGATCTTGTAGACTTGTAGGCCTGACCATCCAGCCAAAAAGACGACGTCTCGAGGCCTGTCACATACGGCCTTGTTATGAAAAATATTTGAAGTATCAGCTCTTCTTTTTTTGAAAGGACTCACCACCGGAGACAAGAATCCCTGAACTAAGGGCGACCTTTTCTAACCCCTCCTTCCTTATGATAAGGTAGCATCGCTTCGCATGCTGGTTGTCCGAGTAAACCACTTTGCTGCTGTCACACTTCTCAACAGTCAGTCAGCAAAACAACGTCACTTTCAGACCTTAAGTTACCACTTTTATTCATACCGTTCTCCAACCGACTTGCCCGGCCTGATAGAACCTACAGGAACATATATTTAAGCAAATATTGGTATTAGCGAAAGACAGGAATTGAACGAAATATTTGTATATATACTTGTATACATATTGCACGTTTAATCAAATTTAGAAAAATATGAAAGTTAAGTTGATCGAGGGGTGCGTACAATAACTGGCATTGTTAGATGACTAGATTTGACAAGACTGACATTATCACTTGTAAATTGTGATGCTCAATTTATGTATGACTATTGAATCGTAATCCTATTAGTCTTATTAATATCTTTTATACGCCACCGGTGTTTTTAATTTTTTTGTCTACGACTACTATGTTGGAATGATTGATGCCAGATTTGAGTCCAACCTTTTGTACCAGGAACACGCATTACTCCATGACATAATGCTATGGATTCTTCAACTGTTCAAGGAGTTTTGCGTCACCTCGATTCGTATCTTGGAAGATGGATAATACATGTTTGAGTTTTCTTCGTTTTTTCTGAATAAAAATATAATACAGAGGAGTCAGACGATGCTCTTAACACTGTGATGAAACTTTTTTGAATGTTCTGTTTTTTGGAAAATCCCTCCACGTATATATATTTGTGTTATGAAATGACGGACTCTTTCTTTTGACATTTGGTACTCCATTTGATTCCATTTTGAGATTCTATTATTGTATATTGTTATTATTATTATATCTTGTATTTATATTGAAGTTTTTATGTTTGTTTCTGAACTGTACATATGTTGTTTAAATTTGATATTTAATATGGCTACAGCCATATTTGGATTTGATACCGTAGCAATTCGGACCAGAAGCACTTACTCTTCCAGAAACGGATACTCACTAGGGTAAATTAGATTAGGAAGGTGTAATAATTGTTGGAATTATTGTTTTGGTTTTGGATCTGGGACGTCGAGTACCAACCTGCAACTATTGGAAACGGAGTGAACGGCTGGCGTAGGAAATCCATCTGTTCCCTGTGCAAATGTTGTTGAACGTTAGGTTTTGTTCGTTTATCAAAAAAAAGAGTTGAGGTTATACATGTAACTAATTTGATTAAAATGTATATTGTAGCTACGGGTTACCGCACTACTTATTCTTCGATCAATTTTAACTGAAACATATTACAATTAGCTGTAAACACATATAATTTGTATGCACTTTCACCTAGTTATTTGGCTCGAAATTTATAATAAATTCACTCAGTTCAAATAACTTTGTAGCTAAATTATTGAATTTATTCATAAAAAGTTAACACTCGAAAATTACTTCCAATAGAATTGGAGCCAAATGAGAATAGCAACATCGGCAGAACAACATCATCAAGTTCAAACCGTTCAAGAAAATTCAAAATAGAATTTTACGTGCTTAGCATAGAAAATGGTCTTTCCATCTGGTCAGGGTCTGCGAGATGACAGTGACCGATAGTTAGAGGCCTTGAATGACGTAGCTCAAAATCGTTTGCAGTGGTGCACGTGTACCAACCCTTCGTGTTTTCTGGAATTCTAATCTTCATAATACTTCATCACCTCCAACTTTGATTTTTAACATTTATTTCACTGAATAATACTCCCTGAGTAATTTCTTCGAAACCCAATCTTCTTCATTACCGCTAATACTTCTACTATCTCTACCAGTATGGCATCAGAACTAAATATTACGCATCTGTGTTAATGTCGTATAGCAACATGAACTTAATTACGTACGTTTGAAGTCCTACGTAGTTACTGACTGACTGATGATAATCATGTAACATTTGAATAGTTAAGAATGCATTACTCATTGCTACTAAAACAAAAATTTTTATGGATACTTTAAAATGATACTAAAAAATGTACCTAACTTCAGGGACTGGTATACACGTTGATGTTGATGGTAATGATCCGAAAAATTGTTGAAGCGAAACTTGTCAACTGATTCTCTTCCATTTTGTTCATAATGCATGTCTTCCTTTTCATTATTATTAATAATAAATTCAGATTATAAAATGTTACTACCAGCTAAAATGATTGGAGTAATGAAAGTCAAAACAACAGTACTCAGAAGAAAACAAATAGGATAAGGTTATCATACATTTGCTCATTGTAGTGCACTTTCGATAATCCGAAAGTAAACTAGTACTATGTTACCGATTATTTCACGTACTGATTACGTGGTTGGAATAAAGGTCTATCTAAATGAAACCTGGGTACTGTACACGATTTTAAGCTGTATCTACTCATTTTTTCAGTCAGATCTTATTTTCCGAAGGACGAAGTTAAAATGTTTACCGCATAAATCATATAAGATATGCTACTCATTTATTCCATCAGCATCTCACATTAAACGACCTCAAGTGTTTAGGAGAACTAACTTTAAAATTTCAATATAATCTTCATAACCTCTCGAATATTCTGACTTATCGTTAGATATTGTTACAAATTATATCACGACAACGCTTTCAAAGTTTTTATGTTTTGGTTGGAATTACTGAAACAAATGAATTTTTACTCCCAGACAACCTGGAAGTGGGAAATCAGTTGATTCTGGAACACTGCATCAAGAATGATAGATAATACAAGGTGGAATCTGGCGAAATGGTTCAAGTTATCATGTCACATTAACACACCAAGATAAAAGTATGAAGTAGTGAAAATGGCAAACAACAGTACCAGTAGTTCGAAATGTTTAGAGTGAATTTGCAAAAAGTCCTACAGTAACATCTCTTATTTGTTATAACTTTTTCGTAAGGTGAATGTCTGCAACAGTGTAACAGAAAAATATTTATGCACAAACTGTACTTCGAAAGTCTGCATGATTTAGATGTATAAGTATTTTATGTATGAACCCATATAATGATTGCTAAGAAAGTAAAAAATTTTGAATCGCTTTTGAATAAACGCGAGTTTAGACTATTCATCAGGAAACAGCAACGAAACGGAAAAGTTTCTAATTGGTAGCGCAGCATAAAGTGTGGGAAGAAAAATTTAAGCAAAATTGCCACAAAATCACCGAAGTTCATGCCATAATCAAGTGATCATCGTCACTGCATAAAACTGCGAGAAGTCATTATCATTAAATAAATTTGTACTACTTTCACTAAGTATAAAATATTAAATATACAATTACTCGACCGTAGCTATTACCTTAACTTGGTGGTCGGGCTTGCCTATCGTGATGACCGAACCGAGCTATATTGACTAAAAGGTATGTTTCTGCAGGTCATACTATACCAGCCAGGTCTACTGGAGAACGATGAGACTAAAAACAGCTACTCAAGGTCTGAGCGCGAAGTCGTACTGCTGACTGTAGTAGGGTGTTCAACTCGAAAAACCAGCATCTGCAGCGATACTTCCTTCTCATAAGGAAGGAAGGGTTAGAAAACGTCGACTCTGAAAATCTCACACCACTCCCTATTTCAAAGATTTTAGGCCCCCGGCGGTAAGGGGTTCCCAATAAGGGCTTTCAGAAAGAGCAGGCTTATACTCAAAAATCCCCTCATCAAAACGCCGTGAGTGACCGGTCTCAAGCAGTTGTCCTTCGGGCTCAGCAGTGACGTGCTCAGGTCTTTAAGACCGATACTAATCTACCATAAGTTTCAGGTACCTCAAGAAGCACTCCTACACGGTACAGGCAGCCGAGAAGTTACAGTTGCTCCCGTACTCCTAACAGCGCACGAGATCAAAAATGTCACAATCAAATCATTCCTACACCCCCTAACATCCCACTTATATTCACGACTAATTCTCCTTACATTACTCTAACGCCTCGCACCTCTACTTCGTTCTGAATTAAATGACGACGTATTTATTGTTCAGACATTTTTTCAATTAGGGCGACAGGCTTGCTGAGCTAGGAATTTAAAATCACGTTTGCTGCGTCTCTGAGACGCACATACAGCATTCGAGTGGCGCCATTCACTTGACCTCACAAAGTCAAGGTAAAGAAGCAACTCTATTTACCCCTCATGTATCTGCTTCCCGAGGTCCCGCTGGTGTGGGTATTGCCTTGAGTCCTAGGGCAGAACTAGCTCTCCTAGACTACACCTCAGTATATAGTCGCTTGTGCGCTGTTCGTCTTAACAGGACAGTAAGGACTCGGAAAGGTAGGGACACTCACCGTTGCCTCTTCGTCATATCTGCCTACGCTCACACTGACTGTAGTCCAGACAAGGTGAAAGATGAGTTTTTCAGAAAGATTTCGGACCTCCTCCAAAAAGCCAAGTGCTCTGATATCGTTATAATGGCTGGTTACTTTATTGCTGAAGTAGGTAGAGTAAGTGGAAGCGAAAGGCACCTGGGTGGACATTATGGTATCAAGTCTGATCGAACAGCTAATGGCGACCGTCTGTTACAAATATTCTCAGAAAATGGCCTATTTCTACCGAACGCTAACTGAAGGCATATGGAATTGATCTCTTGACATGACTACCGCCAAAGTCGTCTCAAATTTGTAACCAAATAGATCATATCGTCATCAGCCACCGATGGAAGGGTTCGATAGAAGACTGCCACTCATTCTGGGGCACATGTTTAGATTCAGATGAAACCCTGGTTCGAGGGCGTATTTGTTCGTGACTTACCGGACACAGGACAGACACCATAAGGAAACCGCCTGAAGTTCTGCCTCATGATAGTAGAGCTGCGAATATCTTTCAAGAACAACTAGAAAAACAGTTAGGTGGCCATTTAGTGAGTGATGCTCACAATGAGGTAGCCTGAAACAATATCAAAAAAGCTGTGGAAATAGCTGTGATATCTGCTATTAGGGTAAACCATAAGGTTAGTAAGAAGCTAAGGACTTGACGATAGTGGCCCAGTTTCATCAGCTGGAATGACCCAGAATTTAAGTTGAATCTTGGAACCGGACGTCATCCAATCCGACTGTTCTCAATCACTGATTTTCCAAATTTATAAGAAAGGACAATCGTTTTCTTGTGAAAATCAAAAAAGGAAATTAGTCCAACTGACATATTTTAAATTTTTAGCCTCGACGCCTGTCTAGAGGTCATGAAGAGCAGACTGGAGAAAACCAATCTGATTTTCAACGTAGGCGTGACTGTATAAAACACATTTTAACACTACGACAGGTCCTGGAATAGAGAAATGCAAATAGGCATCCGACAATAGTTGTCTTCTTGGACTACATGACGCTATTTGAATTTGTGGGTCATGAGGTTCCGTGGCAGAGTCTGTCATTGAAATGTGTACTGGAGAAGTACATTATCTTACTACTCTGAGCGACGATGCAAGCTTGTTCGGGATGAGGTTCTAACCCTCGTAATGCAAAATGTTGCTTCAGAATTGGGTTGCGTAGGCACTGGAACTAAAGATATGGAGTAAAGTAGTCGATCGTGCAGATCACTTGTCTAGGGAGCGCCATCAGTGCCGATGACCTAATGACTGACTAATCAACAGCGCGAATACGGAAAACTCGATTTGGTTTTAACAAATTTCGTTCTTTATGTCATCGGCGAGATATCCGTTTGCAAATAAAATGTCGCGCGTACAGTGGAACAGTTCGTACCGTTCTCTTATATTGGTTTGGAAACATGGCTGAAAAGAGAAGAAGACATTGATAGTTTACTAGAATTCGTTCATAGTAGTCTACGAATCAAAGCTCGTTTATCATGAGACAATCGAGTAAGCAATGCGTTTGTTAGGAAACGAGTACTAGGAAATGATGGCAGGTCAATAGATAAAATATTGAAACTTCGTTCGTTGAGGTGTTTGAGACGTGTGTTAGGAATCCCCTAATTCTCGAAGTAATTTGTTCCTTGCTTTTCCTCTTTTTATTTTGCACTGAGGGTTCTATATGAGGGCTTGTCCCCTGACGCAGTTAGGTGCATTTCGTAATGTGTGTCCTTTCCGCTTCCATAGCTTCTTCCTGATTTCCTACTCCACTGGAATCTGGTTTGTTTTCTACCACAGTACGTTGTTGCTGATAGTGTCTGGCCAACGAATCAAAAGGTTCTAACTCCGCCAATAGAATCTTCGGGGCTACTGCCAGTCTCAAGCCCTGATAAAGGAGGAGGGTTGGGCATAGTGTTGACGACTCCACCACGTCAAAAACGAACTTACCAAAAAACGCTAACGAGAAAAATAATTCGAAATAATTCGATTATGTGCCTTATCTAAACTCCAATTGTCGCTTGACATTGATAATTTCAAACAAAAATGTGATTATTTCTCTCTGGTGAGAAAATATAGTTATGATTATTGAAACCAATCAAAGTACAATGTGTTGAAGCAGAACTATTACTTCAGTGTTTTAGCTGATTGAGTTCAACTGTGAACGCTGATGAGAAAATATGTTCCCTAGTAGTTTCTGTGAAGCTGACGAGACTGTTTGGCGAAATTAAAACAATTCCAGAATAGAGGTGCATGAAATGAAAATTCACAGTATCTTCTAAATATATTAATTTACGAACCACGTTTACCCCACCAAACATACATTAATAGTTGAATAATATCTCAGTTTAACGCAGAACCATAATTGATATCAGTCATCTTCAATGTAGAACCAGGTACGTACGTTTACATTAACACAGCTGATATACGGGCACTTGGTATTATTTTACTGGTTGCAAGCTAAGTACTGTGACCATTATTAAGCTATCGCTTCACTCTCAGTCTCATAAAAATATATATAGCGAAACGATAAGTCGGCATTCACTGTGGTCATGTGTGAAACTAAATAAGCATTGAGGTATAATTAGATGCAAACAACCATGAAACAGATTAGAAGTTAACATCGATATGTTGAGTGGAAGAAAAGTATATCATTATTACATTCAACACTACCGAGATAGATTAAATTATTTAAAAAGTCTGAATAAATAGTGGATATATTTTGAAAACTTAACATGATGATCTGTTTGCACCAGTTGAATGATTTCGATAATATAGCTTTTATCACATGCTTATTTGTAAATGGCATTGACAAGGTTGCATAAAGTGTCAGAATACGATTCAAACAATTTTCCCATTATCTCCTACCTCACAAGTCTAAATGTGTATTTTCACAATAAAGTGTATAACCTGTCAAAGATATACTAGTGAAATTTTTATACTGCAACATCCGGTCACAGTATTCCTTTGATTTACAACACTAATCAATCCAACCACACGTACGTTTAGATGAGATTCTCTGAAATATAACAAAAAATTATTACAAATCTAAATGTTTTAGTATTACTACTTGCTAATAAAAAAACCTGGATATGAACGATTAGTTAATTGATCACGTGTTGGAAAGCAAAGAGAGCTTTGAAACTTGGTTCTGCACTTACTGAACATCTTCAATACAAGATATGTGCTGTACGTTAAAGTTAATCTTTTCTATCAATCATCGCATTTGCTACTTATTAATTCTGAGACTGAACTTATACAAAAGCATTTCCATTTTCGTGGTTTCAACTCAAAAAAACTATACTTCAATATTGGCGTTTTACAAGTATGGTTAGACAAAAAGTACACAGCATAATAAGGATTAAATCATCTCCTTCCAGTCACTGAAGATGTATAACTCTGACTCAGGCACTCTTCAGCCAGTCAGTCAACTACAACGTAAAACTTCGTGAGTGCTTCAGTTAAAGTTGCCATACCACAATTACACAGAGAAGTAAATGGTAATTCAAATCCCATGATGGTAGATATAGTAGTTTTATTGTTGCCGATTTAGTCTCATGTGCTGTTACGGCTATGAGGACAGACGTCACTTCTCGGGTGCCGACACCACGGTCAAGTATATTTTGAGGTACCCAAAAAAGAAGTAGGATTAGCATTGGTCTTATCGACCTAAAACTCAGGCTGTAGAACCTTCGGTGATACTGGAAGACTATTTCACAAATGAAATGATACAACGTCGAGGTGGTCGGCATTAGTGAAATGCATTGGACACAGGTAGCACAACTGAGACTAACTTCAATGGAACTGCTGAACTCTAGAAACACTGGATAATGGAGCAGCAAACGTCACACAAGTTTAATACAGCCTTTCTGCGGGATACCGTAAAACTCAACGAATTCAACATATCCCTCTCCAGTAAGTTCCAGGCCCTGCACAATATACTGAAAGGGCAGTAGGAAACATTGGAGAACTATTTGAAAGGGATCAGTGAGGTAATCACTTCCACATGTCACGAAGTTCTAGGTCACAAGAAGTACCATCATAAGGAATGGATCTCTGCTGATTTTCTTTCAAAAATTGAAGAAAGGAGTGTTGGATTTAGTTGTAATGGTTGTACTACTCATGAGTAGTTGAGTGTTTACTATATAATTTGTAACTTGCATTTTATTGGTCAGTATGATCGAACAATCTAGAAGTTGTTTTCTATTGGTCGAAACATTGACTGTTTGGTCAGCCATTTTGTTTGGCATTCTATTCGCTTGGTGTGTGGGACACGGATCGTTGTGGTGATTTGTTGTTGTTGTTGCTTAATCACCTTGAATGTAAGTAACTAGTAAATTGATAATTGTTTGTTGCAGAACCACATACGATATTTATTTAACTGTTCCAAATAAATATTCCGAATACTCAAAGAGCTTTTACTTCATTGACTTCGGGTGCGTTATTCTGGTGGATCTAACGTTATGCAACGAAAATCCTACAGTTATTCAAGTTTTTTGCGTCAACAACGACAACATCTAGAAGATAGTATGCCAGATTTATCTGTTCAGTTAGAAAAGCCTGAAAGTCCTGTCTTAAGCTGCCAAAAGAGCCTACGTGAGAAGGAAATGGAAATAGAATTGGCGAAGCTAAAATTACAAGAAGTGGAAAAAAGGCTGTTGTTGGAAATTCTGTTACGAGAAGGATGTCCCCAAAAGAGGAGACATGAAACGCGACACCTGTCCTACAACGAATTATGTAGAAAGATACTTCGAACTGCCAAAGCCAGAAATAAGGAGATTTGACGGAAACCCAAAGGAGTATTGGATATTCACGAAAGAGTTTCAGAAAGTTGTAGAACAAGCGACAACCGACGACGCCATACGTTTGAATTACTTAATTCAATTTTGCACAGGTAAGGCGAGAGACTCTATAAAGCATTGTACTATAATGAATGGCACAGATGGCTTCATAATGGCTAAAGATATCTTAAAAAGGAAATTTGGTCAGAATTACATGGTGGCTAGGGCCTTTATAGATGAAATAATTGACGGGCCACCAGTTAAGAACGACGATTCGGCGGCATTGGCTGACCTTAGTCAAAAAATGCAAACATGCGTCGTGACGTTAAAACAGTTAGGTTACCAGTTCGATTTAAATGCAAGCAGAACGCTAGAAGCTATTGCGGCGAGGTTGCCTTCGAATCTCTGGTTTAAATGGGCGGAAACAGCGGTAGATTATATGAAACAAGACACAGAGCCTACCTTTGAGGACTTAGCTAGGTTTATCGAGGAACGTGTCAACATAATGTGTACGAGATATGGAGAACTCGCAGCAAATTTAAAGTCAGATAAACGAGTCCGGAACGTTGTTTCTTCTCAACCACCGAGTACAAAAAGGAACGTGTTTACATTGCAGCACTCGCCTTCAAGTCAACGTCAAGAAAGATATTTAGTGTGTATCTTATGTAAAGACAACCACTTTCTAGACCAGTGTCCAACGTTGCTATCCCTTGAAGTAGATAAAAGGTTAGATCTAATCAAGGAGAAAAGGTTATGCCGATTATGTTTAAAGCCTAATCATATAGATAAGGATTGTAGATTGCGCAGAGGATGTACCGTGGAGGGTTGTGGTGGTAGGCACCATACATTGTTGCATGTTACGACGGACGTCTCACTATCTAATGCGAATGTTGCTACTAATTACGTTTCGAATTCCCGAGCGGAAAATGAAGAAACTAAGGTGGCATTTGCAATGGTCCCAGTAATTCTCCGCAATCGTGACCGTACGGTAGAAACTTTAGCATTCTTGGATAGCGGCTCTGACTCGACATTGGTACTTAAGGATATTGTCGATGATTTAGAATTACCTATGGAATATGCCCGTGTTCGGATAGAGACTATGAATGGTTACAGAGAGATGCGGACAAATGCGGTACAACTAGAAGTTAGCTCATACGAATCTGATGAGTCGATTCGGATAGAAAGAGCATATGTTGTTACCAGTTTGCCTAAGATTAAGCGAGTGGTACCAGAGGAGAAGCAGCTTCGATTGTGGCAACATCTGCAGGGAATGGACCTGAGGAGATGTGAAAGTAAGCGAATAGGACTACTGGTTGGCTGCAATGTTCCTGAAGCACATAGAAATTTAGAACAAAGGTTAGGAAGACCGGAGGAACCGTACGCGATAAAGACCATATTTGGTTGGACACTGATAGGACCCCTTGGTACTCATGTTACAAGTCACATAAAGCCAAATCATCTCAGTCTCTCAGAAATTGAAAGTACTCTTGAAAGATTCTACCAGCAAGACCTGTCAGAGCAAAGTCAGTCTAAAGATAAAGACTTATCGATTGAAGATAGAACCGCACTCAGAATCATGGAGAAGTCTGTCACGTTAAAGGATTGTCATTATTGTATATCACTCCCGTGGAAAGATTCACAGTTAGAATGGACGGATAATAAGTCGTATTGTTTGCATCGTCTGAACGCTTTACGCAAACGACTGTGTACCTCTAAAGATTTAGCTAGACGCTATGCGGATGCAATGAAATATTACCTTATAAAGGGATATGTAGAAATTGCGCCACCGTTAAATGATAACTCTAACGTATGGTACTTACCGCATCACCCTGTCGTCCATCCAGCGAAACCAGAGAAAATTAGAATGGTATTCGATTGCGCTGCTAAACATGAAGGACGATCATTAAACGACAGGTTACTCTCTGGTCCGGATCTTACTAATTCGTTATTGGGTGTAATTCTTAGGTTTAGACAAGAAAGGGTAGCAGTAATGGCTGACATCGAAGCAATGTTCCACCAGGTTAAAGTACCCGAATGCGATAGAGACGCTCTGCGTTTTTTATGGTGGACGAACGGAGATTTTACTGACAGCGCTGAAGAACTTCGCATGACAGTCCACCTATTTGGAGCAACCTCTTCTCCTAGTTGCGCTACGTTTGCTCTTAATCGTACCATCAAAGATAACAAGGAAAACTATGACAAGGAAGTTTACGACATGACTACACGTAGTTTCTACGTAGACGATTGTTTAATTAGTACTCCCAATACTGAAACAAGTTATCGAGTAGCAACTCAGTTGAAAGATATGTTATCAAAAGGTGGATTCAACTTGACTAAGTGGAATAATAATGATTCAACACCAGCTCAGCTGCTACCTGAGTTTAATTGTATCGGGCCATGTGTACACATCGGGCACGGCGATCATACCACTTGTCGAGCTTTGGGCATAAGTTGGAATATAAGCGATGATACCTTTCGTTTTTATGTCGGGAGGGTAAATGAACCTGTCGTAATGAATTGTCATTTATCGCCTCCATATTCGATCCCATGGGTTACCTAGCACATGTTATTCTCCCAGCGAAACTTATCCTTCAGAAACTATGCAAAATGAAATTTTCTTGGGATGATTTAATAGTAGGAGAAGAACTAAAGGTTTGGAGAAAATGGCAAAGAAGTCTTACTCATATAGAAAAGATATTTTTGCCTCGGTCATTAAATGCAGCCGAATGTACTGGAATCGAACTACATATGTTCAGCGATGCCTCTAATAATGGATACGGAGCAGCAGGGTATTTGCTACTACTGAAACAGCAAAGTGTTAAAGAATGTCGATTGATATTCGCTAATAAAGCAGTGAAAACCATCAAGTCGGTTCTCAATAATTGCTATAAGTGTCGTAAGTGGTTCTCTCAACCTTGCCAACAGGCTATGGCACTCCTACCAGAAGATCGTTTCATGTACCACTGTAATCCATTTACTGTGACAGGTTTCGATTATTTTGGACCACTATTTGTGAAACGTGGACGGACCGTGGAAAAGAGATACGGCTGCTTGTTCACTTGCTTCAGCTCAAGAGCGGTTCATCTAGAAATATCTAATACCCTAGACACCGATTCTTTCCTTTGTGTCTTTAGCCGATTTGCGGCACGTAGGGGCTACCCACAACGCCTGTATAGTGACAACGGCAGCAACTTTAAAGGTGCAGAAAGGGCAATAAAGTGTTTAATGAGAGCTTGGAACCAAGAAAAAATATCGAAAAACCTTGCCGCTCACAATTGTGATTGGATATTTAACCCTCCAAAGGCTTATCATCGAGGAGGAATATGGGAGCGAATCATCAAAACTATTAAAAGAATATTAGTAGTTGTTCTCGACGAACAACCGGTCACCGATGAGGTATTACATACGACTCTAGTGGAGATAGAGAGGATTTTAAACAACCGGCCTATAGTGAAGATGGTAGAAGATGTCGATGGCATACAAGCGCTTTCACCTAGCATGTTACTATTGCCTAGAGCAAGCGAACCAGCTAGCATCGATGAAAAGGACTATACAACAAAATACAATAGAAGATGGCGACAAACATTGTACTTGGTTGATCTTCTTTGGAAAAGGTGGTTGAAGCTATATATCCCAACGCTACAGTTAACGCAACGATGGCACGATCCTAAGCCTAATTTGAAGGTTGGGGACTTAGTGTTCATGATAGAGTCTGCACGATCGAGAGGGCAATGGCCGAAGGCGGTCGTCACAGATATACAGGAGGGTACCGACGGCTTAGTTCGGAAGGTAACGTTAAGAACAGCTAACAGGATAGTGAGAAGAGATGTACGGCAGTTATGCAAGTTAGAAGGTGAAGTTGAAGAATCACAGAACCCTGAACAATTAGAAACATCCCAGGATTCTTCAACCTCAGGGGGCAGTGTTGGATTTAGTTGTAATGGTTGTACTACTCATGAGTAGTTGAGTGTTTACTATATAATTTGTAACTTGCATTTTATTGGTCAGTATGATCGAACAATCTAGAAGTTGTTTTCTATTGGTCGAAACATTGACTGTTTGGTCAGCCATTTTGTTTGGCATTCTATTCGCTTGGTGTGTGGTACACGGATCGTTGTGGTGATTTGTTGTTGTTGTTGCTTAATCACCTTGAATGTAAGTAACTAGTAAATTAATAATTGTTTGTTGCAGAACCACATACGATATTTATTTAACTGTTCCAAATAAATATTCCGAATACTCAAAGAGCTTTTACTTCATTGACTTCGGGTGCGTTATTCTGGTGGATCTAACGTTATGCAACGAAAATCCTACAAGGAGGAACAAGAAGGCAGCAATCAATGTCAGCCGAACAAGAGAACAGAAAGTTCTCGCACAAGCCGCGTACACAGAAGCAAACAGGGAAGTGAAAAAGAGCATCAGAGCTGACAAACGATAATATGTGGCAGATCGAGCGATGACGGTGGAGAAGGCTGCAAGAGAGGGAAACGTGAGACAGTTGTGCGAACAAGGAAGAAGCTGGCCGGAAACTATCGTAAACCA
>OX103976.1:18112145-18138751 GCA_944470395.2 Schistosoma turkestanicum | reverse complement strand
TTTTAATATTGGACTGGGAGATACGCGTTCGGATTGCACTTATTGGAAACCATTTGAACTGCTACGGTAGAAAATCCATTTACAGGCAGTGCCACCAGATGGACTGAGGAACGAAACTCTTCAAACCTGGATTATTTTTCAACAACTAATCCGCTCTTGAACGAGAATGTCCTCGTTCATGCACCGATTCGAATTAATGACCATGGTAGAGCCTTGTTTAATATGATCATAACTGAAACGCACAAAGAAATAAAACTAGTCCTATCTTTGCCACACCAAGTAAAGTTTTACGCTCATCTTAGAGATCCTCCTACTTGCCACATAGCAATGAGATTGATGATAATTATCACTGACAAAAAGTTAGGGATATCATGCAGAACGTGTCCTGAGCAACGTACCTTAATCACACCACACACTCTAAAAGTAGAAGAACATGGGATGGGCGAGGCACTGAACACTCATCACAGGTAGAGAGGAGAGCCTGGAACAGGTCTTTTCGAAGGATTCCGAATGTTGTTCTTACATAACAAGGCAAGGCAAATAAATTGTTCAAATAATGCGAATAACAATTGAAGTCATCAACCAACAAGTATTTTTCGAACGGGTTTTAAGACATATGCAAGACATTACTTAAGAAATCACAACGTCTTATTATCCACTTTGCTTAAAAGATACATCAATATTTCGGATCGAGTGCAGAGACAAGCAACGGAATAAGGAATAAAGTTTAAGAAAGCAACTTAAGAAGATAAACTCCAGCACTTGAGATTATTACTCCTGAGTTACAGGAGAATCAGAGGTGATCTGATTATGGAGTAAAATTTACTGAGCACACGGAACCATCCCAACGGAAGCATCTTGTTGATGCATGAACAGCACTGCCCTCGAACCAATACTCGAAAATTGCACATCAAAGAGTGAATACTCAGGTTCGTGCGCGTTTCTTCTCATTAGTAGTCGTTGCAACTTGAAGTGCTTTTCGAGCCGAGTTGATCACAGCCACCTCAGTGGACAGTTTTAGGAAGAGGCCTAATGAAAAAGAATGTGGCCTACAGAAATAAATTCATTTATACTGGCTCGTGATGAAATATAGCATATTGTCCTAAAAAATTGATACTGTCATCGGAAGGCATTTTTCCGGTAATAGGTACCGCTGCTTACTATTGTTCCCAAATAATGATATGAGTGTCATGTACATATTTCATTACTGCAGTTGAAGTTTAGTTTTGTTCCAATTATTAGATCTTTATCAAAAGTGTATTCGATGGAACGTTGTTTTTTTGTAATTGTGTACATAGATTTTGAACGGTAATGCAGGATTGAAATGAGCTCTACTTTCATACTTCAGAGCGAATTTTAAGCGCATGACGGAGCATCTGCCAAATGATCCACGTCTGCGTAAATGGTGGAGGCTGGCATTAGACGATGACTTACATCATTGAGAGACATCAATAAGTGTGCTTTACTGAATAATGTTCTGCAAGCACATCTAACGCAAGGAAATCGTTAAAGGCTTTTTTAAAGAGGCACTGTACGTCTGGTACTGACGAAAAGGAGAGCATGTTCAAGCCTTGTTTTTACTTCGCCTTGAGATGCATATTCATTGCTACGGTTTAAGGCACTTCCATACAATGCGAACTGACAGAATTCAGACAAGGCTTAAGTATTAGTTGAGATACATTACTAAGAAAATAACTACAGTCCAGGATGTTTGTTCTTTCAAAGGTCAAAATGGTGAAGATATTACGAATTCAGAGGTGTCTGGAATGTTCAACACTAACTTCACTCAACGGATGTTCGCTCCTTAATGTCTACTCAGACCACAATTTCGGTCTAATAACCACTGGAAGCCCGGAAATCAGTTTGAACCCTATTTACGAGACACAGTCAAGGCTAATGCAACTGTTCATTTTATCAGCATGTTGCTATCACAATATAATTATTCTGAACATTGTTTGAGACACATACGACCACACCTTGAGGTGCACAACGTGTTTGCTCCTCCGCTGCCTAAGAGTTACATATATCTCTTGAATCGAGTGCAAAGACGAGAAACTAAATTGTTAATCAAGTTGCAGAACAATCTGATGAATGACAGACTGCATCATTTGAGATTGTTTTCTCTGAATTACAGGATGACCTGTGTGATCTGATAATGGCGTAAAACACTAACCAAATCAACTCACTTTAACGTGAGCATCTAAACAAAGCATCACCACTGCGTTTCTTGAGACCATTCCCTAAAAAGAGCAAACACATAGGTTTGTGCACACGTTTTCTCATCATGAACTTTTGCAATTGGAAATGCTCTCTCAGCCAGCTTCAGAAGAGCCCACTAAGTAGATAAAATCTTGAATAGAATTGATTACAATTTACTCACATATCGATTGCCACTTTCCTCGTTGTGCTGAAGTCATTAATTTAGGTCATAAGACGTTCTATTTTTTATAAAATATGTTGCAGCTGTAGATAAACATCCACGTGATCTTAAGTTTGCCGGATCTTTCAATAGTGTACAGCAAAAATGTAATATGCAATGACTTTAAAATCGATAGTGAACAATCACTTCCGCCAAGATAACCACCTCATTTCAGAACTGAATAAATATTGAACATATAAAACAGCAAGGCTGAAAAATATTACAAATAACGTACGAAATATTAGGCAGTATATACATCTCAATTACTGGATCCTGTCGATTAAACTGAAACGTCAGTCAATATCTATCAATTACTGAGAGAGAATGTAGTAGGCTAAAGACGTTGGATTGATGGACCAATGGTAAGATAGTTCCGGTGTTTAGGCAAGAGACTGAGAACCACTTATTTTGATTTCTATGAAACGATGTTACTTTAAGGAAGATTTAGTGATTGACCATATTAAAATGAATAAAGGATATCTATTATGACAACACATGGTTATGGGTTGAATCTCGATACATTGTAGAAAGAATTGTTCACAATACAGAATAATATTCTTCTAAGAAAATGATAAAATATTTTGCTAATTTGAAACAGTACTAATCAGAATGATTCTCATGTTGAAGAGACAAGTAACTAAATAATACAACGTGCCAAATTTTTCTGTTATATAATTATATAATCTGATATGATATTTGTTTGTTTCCGGCAGTGTGATCAAATGAGATTTATACTTCCTTGAAATAATTGGTAATATTATTTGCATACTGGTGTTACAATACTACGAAATCTTTGTAGTAAAAACAAAAATAATTATAATTATAATGCAACGTGGCTAAACTTTTCTCTGGTTTCATTGACAACCTGATATCATAATTGTTTGTTTTTGACTCTGTGACCTAATTAGTTTTCTAGTAGTATTCCTTTATTTAAAAATTAGTAATATCATTTATAAACTAATGCCAAAATAATACGCAATTTTTTACCATACAAACTGATAATGAAGTAAACAAAATAATAACGCTTCACTTATATCATGAAATCAAAGCAAATTAGAATGGATACCGTCTCTTGCATCCATATTCAATTTGAACTCCTTCATGATATTCAAAATAGTGATAAGATTTCTGACAGAAACGTTTGTTTCAGTCATCAGTTTCTTGAAAACTGTAAGGATTGAATGCGACTGACTGTTGATAAACCTCAAATTGCAAGTCGATATTGTGTCATACACTTTTTTCTTTCTATTAGAGCAGGCTCAACTACGCAAGCTGAGTGTAATAAACGAGGGAATACGACCAAACCATGCCAGAAATAGGTGAGACTGAATAAACATAGTTTAGAAAGAAAAGACTAACGTCCGGAGAGTTATTATCCTGTAATGGCGTTGTAAAAGGAAATATTATTGTATATCAGGCTGTCTTGGTTATGCTTCATAAGGCATGAATGGGAGCATATTATCATAAATGTCTTTCGAAAGTGCACACCTACCATTCTCGGTGATAAATATCACAGGGATGTGTTGACCGAGGATGGATAGTTCAGTAAAGTGCTTGACAGTTTCCTTGAGGGTTATTTATACGATTACGCCAACGAACATCAAGAAGTATGAAAGTAATATGTCCTCTGCTGGAATGAGAAAATCTATCGAGAATGAAAAGTGTTTACTGACCCTTATCAATGAAATATATATAAATAAACAATATTCATTGAAATGTCATTGATAACTTTCTCCAAACTGCTAGTCGAAATCTGAAAGTAGAAAGTCACAATTACTTTTCAAAATAATTCAAATGAAATGCTGCATAAGTAAAAGTTTACGTCAGAGATTTGCAAGCGAGACATTCAATAAATGCACACAGAATACCCTCTTGAACTGTCCTTATATGCTTCAATGTCTCATCCATGTCAGCAAATACAGTGCGTTCCATGATACTACTGAAGATAAATGAAACAGTTGAACTGATTTGTAATAATTCTACACATTACAGGTTTGCTAATCTTCAAACGATTTTCACAATTCAATCTGGATGAAATAATGTGAATAACTATTAAACGTATACGTGTTATGAGGCAGTGAAATGGTTAGAAACTTTACTGACTCGCACTTTATTATTAATCATGACAACATTGTTCTTATGTATTTGGGCACATCACATAGACATCTGTCACTCAGCCAGTCGGTTGAATGACAATTTCTCAAGGTCAAAATCTGTATCTCTCAACATTCATTAACATTGCACACACTCTTTTTGGAACCTGGTGAGTTATGTTATTTATTTTCAATGGAAATCTAGATAAAAATTTTTATGTCAGATATAAGAAAATGTTTGTGCTTTTGACAGTTTAACAAGCCTTCGGTTGTTATTTGTGACATGGTTTACGCAAAAATCTAATAAGGAAACTAATAGCATCTTATCCGTCATTATTTTGATCTGCACATCATAGTTTACATTCTTATGTGCTGAAATGTGACTCAATTTTGCACTCAAAAATGAAGATGCTTCAGAGAATAATCCATCGTTCAATTTCCTGTATCACACCTTTACTAACCTCAACATAACAGTGCCAGAACACTGGGATTAAATTCAAAAAAACAATTCGACAGTCAATAACTGTGACTCTACAAATAAAGTGGTATTGTGAAAATTACGAATTTGTAACAAAAGTAATTGAAAAAATCAATTTTTATTATATAGTTATACAGCTTGAAATACTTTAGAAAAAAGATCATTAGAGTGCTCAGCTAATTAGAATGTAGTTGGCACAATATATTCTGTGATATAATTCTTAGATAGATTCTGAATTCTGAAGCGAGTGCTATTCAGAAAGTTTTTTCAGATTTTTAAAAAAGTAAATTATTGAATAAAATAGTGCATTTTCGAATTTCTGGAATTCACGCAATGCATACGTGATAATATGATACGATATGATGTTTATTTATTTGCGATTCTGTGACCCACTATAATTTTATTAACTTAGATTTTTTTATTACGGTCATTTCTTTTAACGGAAAGAATTTTACATAAAAACATCACTCTCTTTATCTCTCTCTCTATGTATATATATATATATATATATATATTATTAGGTTTAGCTCAACGTTTGTTTCTAAACATAATGCTATTTTCAGAACTTACGAAGCGACAGAAGATCGTCATCATTGTTGTTTTCGTCACGACAGTATGTGCATTGGTGATCGGAACACTTTTACTTGCATATTTATTCAAGAAACCTTCGAACCGTATGTTTATTTATAAGTTTCATTGATTTACCGATTGATTTTTGAGATTTTGTTAAGACGTTTTTGAGACTGAATTATAAAGTTTTTACTATGTTATTTCGTATCATAGAATTCTGTTTTCTGGTTATGATTTTGTATTACCTTCCCTCATATTCTTGAAAGTGATAAGTTATGAATAAATAGTTTCACGACTACACGAAATGTTTGCATGAAGCCATCATGGTCGGTTGAATAATGAGAAGATTCTCAATAAATGAAAAAAAGAATAATCAGATCCACTATTACAATGCGTAATCTCGAATTTGTTATGTCAGAATATGTATTAAGTGTACTAAGTGATCTTGTGTGTAAAGGGATTCACAGTGATTTATTATTGAATCAGTGGTCAGTTCATTTCAATTAAGTATGACTGACTACGAATGCAATGCCTAATAATGTGAAATTGATTGAATGTACATTTCAACCCCTTTGTTCACAGTAATCGTATATGATAATTTAGCTAATTTATTTGTACACAAGATTATGAGAGAGGACCAAAATATCAGCAACGGAGCGGAAACAAGGATGATAGGCCTGAACGATTAGTTGAAATTTCTGAAGAAATAGCAATTACAGCATCTAGCAAGTCCCAAACCATGTATCAAGCGTTAATTGTTCACAACTTATTAACATTTCCTTAATTCAACCAGTATTATCATTACTAATCATTTGTTTCCTGTTTCAACTTGTTTCTCGTTGCAATATTTTGGTATCGTTTATGTCAAACATTATCTAATTCAAAATATTTATTAGTTTTTTTTCTTCTTTCAAATATATATATATATATATATATATATATATATATCAAATATGCATTTAAACGTTGTGTAGGTGCTGTGGCAGTGAGTTGTGTTGACTTTAAGGAAGTCGCTTGTCAACCTCCGTTTTCACACATTTTTGATATGACTTCATCTAAAATCAATGGATACGTACATGAAATTTGTGAGTTGAACATAAATTCTTTTTTTTCTGTTGACTACTGTTATTTGAATATGATCTTTTCAAACTGTTTTTCAATTTAACTTATAATTCAATTGTTGTTTTGTAACATTAGGTTTAACATTTTATATAAGAGACATGATGATGAATTTTTATACTTAGATGAATTAACGAATATTATTATAATTATTTGAGGAGTAGTTCTGATTAATACATTGCAGAATGGCCGTATGTCGAAGATATCAGTTGGATTATATAAAACATTGAATTTATTAGAATAAATGAATTCTAAAGTAAATTTGTTCACACTGTACATCTTGTTGGCAAAGCGAGGGCAGCATTTCTGTAGTTGAAAAATATCTGGAACTCCAAACAACTTTCAACCAAAACCAAAATCAGGATTTTCAATACAAATGCCAAGACAGTTATAATGTATGGAGCGGAAACCTGAAGAACTACCAAAGCCATCATCCAGAAGATACAAGTGTTTATTAACAGTTGTCTACGCAAAATACTTCGTATTCGTTGACCAGACACCATCAGCAACAACAAACTGTGGAAGAAAACAAACCAGATTCCAGTGGAGCAGGAAATGAGGAAGAAGCGGTGGAAGTGGATAGGACACACATTGCGAAAAGCACCTAACTGCGTCACGAGACGAGCCCTTATATGGAACCCTCAAGGCAAAAGGAAAAGAGCAAGGCCAAGGAACACACTACACCGAGAAATAGAGAATGATATGAGAAGAATGAACAAACATTGGACAGAACTGGAGAGGGAAGCCCAGGACAGATTTGGTTGGAGAAAACTGGTGGGTGGCCCATTCTCCATTGTTGATAACAGGCGTAAGTAAGTAAAAAGTAAAGTACATCTTGTGATGGTGGAGAAAATTCCTAGTTCAAGTGGATAATTATGAATGACTAATTTTTGTTTCCTGAGCTGGATGTTTTGGTAGTGGTACTTTCATTTTCCCTCTGAACAATATCATTAACATTCGAATTTTTTATCTCTTGTCATTATTTCTTATGATAAGGAATTAGGAAAAAACTAGATAAGAACATTTTGGAAGAATCCTCTTTAAAACAAATTCTACACTTTGACTGAATTATTGACCAGTAAAATTAGTATCCGCATTTGAGATAGGTTATTTCCAGTTGTAGTTTTTAAAGCATCATGAAGTTGATTGAATCAAATTCAACTTCATATTTCATCAAACATTGAAACTACATGCGAAAATCCTTTCCTTATAAAGTCTTATAATTTTTTTGAAACTTTCATTGCCTTCACCAAGTATTTCATACTCAATATTGTTAATACAATCAGAGAAAGCTGAGTAGTTAGAGTTTTCCTAAACGTACCTGAAAATAGCAAATAAATACTGATTATCTACTCTTTGCCTTTTGACAGAACATTTTAAATGTATTATATAAATGACTGCTGTACTTAGTTGTTTTAATAATCAACACTGAAGTTCAAGCAGTGTATTCATTGTGAATACGAACTAGTTTTGAACACTAGCTGAATCATCCACCAAACCGATCATTATCATTCATGTGTACATTATCTCTATCTTTACTGGTGCCCAAAAATGTAAAGAAATAGTGTTTTATTATTCAGAAGTTACAAAATTGCAAGAGCTGTCCATTTCTTTCTGTCTAATTTGTTTGATTAGGCTTTTACGAGCACGTTGCAAAGTTTTGTGATTAAAACAAACCAGTGTTGAGTTAAATAAAACATCATAATTCAATCATCATCGTTTTATAATCTGGTACTTCTCAGTTTTTGGTGTTGAAACCAAGATGAACCACAAACAAGAAAATGAGTGGCACAGATTCGCAAATAATGGTCAACACAGCAAACCATAGATTATACATTATTCAGAGTTATATGTTTAGACTAGGTGCACGGAATTACCAGCACTCCTTTACTTGCATAATTTTGATAAATGATATTTGAAATAAAATCAGTACAATAGCAAAGGTAGATAGATATCTCCAACATAATTAGGTGGTTTTGTTTACGCTAAATTTTCAAGTAAAACCGTAAAAAACACACTTGTTTTAATGTTATCATGCAATAAACAATTTACTTGTTCTAAAACTTATTTGACCCTACTAATTTATTGTCTCCTTTTGTTTTGAGTGGAAAATGCAAAGTATGCAAACGTGGAAAGTATTAAAACTGCCAAAGAATACTACACAACTTGTACAAGTGCCATCAGCATGTCTGAATCTGAAAAAAAAAAGAAGATTGATGAATTGCTCAGAACAGTTTTTGAAGAAGTGCCACTTCCATTAACAATTGATAATACTCCTGTCGATCATCCTTTAGATAAATTAAAGTTTACATACTTCATCAATCGACTGATACGTATAAATGGGAAGTCACCAATATTTTCACTACATGTCCATGTCAAGAATGACGAGAAGAAAACACCATTTATATATGTAAGATTATTATTAAATATATTTCGATCACTCATATGAAATATGAATTTTCAAATAGATAGTTTGAAGAACAGATTCCGAAAAAGAGTTTATCCTGAGGTTCCATCGATAATCAATAAAATAACTCAACAGGTTTCCATCCATGAGAGAAAACGTTGAATAAATGTTGATTGAACCAGATACTGGCCTTGAGAAATTGTCATTCAACCAACTGGCTGAGTGACAGATGTCTATGTGATGTGCCCAAATACATAAGAACAATGTTGTCATGATTAATAATAAAGTGCGAGTCAGTAAAGTTTCTTAACATTTCACTGCCTCATAACACGTATACGTTTAATAGTTATTCACATTATTTCATCCAGATTGAATTGTGAAAATCGTTTGAAGATTAGCAAACCTGTAATGTGTAGAATTATTACAAATCAGTTGAACTGTTTCATTTATCTTCAGTAGTATCATGGAACGCACTGTATTTGCTGACATGGATGAGACATTGAAGCATATAAGGACAGTTCAAGAGGGTATTCTGTGGGCATTTATTGAATGTCTCGCTTGCAAATCTCTGACGTAAACTTTTACTTATGCAGCATTTCATTTGAATTATTTTGAAAAGTAATTGTGACTTTCTACTTTCAGATTTCGACTAGCAGTTTGGAGAAAGTTATCAATGACATTTCATATATGGTAAGATCTAACAGATTTTTTATGTATATATATATATAAATATATATATATATATATATATTCATATTTATATTTATATATATATTTATATATATATATATTTATATATATATATATATATATATATATATATAAAACAACGCTGAAATAATTTATGTTGGTGCTGGTAATGCTTTCGCAAATATGTAGGTAAATGTTTGACATACATCATACCCTATAGTAAGTGTTTTACTAATTTTATCTTGAACCAACTGGTTTGTTCGCTCACCTGGAATTTATTTGTAGGTCCGTTATACAGCAATATTTATATAATTTCGATGAATGCAATAGTAATTCCTAAAGTCTCTGTGTTTTCTTGCTGTGGTATGTTGTCACAATATTTTACAGCCTCAGATCTACTGCTTCTGTTTAAACAATCTTTTGCCCCTCCTTTCTGTACCTACGTAACTGAATTGTATTCTGCTCATGTATCACTGGTCGTCATCAGATTCCGTATGTCCTCCATCCCTTCCAGAGTCTCGTTTCAATGTGTGATTCAACTGTTGCTCGTTGTACTTTACTTAAGAATTTTGTTTTCTTTACTTGCAACTGTTGATGTCACTGTTCTACGCGTCCACTATATTGTCCACTGTGTATGTAAAGAGGAGTAACGTCATCTGCAATAATCCGTATGATGAAAATGCCTTCATAGTTCTCACTGTCTTTTGTCTTCTCGTTACTTTCTCTCAGTGCACCTGAACACATAGTGTCTTCAAAGAATCAATCGAAGTTAATCGTTCCACCATTCAGGACATTGATGTCTGAAACAAGAATAAGTTCCAAATTCCGATCACTTTTTTGAACATCATGAAGGGGTTGAAAAATTAGGTGAACGCTTAGACGAAGCAGTAGACAGTGTATTATTTGTTGAATTTATTAGCTGACGAACCACTACACCTTTGGTATGTGACGCGACTTTATGAAGAGACAAGATGGATTAAAACCGCCAAAAATTAATTATAAGAAAATAAACTGTTGTTATACTTATCTTATCTTATTATCAGACTGTATGTCAAAGCACTGTGTAGTATTGAAGCAACAGTGTACAAATAATATTATTTATTTTAAAAGGAGGATATATTTCGAAAATATAACTTGGTCACAGAGTCGGAAGCAAACAAATAACATATTGGATTACAATATTATATAATAGAAAAAATTTTCGCGTTGCATTATTTAGTTATGGGTTTTTTCAACAAACGAATCATTCTGATTAGCACTGTTTCAAATTAGCAAAATATTTTATCATTTTCTTAGAAGAATATTATTCTGTATTGTAAACACTTCTTTCTACACGGTAGTGAGATTCAACCGATAACCATGAGTTGTGTTTAAAAAACATTATTAGTTTCCAATGGTCCGTCACTGAATCTTCACAAAAATAATATTGTTTTATAGAAATCAAGCTAAGCAATTCAGACTTTGCTTCAGACCTTATCGTGGAAATTATGAAAATGAAATAAAATGCATTCGATCCTAGTGCTGAATCATCAACCAAGCATCTTTGAATTACTATAGTCTCTCACAGCAATTGATAAAAATTTGCTGACGTTTCAGTTGATGTGAAAAATTCCTTGAATCCCCAAAATATGTGATAGCCAGATACCTAGAGAGTGAGACTCATATTCATGCTTCAATATACATATATTGCTTTGTACTTCGTATGTAAAGAGGAGTAACGTCATCTGCAATAATCCGTATGATGAAAATGCCTTCATAGTTCTCACTGTCTTTTGTCTTCTCGTTACTTTCTCTCAGTGCACCTGAACACATAGTGTCTTCAAAGAATCAATCGAAGTTAATCGTTCCACCATTCAGGACATTGATGTCTGAAACAAGCATAAGTTCCAAATTCCAATCACTTTTTTGAACATCATGAAGGGGTTGAAAAATTAGGTGAACGCTTAGACGAAGCAGTAGACAGTGTATTATTTGTTGAATTTATTAGCTGACGAACCACTACACCTTTGGTATGTGACGCGACTTTATGAAGAGACAAGATGGATTAAAACCGCCGAAAATTAATTATAAGAAAATAAACTGTTGTTATACTTATCTTATCTTATTATCAGACTGTATGTCAAAGCACTGTGTAGTATTGAAGCAACAGTGTACAAATAATATTATTTATTTTAAAAGGAGGATATATTTCGAAAATATAACTTGGTCACAGAGTCGGAAGCAAACAAATAACATATTGGATTACAATATTATATAATAGAAAAATTTTTCGCGTTGCATTATTTAGTTATGGGTTTTTTCAACAAACGAATCATTCTGATTAGCACTGTTTCAAATTAGCAAAATATTTTATCATTTTCTTAGAAGAATATTATTCTGTATTGTAAACACTTCTTTCTACACGGTAGTGAGATTCAACCGATAACCATGAGTTGTGTTTAAAAAACATTATTAGTTTCCAATGGTCCGTCACTGAATCTTCACAAAAATAATATTGTTTTATAGAAATCAAGCTAAGCAATTCAGACTTTGCTTCAGACCTTATCGTGGAAATTATGAAAATGAAATAAAATGCATTCGATCCTAGTGCTGAATCATCAACCAAGCATCTTTGAATTACTATAGTCTCTCACAGCAATTGATAAAAATTTGCTGACGTTTCAGTTGATGTGAAAAATTCCTTGAATCCCCAAAATATGTGATAGCCAGATACCTAGAGAGTGAGACTCATATTCATGCTTCAATATACATATAGTGCTTTGTACTTCGTATGTTATTTGTGTTCTGTTCAGCCTTACTGTTGAATTTGTGTTTTTGACCGTGGAAAATATTCATTATATTCTCTGAATGACTACATGATGCTGCAGTTCATTCTATTGATTTTTCTAATTAAGCATAGGTTTTTTCTGAATAAAATTTGATGTTTGCAAATGGGAAACTTGTTTACATTCTCTTTTATAATCAATAGATTAATAATGCAGATAGAAAAGCCATAGAACCAGTCGTCCAATATTTGAAGAATTATCAAGCTAATCAACATATCATAAATTCGACAAAACATATTTTGCGAAATAAAAAGGTTAGTCAAGCGGAATCGACTGTTTACTATCGATTCAAAGCCATTGCATAATACAGTACACTACTGAACTTATGTTCAACTTAATTGAACATCTATGTCGGACCAGTGGAATCATCTTGCATCCAATAATGTTTCAACTACCTCACAGTACGTTAATGTCCACTAAGGTCCACTGGTTTACACTCTTGCCAGATGATAAACATTTGAGCATAATAATTTCTTTCAGGACCTTTCATCCAGTTAACTGCAGTCAACTCTGCAGAAAAATAAACTTTGTTCTGTATACGTAGCTGTTGGATGATTAGGTATTTCACAAGACAATTTAGATGATTGCAATTGCGAAAGGCCCTTATTACGGTCGAAAAATATTTATCACGTTCTTTATATACTACTGGACACTCGCTTTTATTTTTTAAGTAATGTCAGAATTCAGATGAATCGTAAATTATATCAGTTACCAAAGGTCTCGAAAAACATAAGGTTGAAAGACAAATTAATGTTCCGCAAAGAGGATCATCAAATGCTTAATAAAAAAGTTAAATGAATAAAAGTGAAGTTTGTTGTGATCGTTAGTTACAGAACTAGTACAAGCTGTGTGTCAGTGAAAGACAATTTTACTGTAGTCCCGAAATTATTAGCAATTTCGGATAATGATTTTGCATTCTTTTTTCACAGAGCGCATCGAAAACCTGACTACGTTATATAATGCTAACATGTTCTATTTTATCAGGCACAATCAGAAGACGAAATCGATAAGGTAATCAAAGTAGATGATTTGCCAGAAATCTGCCCCATAGTAAGTTGAGAATTGATGTAAATTAAAGTTCTACATTGCAACTCCATTGAATTACGATGCGTGCAATTTTCAACATATTTCAACCATTTTGAAGTAAGGGCTATCAATCCATGAATGTCTCGGGCTTTGAAATGACGTTCAATTCACGGTTAGATTGAACGTAGATGTGAGTGAGCTTCACCAACATTATTATGATAAGATTCTTCTGTGTGAGAGTTGATTAAAACAGATACTCAAAAAAGTTGAAATTATTTGTAACATGCCCGTTGTTTGAATTACAAAGTTGTTAGGTTCATGAATTACGTTTTTATGACCACGTTTTCTAGGTAAAATACAGATTACTGATACTCGGTAGAAATAAGTGATGCATGCAAGGGAATTAGGCGTTATCATGGTTATCTATGAAAATTAAGTATGAAATCGATGTTTTAAACTGCTTAGGACAACATGTAATCAGTGAGACAGGATAGAAGAGCAGGTGCCTCAAAAAACATTGAGTACAACATATTTCTCATGATGTGTAAATTTCCTTCAATTTTTTAATTAGGTCGACTGGCAATATTTCTTGGAACAAGTATTCTTTTATACTACTGGACAACACTATAAGTTGGAGATCGTTTTAGAAGATGAGGGTATGTTGAAACAAATTTGTGAAATATACAATTCATCAATAACAACAACCGATGGTAGAAGGTAAATTTTTTTAAAACATTTTTATGCTTTCCGGGAGGATACATTTCAATAAACTTCATCCTGTTATATACTGTCCCATTTAGATCTTTTTAGTCACGCAGACAAAGACTTAAGCCTGTAGTATGTGATGTTCAGTTGTTTTACTGTAAATATTCCCCGTTACACAAACATTCTTATTTATATAAGATAGTTCACTCTGTATTCATTTTGTTGTGAACATGAAGGTTGATATGATGTTTTCAAAGATCTTTGCTGCTGTTTTATTCTTTACAATGACAAAACAATTATCGCCTACTCAACGGTACTCAGAACGTTTTCATTAAGCGCCTGTCAGATATGAGAATATATATAGCATAATAGTCATCAAAAATATAAAGTTTTGATCCATAAAAATACAGACTAAAGTCGTTTGCAACCAGTAGATCATTTCATAGGAATACAAACTTTTTGAACGACAAAAAGGTCTTTAATGACCATGATTTGTGTGAAGCGGTGTTGATTTTTTTCGGGTTTCTAAATGAATGTTTGAAATCGCTTACATCTCATATCGATCATAGTGTTTATATCCAATCACCGTATGAAATGAACATGCATATTTATTTTCAGAATGTTTTCTGTCTATAATCTCAGTTTGGTTTTGATATCAGTCATGACGAATTAGTTAGCTGAAATCATACACATCAATACTTGATTTATACAAAGTTTATTTTAAGCACTGACCATACGTCTAAGTAATAAAAATGATATTGTGGGGAAGAAAATATATGATGAGTATTTATTTTCTACATAATAAATATGCTTAGGTGTGATAGTATAATATGCTGATTGCTTTGAGTTACGTAATGAGAATTTAAATAGTTGCACTTGCATTTTTGTGCGAAATGAATCTCCAGTGACAAATAAATATTGGTATTTTATTGTTGAACTAGTAAACACCTGCAGTATTTGCTATTTAAAATGCTACGGAATAAGTAAGAACTTTTTTTATGAGAGAATTGAGGATGATTCTGACAACTCATCACAAAGCATAATTGCTCAATCTCGTTCTCTCTAAAACTGAATTGTGAGTGAATGCTCATGTCATGATGCAATGCTTTGTGAAGAAAGTTCAGTGAAGGTAGATAATAACCTGAACTCTTTTATTCACTTCTAATAAACAGTAGAACAGCGTAGCATTTGAACGACTTGATGTTTTTTAGGCGTCGAAACCCTAACCGTATTATAGAAAACCCGATTTAGTAGAACAGATGAAATTTCATCGCCTACGTTATGCATGATGACTGATTTAACGTGATTTTGAAAACTGTGTGAACCCATCTGAGTGATAAACTTATGAGTAGTTAACTCGCAACACTAGCCCGTTCTTATATTTTGTAAACATAACATCTTCCTCGCATCACAAGAAATAATTCAACATGCGAGGCTTGATTATTTTGGTGAAAACTAATTTTTGTAATCATTTTTTTGTTGACTTCTACTGGTAATCATTTCATAAGAAGTTAACTGTACTTTACTGACTGAGATACCACTCAACATTCTCGGTAGATTGTACAATAACTAAATGTTTAAATTTGTTAAATTTAACATTTATATACGATCATTTTTGTTAACTTTGAATTGAGTTTTCATTGCTTATTGCTAAAATATATGGATTTTCCCATCGTTGTTTTAGTGAAATATACAATATGATTTTCCTTAGTTTCTGGTATAATCTTGAAACCAGTGGGAACATAGATTTCAAAGATTTTTATCCTGCTAATAACTGTAAGTACCACTGATGTTATTTATAATATACTGAATTATCGACTTGTTCTTGGTTGTTTGCTTGATGGCGTATTGTCGTTTCAAAAGAAACCAAACACCGGTATTCACACTGATATATACTAAAAATGAATGATCTATTCAGTAATGATATATTCGCTAGGCTGTTTATTGTCAATTTTTGAACACAATCTTGACAAACAAATCCGGACACAACAATTGGAAGTACTAGTCAAGCAACCTGTAAAATGAGATTCAGACTTGGCGCATTTTCACTCATTTGAGGTCTAATAGTGTCATTCAAACAACGAGTTTTGTACCTCAGTCAGATTGCTCATCGTATTCTGTCTTTCAGTTGGACAATTAAATGCAGTATTTTCCTTATGTATTCGTCGTTTTAGGTAATTTGCTACAGTTACGATGAAAGTAAACCAATACAGTGAACCTATAGAAAACACTGTGATTGTTGTGATTTAAAATAAGAATAACTTCTAGCAAAATGAA
This sequence comes from Schistosoma turkestanicum, assembly GCA_944470395.2. Taxonomy (NCBI): domain Eukaryota; kingdom Metazoa; phylum Platyhelminthes; class Trematoda; order Strigeidida; family Schistosomatidae; genus Schistosoma; species Schistosoma turkestanicum. The sequence continues at coordinate 18,122,142 of OX103976.1, read as the reverse complement.
CATTCAGTAAACCTGAGATACAATTTTACAAAAAACTGTTTTCTACATTATTTGCAATAAACGTTTTTCAAATTTTAGCAAAAATGATAGATGAAAAGTTCCCAACTTGTATTGACCAACTGAAGAAACATTTCAGGGTGACACTGAACCAATATCACAGTTATTCCGATATAAGTGAAAATACGCGTGTAGAGGCAAGTTTCAACTTTGAGCTACTAATTTACTCCGGTTGTTTAAATTCATTTGTGATTCTTCATATTTATTAGTCACACTACATATGGATAAATCTGGAACTACAATGATAAAGGTGTATGTTGAATTTAGGAAAATATGTATTCAGTTCTGTCTTATTATTTATCATTCTTCCATGTATTGACTACTTTTTTTGATAATATGTATAACCTATTGATAATTTTTACTGTTTGGGTAGTCTCAATGATGGGTATACTTATTTTATGTTGAATAGGTCGAAGAAATGTTCAATGAGCTGAAGAAGACATTCACTGAATCATTGTCACCAGGGATATGGCACAATAAAAATGAGAGAAAAAATGCTATTGATCTGGTTTGTCCAATGTGAATAAATTATGTCAATATTAACCCCATTCATTATTTAGGTTAATTGTTTGAATTTATCTATCATTACTTCAAAATCGGCCGACAAACTTGAAGAATATTACCAAAATTTATTATTCAGAGTACGTTCTACTAGTGTAACACTAAAATTGTTTATGTTTATCGATCAACGAATTGGCTTAATGAATGATTCGGTTTGTTGAATAAGGAAATTTTCCCTATACAACCAATTCTTTTATCATTAAACTTATTTTTCACTGATAAATTTAACTTTCTATTTTCGTGGATATGAAGGTACATATTCAAATATCTTGAACCAGAACTAAACTATCGAGCTGTTTAAACTGTGGTTGTCAAACAAATTTGCACAGGAAGCTATAGACGCCTATACGTTGTCAGATAAAATTTCACAATCATTTATGTGAATGACAGTGTCTTACAGTTTACCTGAAATCTGATGATTGATTGACCCGTTTCGTGTAGGTTTTACAGACTGAAAATGAAATCTCTGCATTCAGGCCATCCAGCAGGGAGATGTCAAAACATTTCAAAACATCCAACTAGGTGACCAAAGTTCATGATATATTTTCATATATGCATGCGTAAACCCATTAGGAGGAAGATGCTCGAACTAAATAAGTTTACTTGAGTAAGTAGTTATACAGAGTAGTAGATTGATGACAGGAGTTTCCTATTAATTATGGATTAAAATGGTTTCAGCAAGAACAAGGAATTCGGTCGATGAAAAGCAATTACTCGTTGAAAAGGGCTTTTTCTAGAAATTTTAGCTGACACGAGTATGATTTTTTCAGTCGATTGTTTTTCGGATATATTATTGTCTCAACAAGTCAATCATAGTTAACTAGCATGCATGGTTGTTGAAACATTCAGAAAATAAACGTTCTGACAAGTACCTTCACGTAACGAACTGTAAGTGGTAAATGCAGCTAGTAAAATTACTTCGTTTCAGTTTCAGAATCAATTTTACAAGAAAAATTACTATGTGAATGTTTACTACTCTCAAGTTACTGAATTGCAAAGATTGTTGGATGCACCTATGTATAGAAACTACTTGTGAGTAGCATTTCAGTGGGTTTTTTTGAATATTCTAAGTATTCAAATAGAATTACCTTCATTTTATCAGAACAAATACTGTTTATTACACCATGATTCACAGCCAATAATGTTGAAATTGGTCATTTATTAAGTACGTTTGAAGCAGGTGACAAAATTTATTTCATTGGACCTTCTGCCATGATGTTTATTGTTCATTTAAAAAGGCTCCGAGAAAACTTAAGCCAAGCATAGATACAATAGTTCTCTCATTCATTTATAAATATATATGTATTGAACATACGATACCTAAGTGGCAATTCAGATAAAAGTTTAAATTCCTTGACATCAGTTTACCAGAAATATGTTTTGTTTGTCTCTTACACCAAACCCCCAGCTATCAGTTTGAAGTTGTTCGCAAATAATTCTAAAGGACGAAGCGTACTTGCTGAGCTTTCCCTTGATTTGCTACATTCAACTGTCGTCTTTTCACACACAAACAATGGTTTTAGGTAAAATGATAATTTATGCATGTTGTCAGCTGTTAATCAATGGAGCATGATGTAACATATCATCTAAAGATTGTTTAGTAGTGATCAAATGTCGTTCTTGTGTCGGAAAAGATCATTTTGAGATCATCGTGTGGTTTCCATTTGTAACTTTACGCTACTCATGAGTCCAGTATTATGCCTTCCGAGCAACTTTCGTTTGGCAACTCTAGGTAAAGCCTACTATGTAAAGTATTATATTCGTTGCATATAATGATATGTGAGTCATCGTTACTGAAAAAATCAAGCACTGAATTATTTAGATGACGGATTTAATGATCTACCTTTTCATCGAAATAAAAGTACTTACTTATTTCATCGAGTTGAAAATTTTTTGTTTTGTATTTGCACTTAATTAGACCGGAAATCTTCACTTTCACACCATATATATCTGGTAATGAAGAAAATAATCACATAAGCATGACTGCTGCGTTGTTGCATCCACCGTATTTTCATGAATCATTTTCAATGTCTGAAAAATATGGTACTCTCGGTTGGCTTATTGGTCGCCAAATAATATTTGAAGGTAACTAAATCTGTATCTAACTTTGCTGAATCCTCTCGTTAAAAAACCTTATATTCTGAATTACTTATGAACATTCGAGATTTCAGTATATGGTTTTCATTGACATATGAATAACTTAAAGTGGTTGATTGTGTGTATATAAGCTGTTTTTGTTTAGCTACTGAATCGTTCTCAAAACTGGATATGATAGTGTACTTTATAGTCTATAGTCAAAAACAATGACAGTGATGATATCAATGTGGTTTCCCTAAATCAGTAAGCAGAAGGGAAATCGTGGTGTACTTAACTCAAAGACGATAGTGTTTCATCGACGTTGATAAATTGGATTTCAGGGTATTTGATGTGTGTGTGCCGGTCAAAACTATCGAGACTTCTTCGATATCTGATTTAATTCTCAAGATGGGTTAGACTACAAAATCAAACATGGATGACAGATAAGCGACTCTTTTGTGGTGTAGACCGGTAACAAGCAAGGTTGCTGACTCCCACCGTTTATCTTTCTTCTGTTGATTAACTGGAATTTGAAGACGCCGATATCTTAAGGCAATCATGGTATACAGTGGACAGCAGGGATTCAGCTGGACGGTTCTGACTTCTCACATATTCTGGCTCTTTTATCGCAGATGCAACAATGAATGTACGACAAGACAAACTGTGCAGTGATAGCCTCAGCACCAGTTCACAACATAAGCAGAAGTACAAGTAAGATTCCCAGTTATAACATAACATGCTTCAACTAGATCACTCCTGATGGAGATGCTTTTGAGTACGTAAAAACTGTACAAATTTTGGCAGCGTCACTGACGAGTAATCAGTATCTGATGCAGATGTGAAAGAGCGCATCGGAAAAGCGAGAGCAGCATATCTACAACTGATCGACGTATGGAACTTCAAACAGCTATCACTGAACACCAAAATCGGCATTTTCAATTTAAATACAGTTCTTCTGTATGAAGTGGACCCTTGGACAACTATGAAATCTATCATTCAGAAGATACAAGTATTCCTACACAGTTGTCTAAGCAAATAACTTCGGATCCGTCGACCAGGCACCATCAACAACAATCTTATGTGCGAAAAATTAAACCAGATTTCAGAAGAGAAAGAAATCTGGTAGAATCGTTGGAAGTGGATTGTAGACACATTGAGAAAAGCACCAACCTGCGTCACAAGAAAAGATCCGATTTGAAACTCGGAAAGTCGATAGAAAAGTGGAAGACCGAGGCACGCATTACACCAAGAAACGGATGCAAACATGAGCAGAATGAACAAAAATCAGACAGAGCTAGAAAGGAAGTACCAGGACAGAATAAGTTTGATAATACCAGTCGGTGGCCAATGCTAAGTTAGTACGTAAGCATTTTACATAACGTCATCGCGACGGTAATGTTAGTTTCACAGTATTACTAACTGTGAAACATGAGTCAAGGAATGTGTTGTAGTACAATATATTATGCGGAATTTTGAAAAATTCGAATGAAGAGGAGATTTTCTCTCCGAATTTTCCCTGGTATTTATGAACACATGCAGTTCACTTGTAACCTCTGCAGCAGTCATGAGTAAAAACACGCCCTATATTTATATCTGAAAAAGTAATTATTCAGTGACATTTGCATTACAGTTTTCAGGAATGATGAGCTGAACAATCAAAAGCATTCTCACCTGACATGTGGAGCAGAAAACGCATCACCGATTGAAAAACAAATGTGTTGTTTGTCAGAGCAAACTGGACTTCGAAAGGTTGAGAACAAAGTGAGTGATCTATTTTGAACGTGTTTTGTCCTTGAATAGTTTGATTATCGCACAGTTTTTGGTATTTATATTATAAAACACTTCAGCAGTAGGTGGAAAAATGATATGAATATTAAAGGTTTTATTCATTCGAAGAATAATTCACAACATGAGACATCAAATTAGACGTCTCGATGTGAGTTGTGAATAAAGTATCATCCGCTTACCAGCTTGCAAAACTTTTCTGCATTAGATCTAAATATTGGATTGAACAATACACCAAAACTAATATCTTAATGTTAAGTTTGAAATAATCAGCAGACAATCGTTGGAGTTAGTTGAGTCACAGACCGAAACACAAACACTTGGCATTTTAGTTTGTTTATTTTCGCACTACCGTCTTTGTGAGTTCTTGTGATATTCGTTCCGATGAAATCGAATTTAGAGATCTTTTAGCACACCAGAATCGCTAAGACAACGTTGTTGATGTGATGTATCTACAGTTGGCAAGCGCACCAATGTGGATCGGATGCATATATGAAGGCGCGGATTGACAAAGCAAGCGCTGCATTTTCACAATCGGAAAATATCTGGAACTCCAAACAACTTTCAACCAAAATGAAATTCAGGATTTTCAATGAAAATGTCATAAAATTTCTACTGTTTGCAGCGGAAACGTGAAGAACTACGACAGTCATCACCTAGAAGATACAAGTATTTATGAACAGTTTTCTACGCGAAATACTTCGGATTCGTTGGCAAGCTAATATGAGCAACAACGTACTTTGAGAGAATAAACCAAATTCCACTGGAGGAAATCGTGAAGAAGCGCTGGAAGTGGATAGGACACACACTACGAAAAGCACCAAACTGCTTCACAAGACAGCCCTCGTGTAGAACCCTCAAGGTCGAAGTAAAAGAGGTAGGCCAAATAACACATGACGTCAAGTAATACAGAAAGAGATGAGCAGAATGAAGTTAAACTAGAGAGAACTGTAAAGCGAAGTCCAGGACATAGTTGGTTGGAGAAAACTGATGGGAGACCTATGCTCCTTTGGCGGTAACAGCTAACAAGTAAGTAAGTACATACATGTACAAATATCCAATATTGTCTTCATAATTCAAAGAGATCGATGCAGATTAGTACTTGAGACTTGTAGAAATTATCAAAAACCAAATTCTGCTGATCAATCGCATGAACAACCCGTTGATGTTTCAATCTGAGGACGAAATACAGAAAGACTCATTTTTCTATGAATGCTTGTTTGGCCAAATATTCGGACTTTGTTGATTAGCTATACATGGGATTGTGATGACGATATGTTAAATCTTCGAGATATGAAATTTAACTAAATCATAATAAAAAAGACAGTATTCTAAGAAGTAGTGTTAAAATGTCGATAGATCAAATGTGTATTTCAAAACAGACCAACGCAACCAGTTCATAGCAAATTTGATATTACGCAATGTAAAATAAAATACGTTTAGAATTCTCGATATACTTTCAGAGATATTCAGTTAATTTTGTGTTATTTTTAATGATTTTTATACTAACTAGAACTTAATTAAACGAATGTCAGCTGAGATAATTGGCCTTCTGTTATCGTACGAAGTAAGTGCATCTTAATATAGTTATTATACCGTTATCAATAATAAACACAATTGATATATACATGTCTTTCAAGCGCGTTTGATAAACGTAGATTCGAAAAATTCAGTAAGAATTTGAATTGTATTGAAGAGTTGTTTCAAGGTAAATAAATAGTCGACGAAGCTTGGATTCAACATTAATATGAGGAATGAGTCGAAGCATTCTTCAAGAACATTTTGTTAGTAATTGAATATTTGTCTACAATTGTCAACAACCATTAAGCGGATAACAATTCGTAAAATTCCAATGAAAAAAATTAAAGTTACTGGCGATTCACGATTGACTTTGCTTCTTCAAACAAAATCGGACGCTTATTTACTTTGAAATAAATGACTTGAATCAAAGTACTAATCTTCGGAGATTTTCGCTTCCGTTCATCATAATATCTTAAATCTGTTTAGTCTATTTGTATTGAAATTATTTGCGAAATCTTTAAATAACTTAATGAATTACTACAATATGATTGATAACGTGAACATGTTTCTATAAAGCTTATTCGAAAGTAATGAATATATTTTGGAAAACCAGTTCATTTGTAATGTTCTTCATATTTGATTATTTCATATTTATTCCAGACATATAAGAAGCACGTTTCAAAGAATAGTGACAGTTTGAATGAAGAGAAGTTGTTTTACGCAGAATTCACTCGAGTAAGCTATTCACACTCATGGAAATGCGTTTGCAAAAATCTCGTTCCGAACTCATTCATATGAAATGCGGTGTGTTGTTATTACTGATGAGCAGTAAATTAGTACTCTGACAACCAAACCATCTTTCGAAGCAAACGTTATGGGCAAAAAAACAAGAAACAGAGTAGTACGTTTCATGAAAATGAAATGTGCTTTGGAGATGGAAGATTATGAAGGATCGGTTTTGTGTTGAGTTCTGTTCTGGGCAGTCAAATTTCCAAAACTGTAAAACACAGTTGAGTTTCTCAAGCTACTAACCATTTATATATATCTGACAAACAGTCGTAAGAATAGTAATCTTAATTATATGAAATTTGCCAAATAGCAACGAAAAAGCAAAATAAACAAAAAGGCTTAAATGTCATTTTTTAAGAGGCTCATATAACAGTTTTCATGAGATCGAGTATTTGTTAGGATGATAAAGATTGATAAGTTATAATTGTACGTGAAATGTTTTGTGACTTGATATGATGGAATGTATTAGTTCAAGTAGATTGTGATGGATATAAGCATGGATAAAGTGATAAGTCGGTTTTAAGACTAAGAGTCGATAGGCAAAATGTTAATTTATCCTGTTTAACAAATCCATCATAGTTATCATTATAAACAGGTGCATTTCACCTCATTCATATAAAGTATGGTGCATTATTATTGATGAGTAGTACATTTATAAAAATTAATTTCAATGTGTTATTGAACAGCTTGGAAAACAAGTTAGCTCATCACTAAACTAACTCCTTCCCAAGTAAATGACTTTGAAGTAATTGCATTATGTGTATTTACATGTTAGTAAGTTGTGTATCCGATTCCGAATACCGAGTGGGTGGAATCTTATTCTATCGTTAATTATTTTCACCGAATTTAGGAGGTTTAAATCATATGAAAGTGTACAAAAGTTTGCATTCGTTATATCAATGTAGTAGTTGTATTCCAACTTCTTTGTATACCAAACACGTGAACATATCATTGACAGTCGCAAACGAGTTATCCGTATATGCAATAATTGTAGTACTTCCAATGTTGTTAAAAGCGACTTCTGATTCTGTTGACACAGCTTTGCAGTCTTTTTAAACAGTAAACTAATCATGATTTTATTTTCAGGAATTTTCCAAAATATACCAATGTCCAATTGGTTCGCAAATGAATCCCATGGATAAATGTTTCCTGTGACGAAACACCGCAACTGTCAATGCGTATGCTTTTAAGTGACAATAATTATTCGAATGTGTTCTGCCTCAGTAACCGTTACTGTAACTTATGTAGTGTAGTTAAAAATTTTCTTTTCTCAATAATAATAATAGAATAATATAATTATTAATAATAATAGTTTTTTTCATCAAATATGAACATGTTGAAAGAAGCACATCAATTTATAGGCAAGATGAAAATGTTTAAATTGTTCACATTTTTTCCTGTAAAAAGTTGTTCAGTTACGTGAAAATTTCACGGGATACATTAACTACTTACAGATGACTCATATCATATAAAACTATAAATAGTATTTCAGACTCTGCAATGCACAATACAAAAGTTAAGGCGGGTTAATACGATTGTGTTGTGATGAACCATTTATAGTCTACATTTACCAAGAAGTGATGTGCAAAGATCTTCTTGTTGAGATTTGTCAGATACTAAATATACAGGCTCCTTGTTAAAGTATACAATTCTTCGGCAATAATAAACTATTCTACTCTGTTCAGATAAGTTGCAAATCCTATTGTTACATTGAGTTAATTTGATTGTGTCATGTCAGATAACAATATGTCCAATCGATTTGAAGAGTTCTTCTAAAATAATTCTTCTGAAAAAAAACTGAAAAAATCTCTTTGCAATAAACTATTAAAAACTGAGTCAATATTTTGCTGTGCTTAGCATGGAGCACTTTCAAGTAGTTCACGATGCATGATCAACGAACAGTATAATGTTGTCAAAAAAGAACAGATTTCTGATAAAAATTCAGAACACTTGGTCCACAGTTCAATCACTATAAGTGAGAAGTAAGGTGTGAAAATGGTTCAGTAATCAGATGTAAACTCTGTACCAAAAAACAGGGTGATTGTAAATTTAAACTGCTGATAGTCATATAATCAGTAGTGTATGTAATATCGTATCGTCTTTTTTCCTTCCTTCTATGAAGTCAGTGAATAAATATACGGGGATTTTCTCAACTAGTTTTCATGTATGATCCATTCATTACTAATATTTACTGAATCTGATGTAATTCGTCACTGTGTTCTGAACATTCGTAGAATCATTCGCACTGACACTGGGCCCGAAGTGAAATTATTAAGAGTTTGTACTACTTAGGGTTTGGTTGCAGATTATGCACACCAGAACAAATGATGATAGATAAAACAGCAATTATTGACCGAGACTGATTTTTCGCCGACATACATCAAAAATATTAACATGTTGATTTGAGATCACATTATACTGTCACTAATGACACTATTTGGCGAACTCACTCTAAGATATACGTGTGATAGACAGTACGCGTTAATAGGAAATCACGTGCAAGAACGGTCGGTCCTCTCTGATTCAGTTGTCTTCGACGACTTGCAAAATGAGGTTCACGATTTAATCTACAGAGTATACACTCCTGACAAGTTTATACCCGACAGGTCGTCCCGAAAGAAATCTCACTTCACTATGTCTTGTTCCAGTAGTTGTAGATGGTCAACAAGGCTCTATTTGATGCGTATCTGCACCTTTCATCATCAAATATCTCACGTTTATTTGTTAAAATTGAGCAATCCATTATCTTGGGGCGCAGTTTCGGAGGTTTGCGATTTGTTACACATTTGAAATCATAAATCAATCATTGTTAGACCACCATTAGAAACCTGGAAGCACTGGACGGCTGTTTTGTCCTGGTATGGGACTCACCAGCAGTGCGCATCCACGACTCCTGCTCCTCGCAGGATTCGAACCCGTGACTTTTGGCATCGTAGGCGAACGCCTTACCATCGAACCACTAAGCCGGCATCCAACGGTGTTAATGTCTAACTCTGACTGATTTAGGGATTTTGCGCGACCTCACCCATTTGTCTTTGGTAGTTACTGCCTACACCCGACAGGATTGAACTCCATTGGTCACGTCTTCTCAACTAGAACTCCGAGAATTTTCTCACGAAGATAGTCACTAGTGAGCACTGTTACGATATTTTGGGCCACAGTTTTGGAGGTTTGCGATTTTTTACACATTTCAAATCATCGATCAATC
>OX103976.1:18096284-18111646 GCA_944470395.2 Schistosoma turkestanicum | reverse complement strand
AGTTAACTGTACTTTACTGAATGAGATACCACTCAACATTCTCGGTAGATTGTACAATAACTAAATGTTTAAATTTGTTAAATTTAACATTTATATACGATCATTTTTGTTAACTTTGAATTGAGTTTTCATTGCTTATTGCTAAAATATATGGATTTTCCCATCGTTGTTTTAGTGAAATATACAATATGATTTTCCTTAGTTTCTGGTATAATCTTGAAACCAGTGGGAACATAGATTTCAAAGATTTTTATCCTGCTAATAACTGTAAGTACCACTGATGTTATTTATAATATACTGAATTATCGACTTGTTCTTGGTTGTTTGCTTGATGGCGTATTGTCGTTTCAAAAGAAACCAAACACCGGTATTCACACTGATATATACTAAAAATGAATGATCTATTCAGTAATGATATATTCGCTAGGCTGTTTATTGTCAATTTTTGAACACAATCTTGACAAACAAATCCGGACACAACAATTGGAAGTACTAGTCAAGCAACCTGTAAAATGAGATTCAGACTTGGCGCATTTTCACTCATTTGAGGTCTAATAGTGTCATTCAAACAACGAGTTTTGTACCTCAGTCAGATTGCTCATCGTATTCTGTCTTTCAGTTGGACAATTAAATGCAGTATTTTCCTTATGTATTCGTCGTTTTAGGTAATTTGCTACAGTTACGATGAAAGTAAACCAATACAGTGAACCTATAGAAAACACTGTGATTGTTGTGATTTAAAATAAGAATAACTTCTAGCAAAATGAACATTCAGTAAACCTGAGATACAATTTTACAAAAAACTGTTTTCTACATTATTTGCAATAAACGTTTTTCAAATTTTAGCAAAAATGATAGATGAAAAGTTCCCAACTTGTATTGACCAACTGAAGAAACATTTCAGGGTGACACTGAACCAATATCACAGTTATTCCGATATAAGTGAAAATACGCGTGTAGAGGCAAGTTTCAACTTTGAGCTACTAATTTACTCCGGTTGTTTAAATTCATTTGTGATTCTTCATATTTATTAGTCACGCTACATATGGATAAATCTGGAACTACAATGATAAAGGTGTATGTTGAATTTAGGAAAATATGTATTCAGTTCTGTCTTATTATTTATCATTCTTCCATGTATTGACTACTTTTTTTGATAATATGTATAACCTATTGATAATTTTTACTGTTTGGGTAGTCTCAATGATGGGTATACTTATTTTATGTTGAATAGGTCGAAGAAATGTTCAATGAGCTGAAGAAGACATTCACTGAATCATTGTCACCAGGGATATGGCACAATAAAAATGAGAGAAAAAATGCTATTGATCTGGTTTGTCCAATGTGAATAAATTATGTCAATATTAACCCCATTCATTATTTAGGTTAATGGTTTGAATTTATCTATCATTACTTCAAAATCGGCCGACAAACTTGAAGAATATTACCAAAATTTATTATTCAGAGTACGTTCTACTAGTGTAACACTAAAATTGTTTATGTTTATCGATCAACGAATTGGCTTAATGAATGATTCGGTTTGTTGAATAAGGAAATTTTCCCTATACAACCAATTCTTTTATCATTAAACTTATTTTTCACTGATAAATTTAACTTTCTATTTTCGTGGATATGAAGGTACATATTCAAATATCTTGAACCAGAACTAAACTATCGAGCTGTTTAAACTGTGGTTGTCAAACAAATTTGCACAGGAAGCTATAGACGCCTATACGTTGTCAGATAAAATTTCACAATCATTTATGTGAATGACAGTGTCTTACAGTTTACCTGAAATCTGATGATTGATTGACCCGTTTCGTGTAGGTTTTACAGACTGAAAATGAAATCTCTGCATTCAGGCCATCCAGCAGGGAGATGTCAAAACATTTCAAAACATCCAACTAGGTGACCAAAGTTCATGATATATTTTCATATATGCATGCGTAAACCCATTAGGAGGAAGATGCTCGAACTAAATAAGTTTACTTGAGTAAGTCGTTATACAGAGTAGTAGATTGATGACAGGAGTTTCCTATTAATTATGGATTAAAATGGTTTCAGCAAGAACAAGGAATTCGGTCGATAAAAAGCAATTACTCGTTGAAAAGGGCTTTTTCTAGAAATTTTAGCTGACACGAGTATGATTTTTTCAGTCGATTGTTTTTCGGATATATTATTGTCTCAACAAGTCAATCATAGTTAACTAGCATGCATGGTTGTTGAAACATTCAGAAAATAAACGTTCTGACAAGTACCTTCACGTAACGAACTGTAAGTAATAAATGCAGCTAGTAAAATTACTTCGTTTCAGTTTCAGAATCAATTTTACAAGAAAAATTACTATGTGAATGTTTACTACTCTCAAGTTACTGAATTGCAAAGATTGTTGGATGCACCTCTGTATAGAAACTACTTGTGAGTAGCATTTCAGTGGGTTTTTTTGAATATTCTAAGTATTCAAATAGAATTACCTTCATTTTATCAGAACAAATACTGTTTATTACACCATGATTCACAGCCAATAATGTTGAAATTGGTCATTTATTAAGTACGTTTGAAGCAGGTGACAAAATTTATTTCATTGGACCTTCTGCCATGATGTTTATTGTTCATTTAAAAAGGCTCCGAGAAAACTTAAGCCAAGCATAGATACAATAGTTCTCTCATTCATTTATAAATATATATGTATTGAACATACGATACCTAAGTGGCAATTCAGATAAAAGTTTAAATTCCTTGACATCAGTTTACCAGAAATATGTTTTGTTTGTCTCTTACACCAAACCCCCAGCTATCAGTTTGAAGTTGTTCGCAAATAATTCTAAAGGACGAAGCGTACTTGCTGAGCTTTCCCTTGATTTGCTACATTCAACTGTCGTCTTTTCACACACAAACAATGGTTTTAGGTAAAATGATAATTTATGCATGTTGTCAGCTGTTAATCAATGGAGCATGATGTAACATATCATCTAAAGATTGTTTGGTAGTGATCAAATGTCGTTCTTGTGTCGGAAAAGATCATTTTGAGATCATCGTGTGGTTTCCATTTGTAACTTTACGCTACTCATGAGTCCAGTATTATGCCTTCCGAGCAACTTTCGTTTGGCAACTCTAGGTAAAGCCTACTATGTAAAGTATTATATTCGTTGCATATAATGATATGTGAGTCATCGTTACTGAAAAAATCAAGCACTGAATTATTTAGATGACGGATTTAATGATCTACCTTTTCATCGAAATAAAAGTACTTACTTATTTCATCGAGTTGAAAATTTTTTGTTTTGTATTTGCACTTAATTAGACCGGAAATCTTCACTTTCACACCATATATATCTGGTAATGAAGAAAATAATCACATAAGCATGACTGCTGCGTTGTTGCATCCACCGTATTTTCATGAATCATTTTCAATGTCTGAAAAATATGGTACTCTCGGTTGGCTTATTGGTCGCCAAATAATATTTGAAGGTAACTAAATCTGTATCTAACTTTGCTGAATCCTCTCGTTAAAAAACCTTATATTCTGAATTACTTATGAACATTCGAGATTTCAGTATATGGTTTTCATTGACATATGAATAACTTAAAGTGGTTGATTGTGTGTATATAAGCTGTTTTTGTTTAGCTACTGAATCGTTCTCAAAACTGGATATGATAGTGTACTTTATAGTCTATAGTCAAAAACAATGACAGTGATGATATCAATGTGGTTTCCCTAAATCAGTAAGCAGAAGGGAAATCGTGGTGTACTTAACTCAAAGACGATAGTGTTTCATCGACGTTGATAAATTGGATTTCAGGGTATTTGATGTGTGTGTGCCGGTCAAAACTATCGAGACTTCTTCGATATCTGATTTAATTCTCAAGATGGGTTAGACTACAAAATCAAACATGGATGACAGATAAGCGACTCTTTTGTGGTGTAGACCGGTAACAAGCAAGGTTGCTGACTCCCACCGTTTATCTTTCTTCTGTTGATTAACTGGAATTTGAAGACGCCGATATCTTAAGGCAATCATGGTATACAGTGGACAGCAGGGATTCAGCTGGACGGTTCTGACTTCGTACATATTCTGGCTCTTTTATCGCAGATGCAACAATGAATGTACGACAAGACAAACTGTGCAGTGACAGCCTCAGCACCAGTTCACAACATAAGCAGAAGTACAAGTAAGATTCCCAGTTATAACATAACATGCTTCAACTAGATCACTCCTGATGGAGATGCTTTTGAGTACGTAAAAACTGTACAAATTTTGGCAGCGTCACTGACGAGTAATCAGTATCTGATGCAGATGTGAAAGAGCGCATCGGAAAAGCGAGAGCAGCATATCTACAACTGATCGACGTATGGAACTTCAAACAGCTATCACTGAACACCAAAATCGGCATTTTCAATTTAAATACAGTTCTTCTGTATGAAGTGGACCCTTGGACAACTATGAAATCTATCATTCAGAAGATACAAGTATTCCTACACAGTTGTCTAAGCAAATAACTTCGGATCCGTCGACCAGGCACCATCAACAACAATCTTATGTGCGAAAAATTAAACCAGATTTCAGAAGAGAAAGAAATCTGGTAGAATCGTTGGAAGTGGATTGTAGACACATTGAGAAAAGCACCAACCTGCGTCACAAGAAAAGATCCGATTTGAAACTCGGAAAGTCGATAGAAAAGTGGAAGACCGAGGCACGCATTACACCAAGAAACGGATGCAAACATGAGCAGAATGAACAAAAATCAGACAGAGCTAGAAAGGAAGTACCAGGACAGAATAAGTTTGATAATACCAGTCGGTGGCCAATGCTAAGTTAGTACGTAAGCATTTTACATAACGTCATCGCGACGGTAATGTTAGTTTCACAGTATTACTAACTGTGAAACATGAGTCAAGGAATGTGTTGTAGTACAATATATTATGCGGAATTTTGAAAAATTCGAATGAAGAGGAGATTTTCTCTCCGAATTTTTCCTGGTATTTATGAACACATGCAGTTCACTTGTAACCTCTGCAGCAGTCATGAGTAAAAACACGCCCTATATTTATATCTGAAAAAGTAATTATTCAGTGACATTTGCATTACAGTTTTCAGGAATGATGAGCTGAACAATCAAAAGCATTCTGACCTAACATGTGGAGCAGAAAACGCATCACCGATTGAAAAACAAATGTGTTGTTTGTCAGAGCAAACTGGACTTCGAAAGGTTGAGAACAAAGTGAGTGATCTATTTTGAACTTGTTTTGTCCTTGAATAGTTTGATTATCGCACAGTTTATGGTATTTATATTATAAAACACTTCAGCAGTAGGTGGAGAAATGATATGAATATTAAAGGTTTTATTCATTTGAAGAATAATTCACAACATGAGACATCAAATTAGACGTCTCGATGTGAGTTGTGAATAAAGTATCATCCGCTTACCAGCTTGCAAAACTTTTCTGCATTAGATCTAAATATTGGATTGAACAATACACCAAAACTAATATCTTAATGTTAAGTTTGAAATAATCAGCAGACAATCGTTGGAGTTAGTTGAGTCACAGACCGAAACACAAACACTTGGCATTTTAGTTTGTTTATTTTCGCACTACCGTCTTTGTGAGTTCTTGTGATATTCGTTCCGATGAAATCGAATTTAGAGATCTTTTAGCACACCAGAATCGCTAAGACAACGTTGTTGATGTGATGTATCTACAGTTGGCAAGCGCACCAATGTGGATCGGATGCATATATGAAGGCGCGGATTGACAAAGCAAGCGCTGCATTTTTACAATCGGAAAATATCTGGAACTCCAAACAACTTTCAACCAAAATGAAATTCAGGATTTTCAATGAAAATGTCATAAAATTTCTACTAATTGCAGCGGAAACGTGAAGAACTACGACAGTCATCACCTAGAAGATACAAGTATTTATGAACAGTTTTCTACGCGAAATACTTCGGACTCGTTGGCAAGCTAATATGAGCAACAACGTACTTTGAGAGAATAAACCAAATTCCACTGGAGGAGGAAATCGTGAAGAAGCGCTGGAAGTGGATAGGACACACACTACGAAAAGCACCAAACTGCTTCACAAGACAGCCCTCGTGTAGAACCCTCAAGGTCGAAGTAAAAGAGGTAGGCCAAATAACACATGACGTCAAGTAATACAGAAAGAGATGAGCAGAATGAAGTTAAACTAGAGAGAACTGTAAAGCAAAGTCCAGGACATAGTTGGTTGGAGAAAACTGATGGGAGACCTATGCTCCTTTGGCGGTAACAGCTAACAAGTAAGTAAGTACATACATGTACAAATATCCAATATTGTCTTCATAATTCAAAGAGATCGATGCAGATTAGTACTTGAGACTTGTAGAAATTATCAAAAACCAAATTCTGCTGATCAATCGCATGAACAACCCGTTGATGTTTCAATCTGAGGACGAAATACAGAAAGACTCATTTTTCTATGAATGCTTGTTTGGCCAAATATTCGGACTTTGTTGATTAGCTATACATGGGATTGTGATGACGATATGTTAAATCTTCGAGATATGAAATTTAACTAAATCATAATAAAAAAGACAGTATTCTAAGAAGTAGTGTTAAAATGTCGATAGATCAAATGTGTATTTCAAAACAGACCAACGCAACCAGTTCATAGCAAATTTGATATTACGCAATGTAAAATAAAATACGTTTAGAATTCTCGATATACTTTCAGAGATATTCAGTTAATTTTGTGTTATTTTTAATGATTTTTATACTAACTAGAACTTAATTAAACGAATGTCAGCTGAGATAATTGGCCTTCTGTTATCGTACGAAGTAAGTGCATCTTAATATAGTTATTATACCGTTATCAATAATAAACACAATTGATATATACATGTCTTTCAAGCGCGTTTGATAAACGTAGATTCGAAAAATTCAGTAAGAATTTGAATTGTATTGAAGAGTTGTTTCAAGGTAAATAAATAGTCGACGAAGCTTGGATTCAACATTAATATGAGGAATGAGTCGAAGCATTCTTCAAGAACATTTTGTTAGTAATTGAATATTTGTCTACAATTGTCAACAACCATTAAGCGGATAACAATTCGTAAAATTCCAATGAAAAAAATTAAAGTTACTGGCGATTCACGATTGACTTTGCTTCTTCAAACAAAATCGGACGCTTATTTACTTTGAAATAAATGACTTGAATCAAAGTACTAATCTTCGGAGATTTTCGCTTCCGTTCATCATAATATCTTAAATCTGTTTAGTCTATTTGTATTGAAATTATTTGCGAAATCTTTAAATAACTTAATGAATTACTACAATATGATTGATAACGTGAACATGTTTCTATAAAGCTTATTCGAAAGTAATGAATATATTTTGGAAAACCAGTTCATTTGTAATGTTCTTCATATTTGATTATTTCATATTTATTCCAGACATATAAGAAGCACGTTTCAAAGAATAGTGACAGTTTGAATGAAGAGAAGTTGTTTTACGCAGAATTCACTCGAGTAAGCTATTCACACTCATGGAAATGCGTTTGCAAAAATCTCGTTCCGAACTCATTCATATGAAATGTGGTGTGTTGTTATTACTGATGAGCAGTAAATTAGTACTCTGACAATCAAAACATCTTTCGAAGCAAACGTTATGGGCAAAAAACAAGAAACAGAGTAGTACGTTTCATGAAAATGAAATGTGCTTTGGAGATGGAAGATTATGAAGGATCGGTTTTGTGTTGAGTTCTGTTCTGGGCAGTCAAATTTCCAAAACTGTAAAACACAGTTGAGTTTCTCAAGCTACTAACCAATTATATATATCTGACAACAGTCGTAAGAATAATAATCTTAATTATATGAAATTTGCCAGAATAGCAACGAAAAAGCAAAATAAACAAAAAGGCTAAAATGTCATTTTTTAAGAGGCTCATATAACAGTTTTCATGAGATCGAGTATTTGTTAGGATGATAAAGATTGATAAGTTATAATTGTACGTGAAATGTTTTGTGACTTGATATGATGGAATGTATTAGTTCAAGTAGATTGTGATGGATATAAGCATGGATAAAGTGATAAGTCGGTTTTAAGACTAAGAGTCGATAGGCAAAATGTTAATTTATCCTGTTTAACAAATCCATCATAGTTATCATTATAAACAGGTGCATTTCAACTCATTCATATAAAGTATGGTGCATTATTATTGATGAGTAGTACATTTATAAAAATTAATTTCAATGTGTTATTGAACAGCTTGGAAAACAAGTTAGTTCATCACTAAACTAACTCCTTCCCAAGTAAATGACTTTGAAGTAATTGCATTATGTGTATTTACATGTTAGTAAGTTGTGTATCCGATTCCGAATACCGAGTGGGTGGAATCTTATTCTATCGTTAATTATTTTCACCGAATTTAGGAGGTTTAAATCATATGAAAGTGTACAAAAGTTTGCATTCGTTATATCAATGTAGTAGTTGTATTCCAACTTCTTTGTATACCAAACACGTGAACATATCATTGACAGTCGCAAACGAGTTATCCGTATATGCAATAATTGTAGTACTTCCAATGTTGTTAAAAGCGACTTCTGATTCTGTTGACACAGCTTTGCAGTCTTTTTAAACAGTAAACTAATCATGATTTTATTTTCAGGAATTTTCCAAAATATACCAATGTCCAATTGGTTCGCAAATGAATCCCATGGATAAATGTTTCCTGTGACGAAACACCGCAACTGTCAATGCGTATGCTTTTAAGTGACAATAATTATTCGAATGTGTTCTGCCTCAGTAACCGTTACTGTAACTTATGTAGTGTAGTTAAAAATTTTCTTTTCTCAATAATAATAATAATAATAATATAATTATTAATAATAATAGTTTTTTTCATCAAATATGAACATGTTGAAAGAAGCACATCAATTTATAGGCAAGATGAAAATGTTTAAATTGTTCACATTTTTTCCTGTAAAAAGTTGTTCAGTTACGTGAAAATTTCACGGGATACATTAACTACTTACAGATGACTCATATCATATAAAACTATAAATAGTATTTCAGACTCTGCAATGCACAATACAGAAGTTAAGGCGGGTTAATACGATTGTGTTGTGATGAACCATTTATAGTCTACATTTACCAAGAAGTGATGTGCAAAGATCTTCTTGTTGAGATTTGTCAGATACTAAATATACAGGCTCCTTGTTAAAGTATACAATTCTTCGGCAATAATAAACACTTCTACTCTGTTCAGCTAAGTTGCATATCCTATTGTTACATTTAGTTAATTTGATTGTGTCATGTCAGTTAACAATATGTCCAATCGATTTGAAGAGTTCTTCTAAAATAATTCTTCTGAAAAAAATGAAAAATCTCTTTGCAATAAACTATTAAAAACTGAGTCAATATTTTGCTGTGCTTATCATGGAGCACTTTCAAGTAGTTCACGATGCATGTTCAACGAACAGTATAATGTTGTCAAAAAAGAAAATATTTCTGATAAAAATTCAGAACACTTTGTTCACAGTTCAATCACTATAAGTGTGAAGTAAGGTGTGAAAATGGTTCGCTAATCAGATGTAAACTCTGTACCAAAAAACAGGGTGATTGTAAATTTGAACTGCTGATAGTCATATAATCAGTAGTGTATGTAATATCGTATCGTCTTTTTTCTTCCTTCTATGAAGTCAGTGAATAAATATACGGGGATTTTCTCAACTAGTTTTCATGTATGATCCATTCATTACTAATATTTACTGAATCTGATGTAATTCGTCACTGTGTTCTGAACATTCGTAGAATCATTCGCACTGACACTGGGCCCGAAGTGAAATTATTAAGAGTTTGTACTACTTAGGGTTTGGTTGCAGATTATGCACACCAGAACAAATGATGATAGATAAAACAGCAATTATTGACCGAGACTGATTTTTCGCCGACATACATCAAAAATATTAACATGTTGATTTGAGATCACATTATACTGTCACTAATGACACTATTTGGCGAACTCACTCTAAGATATACGTGTGATAGACAGTACGCGTTAATAGGAAATCACGTGCAAGAACGGTCGGTCCTCTCTGATTCAGTTGTCTTCGACGACTTGCAAAATGAGGTTCACGATTTAATCTACAGAGTATACACTCCTGACAAGTTTATACCCGACAGGTCGTCCCGAAAGAAATCTCACTTCACTATGTCTTGTTCCAGTAGTTGTAGATGGTCAACAAGGCTCTATTTGATGCGTATCTGCACCTTTCATCATCAAATATCTCACGTTTATTTGTTAAAATTGAGCAATCCATTATCTTGGGGCGCAGTTTCGGAGGTTTGCGATTTGTTACACATTTGAAATCATAAATCAATCATTGTTAGACCACCATTAGAAACCTGGAA
The DNA here is from genome assembly GCA_944470395.2 of Schistosoma turkestanicum. Classification (NCBI taxonomy): domain Eukaryota; kingdom Metazoa; phylum Platyhelminthes; class Trematoda; order Strigeidida; family Schistosomatidae; genus Schistosoma; species Schistosoma turkestanicum. The sequence goes on along the minus strand of OX103976.1, from coordinate 18,101,256 downwards.
GCACTGGACGGCTGTTTTGTCCTGGTATGGGACTCACCAGCAGTGCGCATCCACGACTCCTGCTCCTCGCAGGATTCGAACCCGTGACTTTTGGCATCGTAGGCGAACGCCTTACCATCGAACCACTAAGCCGGCATCCGACGGTGTTAATGTCTAACTCTGACTGATTTAGGGATTTTGCGCGACCTCACCCATTTGTCTTTGGTAGTTACTGCCTACACCCGACAGGATTGAACTCCATTGGTCACGTCTTCTCAACTAGAACTCCGAGAATTTTCTCACGAAGATAGTCACTAGTGAGCACTGTTACGATATTTTGGGCCACAGTTTTGGAGGTTTGCGATTTTTTACACATTTCAAATCATCAATCAATCATTGTTAGACCACCATTAGAAACCTGGAAGCACTGGACGGCTGTTTCGTCCTGGTATGTTAAACAGATTAGTCGTTTACGCAAGAAATCGAAGGACCTATGTTCCAAGCCCTCGAACAGCAGGATTTTTGTACGGGCACTGCTGAAATCGCTTGTCGCGTATTTCCGGATAGTGACCTTATAATTCTTATTCTGGTACTACAGCTTGCAGTAACGTTTTCTATTGCGGTCTTTTCGTACAATGGTATCAATCAGGGCTACTTCATATCTACATTGAGATGTGAGAGATATACTCATCAGTCTGAATAAAAATTCAATCCACTTCTGACGCACTATGAAGCGAATTTTTTGACTCTTAGTTATGAGTTTCGTATATTAATGAACAACGTTTATTATTATTACAAAGTTGAGTGTCCCGGGTTACTTACGCATGTGCAGAGAGGCTAACGCTCACTACTTACAAGTTTCCAATGATGGTTTAACATTGATTGATTCATGATTTCAACGAAACATCAGATTAGTTTTATACCATGTTTTACTCATCAGAAGATAAATAACTGTACAACATACATTTCAGTATGCAGCGAATTATTGTCGATGTTTAAAATTAAAGATTAAGAGAATAAAGTCTGTTAATTATTGTCAAAGTCTAATCATATGATTGATTGATGATTAGGAAATGTGCTCATTAAACTTGATCACCAATATATAATTCAAAAATTTTTTACATGGTGTAAGAGAATAAAAAATTTCATATCCGTACATTAAAATATCAAACGGAATGAAAAATTCAATGAAACGGTATACTTTTTATTATTAGATGGTGAAAACAGTTGAAACTCATTGAAATCTTGTATGCATAATGAAACTTATCATGCCTTCACAAGTGACTAGCTCAGTGAAGAAATTCTCAGAGTTCTTGTGACGATCGAAATCCAACTCAGACGAAAGTTAGTCAGTTACCCATTAAAAATATCGGATGGTCGTACAGTAATAGGGACTGACTGTAGTTAGACAGTAACACTGTTGGATACTGGTTAACTAGTCTAGGAGGTAAGCGTTCACTTGCCAGATCGAAACTATCGTGTTCTGTTCCCAAGTGCAAGTGTATGTATGTGCACTTTAGACAAGTTCAATACCAGAATTGATTACTATCAACTCATGTCATGTACTTGCCTCTCAAAGCAATACCAACTTTATCCGATTTCGTAGAAACTGATTATCTACATTGAGATCAAATTGTCTGTTTAAAGCATATGGTTCAAATATTTGATGAATACTCACATAAAAATCTATGTGTTCAAGACATATTGAGTGACAATGCAAAACGTTCTCGGCCAATATAAATTTCATCTGTTGGTGTTGATAATGAGTATGCAGACTGTCATCAGATGTATTATCAGATGTTTCTGGCATACTAATATGTCTGAAGAAAAATTAAACCTGCTTCTGATAAACTTAGAAGTGAAATCTCATAGCATTTATGGTCACTGAATGGGCGTTCGCATGCCAGAGAAAAAGGTCTAGTGTTCTTTTCTCAAAAGCGAGTTCGCGGATAATCACTATAAACAAGTTCCCAATCAAAATAAAACGGTCGTCCAGTGCTTACATATTTCATTCTAATGATAGACTAACACCGATCGATTTATGATTTTTTATAATGTTTGAATTATGTTTATCGATTATAAATGATCAATATCAAAACTATTACACAGAACAATAAAATGATATGTTTCTTTTATTACACTAACGGGAAATAATTCAGTTGAGAAACTACACTCACTGTAAATTATTCTCACATGATATTGTCAATTTTCCACATAATCTATACGATACTGAATCAATAGGAATAGTCATGATTAAAACGAAAGTTTATTCACTTACATAATACACAGAGAAATGCATCCCACATAGATGAAATAGAACAGAATCGATGCAACTGATAATTTACCATCATCGTATGTAGATGTGGACGTGCTAACTTTTAACTCTTCCATCATATAAGTAAATAAATGAAGTTATAGTTGAACACTTGAAAACTAGAACCTATGTCATCCAATCATCATACAGGGAAGGCCTGGATTTAGGAATTCACTCAAAATAACAATCATCTAAGATGATGTGATTTCAGATTATGGACAGTTCATTTATCTGTTGAATGAATGAATTTAAACATAAAATTAACTCTTCCACTTATGTACCCCAAGTTAACCAACTAACACCGTTCTTCTCATGGTCAGTATTATTATACAGAGACACCATTTTAATGGAATATATTTATTTTTAAAATTGAATATTTTCATGACATAGTCAGGTATTAGAATAATAACAATGATATTAAATTTCGTGCATAAGCAGGGACTAGTTTCAGTTTTATTACATATAATATTGAACAAGTTTTCATAACTCTCAACAAATAGTTTCAATCAACTAACATGTGAGTGATGGATTTCAGTATGAGTGAGAACAATGTAATACATGAATTCATCTGTAAAACTTGTTCATTGCTTAATTGATCTACGTCAGATAATGAAACGTGTTTATTTAACCTGTTTTTGTTGAGTTTGTACTCAGAACGGTATTGTTTCTAATCACTGTTATGCTACTGAGTGATATTGAGATATTTTTGAGGTGAATAAAAAGTAAAATTGAGTAGAATCAACAATGAGCTTTACAGATAACTATTAAAATTTTACATTTATTTAAGATAATTGATAGTTAATGGAAATGAATATTGTTTCGAAATTAATTACACATATTACAATGACTCATTTATAAGTAGGGTGTATACTGATAATGCATTACGCATTACTTACAACTTCATGACTTTATCATATGATAGTACAACATCGTATCCTTCAGATACGGTTTTTTTATTATTACTTACTTACTTACTTACTTATGTATGCTATTATCAATGTAACATAGAAAGCCGAGCAGCAGTTCAAGACTCGGCGTAATGTTTTCTTTGCCGTTCGCCTTTTCCTTTAACTTTGAAGATTCCAAGTGAAGGATTGCCTCGTGTCTCAGTTATGTGCTGTAAGCAATGTGTGTCATATCCACTACCAGTGCATTCTTCTGATTTCCTCCTCCACTGGAATCTGGTTTACCCTCTCGCATTGCAGGTTCTTGTTGATGGTGTCAAGCCAACGGATCCAAAGCATTTTGTGAAGACAACTGTTGATAAATACTTGAATCTTCTGGATAACAACTTCGATAGTCTTCCAAGTTTCTACCCCATACAGTAGGACAACTGACTTCACGTTTCTATTGAAAATTCTAACTTTGGTGTTTGTTGATCGCTGTTTTGAGTTCCAGATGTAGTTCAGTTGTAAAAATGTAACTGTCAGTTTGCTGATTCACGCCTTTACATCTACATCAGATCCACATTTTACATCAATGAAGCTGTAACGGACTGCTCAGTAGTAATTTGAAGTCAGTACATCACCTTCAGATCAATCGTGTGGGTTACAGTGACATATTTTCAACTTCAGTTAACTTAGATTATTTTAATTGTTGGATAAATGATTATTTAACTGTATGGTTGAAATTCTATGGTCATAGCTTCTATGTTTTATTTAGGCAGTAAAGATTGCAATCGGCAGTAAAAAGTAGATGTCGTTCATACTGACATTTGTTACTGTAAGCCGTAAACGTGATATATATATATATATATATATATATATATATATATACCTTTATCAGTACAAAGCCAAGATGAGTGAGGTCGAGTTATATTCAAGCTGCCACTAAAAATTTACTTGCATTTGCAAATATCAAAGATTTTCCATTGACATTTACGATAGTGGTGTCATTAATTGACAAATGATACTGTTTTATTGGTATCCCTGCATATCCTATATCTGAGTAACAAAATTTCCCGAACAAACACTTACTCTCAATGCACATCATAAAACTCATTTCATACGTTCTATTCCACCGTTTGCATGTACATTCTATAGAATTTTAACAATAAGATGCCAAAAGCCATATAAAAAGCATTCGGGCAAATTTTACTGTAAGTGAACCTTAACAGCGAATCAAATTCCAAACAGGTCACAAAGGCACATGCATTGTAGAAATCGTAATGGTGGGATCGCCTCTTCCACTGAACTCTTATTTCAAGCATCAACGTCTTAAGAGTCAGTCAATAAACTCTACTTCTGAATAAGTAACGAAAAATACACTGAATAAAAATAGCAACATACTGCTTTGTTAAATCAAATAGCAAACATCCAAAGCATAGCTGTGACATATGTCTGACCATAAATAGTAGTAAGTTGTGTCTTATCAAATGCAGTTGGATCAGTCGCCTTCAATTGATTTTTCTTCGCTCTGCTTTTACACATTTTATTTCCTTTGTTGGTCTCCATACGCCAATGTATGCAATAAATGAATCCAACAAAAATCGACTTCCGTTTCGCATAAATTACAGATGTCGTGCGAAATTCTTTAGCTCAAGTGTGATACACAAAAAAATAAATGGAGGATTTATTTCTTTTGAATGGAGTCGGATCTCGGACTAATATATGTTAGGTTCTCAAACAGGAACAAACTCACATTCTGCAGCTCAGTAGTAGCTACAACTCATCAATTCTA
>OX103976.1:18070696-18095788 GCA_944470395.2 Schistosoma turkestanicum | reverse complement strand
TGCTTTGCCTGAATCAGCAAACTGAGAGTTACATTTTTACAACTGAACTAAATCTGGAACTCAAAACAGCGATCAACAAACACCAAAGTTAGAATTTTCAATAGAAACGTGAAGTCAGTTGTCCTACTGTATGGGGTAGAAACTTGGAAGACTATCGAAGTTGTTATCCAGAGGATTCAAGTTTTTATCAACAGTTGTCTTCACAAAATACTTTGGATCCGTTGGCCTGACACCATCAGCAGGAACCTGTAATGCGAGAGGGTAAACCAGATTCCAGTGGAGGAGGAAATCAGAAGAATGCACTGGTATTGGATATGACACACATTGCTTACAGCACATAGCTGAGACACGAGGCAATCCTTCACTTGGAATCTTCAAAGTTAAAGGAAAAGGCAAACGGCAAAGAAAACATTACGCCGAGTCTTGAACTGCTGCTCGGCTTTCTATGTTACATTGATAATAGCATACATACTACAGTCAGTCCCCATTACTGTACGACCATCCGATATCTTGAATGGGTCACTGGATCACTTTCGTCTGAGTTGGATTTTGATCGTCACGATTTCGTACAAGAACTCTGAGAATTTCTTCATTGAGCTAGTCACTAGTGAAGACATGATGTTTCATTAGGCATACAAGATTTCAATGACTTTCAACTGTTTTCACCATCTAATAATTAAAAGTATTCTGTTTCATTGAATGTTTCATTCCGTTTGATATTTTAATGTACGGATACGAAATTTTTTATTCTCTTACACCATATAAAAACTTTCCGAATTATATGTTAGTGATCAAGTTTATAAGCACATTTCCTAATCATCAATCAATCATATGATTAGACTTTGACAATAATTAACAGACTTTAATCTATAATCTTTAATTTTAAACATCTACAATAATTCGCTGCATACTGATATGTATGTTGTACAGTTATTTATCTTCTGATGAGTGAAACATGGTATAACACTAATCTGATGTTTCATTGAAATCATGAACCAATCAATGTTAAACCATCATTGGAAACTTGTAAGTAGAGAGCGTCAGCCGCTCTGCACATGGGTAAGTAACCCGCGACATACGACTTTCTAATAATAATCAACGTTGTTCATTAATATACGAAACTCACAACTAAGAGTCAAAAAATTCGCTTCATAGTGCGTCAGAAGTGGGTTGAATTTTTATTCAGACTGATGAGTATATCTGTCGCATCTCAATGTAGATAGTGAGTAGCCCTGATTGATACCATTGTACGAAAACACCGCAATAGAAAACGTTACTGCAAGCTGTAGTACCAGAATAAGAATTATAAGGTCACTATCCAGAAATACGCAACAAGCAATGCCAGCAGTGCTCATACACAGATCCTGCTGTTCGAGGGCTTGGAACATAGATCCTTCGATTTCTTGCGTAAACGACTAACCTGTACAAAATTGAGCCGCGATACAATAGTGTTATTGACTAACTTTGATCAATCCACGGTCTTGCACAACCAAATTTACTGACGTTGGTGAGCACTGCCTTAAACTTGAACAGGGTTGAGCTACAGTGGTCACGAATTCCTACTAGAACTCGGTTGAACGTCCTAACTGAAGAAATGTAAACAAATAAACTTTGCGTCGCAGTTGTTGATGAAATAATTTCTTACTCAACTACATTCAAATGATCATAGCAAGTAGACATTATCGTTGTTATTCTCATAGTAAGTGGACAGATAACAAGATAGTGCAAGTTTACTTATTAATTATTATATGCCACCGGAAAGATATTTAAATGCAATCTCTCCTAATGAGATTATTTGCATAACTCCATATATGTAGGCCTTTAGCTGTGGAATTTTCATTAAATGAGACCGGACGTTGTTGGAGAATTCTTGTTTCATTATGATAAGATCCTATTTCAACGCTTACTTGTGCTGTAGATTTTTTCAAGTAATTAGAGGAGTTAAGAATGTGCTCACAGTCAAGTATGTGTTCCTTCACTTTCACATTCAACTGTCTTGATGTTTCAATCACAATTATCTTGTTCCTTGTTTTTGACTGAGACTTTGATTCCTAAAGAATGAGATCTTAATGTTTTGTTGGTTCAAAAGAATACTCTTTTTTGTCGATTTAATGTTAACAGACTGTTTCACCTAAATGTGTATCATCTAGAATATCTGTCCGATGGTAAAAATGAGCACTTAATAGTTAAAACCATTCCATAATCATGCCAAACATTCACAGACTAGCTAATATTGATTGAAAAAATAATTTGAATTAATTATTCAACAGTAAAAAATCTTCCTAATTTATGACTTTAACGGAGCACTAACTTACGTAATTAGGTACTTACTTATAATGATCTGTCACTCATTTGCCTCTACGTATCACTCAGAACTCCATAACAACAGAGCTTTATAGTAGTGTTAATAATAATAATAATTGGAGACTGAAACAAAATTGAATAGTAGTTGGCAGTGATATGCATTATGCACATTTCATTCTATTCAGAATTCGTCAGTTTGATGAAGCTAGACCGTAATGTTGGTGCTCACATGTGAACTGGAAATCAGTACTATTCGTTTCGAATGCCTCACGCGTCAGCCATTTTTTTTAGCTTGTACAATCGGGTGAATCTTAACACAGTTTTATAGGTCCTTTGTATATTTCTGTTACTGATGATCAACTTTCAACTCTACTTAAAATGCAAGACAACCAGAACATTGAATTCACATAAGCCAACGAACAATGATCATTTATAATCCGATGTATCAACAATGAGATTCAAACAGACAATATCGATGAATGATTCATTTTCAAACTTTTTAAAGATGATTGCATTTTGCAAACTGAATTTATCAACATAGATAATAATCAAATTCTATACTGTTTTAGTTGAAATCCCCAATTAAGTTTTCTTAACATCATTGTAAAGTATATCGAGTACATAAATTCAATTCACAGTTAATACTTGAGACTTATTATCCACGTTACACTAAATTGTTTGCTTTCATTTTAAAATATAAACCATTCTAACTAATTAGGTATAGTTTAATGGGCCCATTTTTGGTCGTCTCTCTTTGGATGGTGATAACTCTTCAATAGAGTCATGAGGAAATCTGATGTTCAGTATTAAACAATCATTGACAAAATATTTACCTGAGGTTGTTTATGTGACAAGTGGTATTTTGAAAGTGAATAGTACTTATGAAGAAATCAAGAATGAATTTCCGTTTATCTCCCAAGAAACTGTTATGAATGTGGATGATTCTTTAAATGTGTCTGATGAAGCATTGGTCAACATTCTAATCAATGAAAGGTATTTTGATGAGAAGACAGGAACATAGAGTGCTGTTGTAAAGAGGATATGACATTTATTCAATGTAATTATTTCATTTCAAACAACATCGCACTGATATGTATATCACCGTGGGTAAACTACTGGGTAGATCATGAATTTCATATCTAATATCACTATTATCAAGTGACTGAATAATGTCACTTATAAACAGTGACACTTGAGTAAAAACGTGAAGTCTTTTTTTGAGGGATAACACTTTATGAGAAAACAACTTTATTGGTCAACTCTACTTCACAAAATACAATGCAAATGTTTCAGAAAATAGATTCTTAACCTAAGTGATGAATTTCAAAGTAATAAAAGGATTGCGATCAAAGGTGAACTGGCAACTGGTTTTGAAATTGGTTTGTCAATTTAACGACAAATCAACCTGTGATAATGTAAATAATTTCGAAGTGAACACCAAGCTTTTTTATTTAAATTCTCATTGAAGCACATAATTTGTAGTGCATAAGGGCTCCTCAGTATTTATGCGCTACACAAATCAATGAATTAGCATGTGAGGTGAAAGACTGACCAGTGGCCTTACTTAAGTGGGTGGTCTTCTTCAAGTACCACTCGCTGAGACGTGACTCACAAATATAATCTATATGGATGAAGGGTGAACAAATTGAGGAATGCTATCAGTATATAAAGTCACCGACTATCGGACTGCGAAATGTCGGTGGGTGATGACTACCTGGTTGAGGTCCTCCAGACCATCATAAACTATTTCCAGCAGTTTTCGGTGACATGGCTCAAAATCGTGTAACTGTATAATTAATCGATATATTTGAAATCTGTGATCGAAAAGCTTTTGTTGTCGGTCTAGACAACCTCGATGGTGATTGCTTCACAAAGAAGTGATATTTTTACTTTGTTCTATTAGTCTTCATTAACTTTGGCCCTGGTAGGTTTGATTGTGACTGGTTACCCTCGTTTATTTTACTGCCCTCCTGTTCAATTTGACTTGTTATCCAGCTTCGACCATGGATTTCAGTAATTTTGTCATTTTAAGAACAACATCGACGTCCAAATGTTTCAAGGTCCCGAAGATAATTTCTTTGGTGATGTCTGAATAGTAATATCTATTGAAAGATGTGATTGATACTGTCATTTTATGAAACACTTTTCATTCAATGATAACATTTCGGAACATATAAAGTGTATAGAGTATAATACTTCCTACATTTTTTGAACTTTCGACTTATTTTAATAATAAATTATGTAGAATAAATCAAATGACAGTTAACTATGTTGGTTGAAAGTTGAACATTGAACGGATGAAACAATTCGCTGAGGAATGTAAATCCCTTTACAAATATATTTTATATGAAGTTATCGCTTTGAAAATTTAGTTTTCAATATATGCAGTAATCTAAATGATGTAGGTGTTAAATTGATCATTGTTGAAGTAAAAACATTTTTGTACCACACAGTGTTTTTGTCAAATTGCACGTGAATGACAAATAACAATGATGAATCGGAAATTTTACACCATTATTTCGTTATATAAACCTACATGAAATGAATATCATACGTAAGGTGGAATAATATCAATTCAACACAGTCATCCACCGGAGCTATAAGTTTTCTCCACCGAAAGAACAAACGTCCACGCATATGTACATATATGCGTACATTAGAATAAAGCATGATGACGATCGAATTTAAAACAATAATATTGTTCAATCAGTATCTGTAGTTTTGCTAATTTTCAACAGAAATGTGTTTTACAAATTCACATTTTGCATCGTTCGCTAAACTAACACAAGTTCATTATAAATATATATTTTGAACAAAATCTCAATCATATACTTGTACAAAGTACTTTCTTTCTTTCTATAGGCTTTTATAACTCCACCAACAAATATTGATGTGAAAGTTTATCGACCATATCCTGCAGATAATTCAAATTACTGTCTTTATGATGAATGGTTTATTGATATGGTGATGATATTATCACCAGGAAATCACAATTTATTGAATAATTTATTTAGTCCATCATTCAATAAACTGTATTATGGATACATTGAATATTTATTTGCTTATTATAATGGTACCAATATAGTGAATAATTATTCAATTCAGTTTAGTAATTTCATATATTTAGGCAATCGCTCTATGGTATGTTTAATGAACACTTGGATTTTTGTACAATATTATCGACTTAACATATCATTTAAGTATATATCTGTTGTGGTGAAATTTCATTTATTAGCCAGATGTTTCGGTTGTGAACTTCGTTCTGCTTCTTATTGGCATCATCATGAGCACAAATATTAGGGAGAAAAGCGATTTATACAAATTTCTTCACGTATGAGTCGTAGCTTGTTCCGTTTACCTCGAACTTTCGTAAATTGCTCTCGAACAGTGGATATCGGTGGAGTCTATGAATATACAATGGATAATTTTATAAGTAGAACTTTTGGAGATAACATATTAAGTAATCATCATAACGGTTGAGTAAATGGTATTCCCACTTGTTTCGTGCATCAAAACATGATGATATAAAAATATTTTATGTTTTGATGGTTCTAATTTGATTCTGTGATGAATATATGTGTGATTTACATTTTCGAATTCGACTTCAATTATTGATTAGTTGTACAGGTTAAACATCAACTTTGCATGCTAATTACTTGAACAGATCTGGTGTGTAAATTGGTAGAGTTTAAACAACAACAATCTGGAGAAAACTATTAACATCATTCATAAGAAAAGTGTCACTATATGAAAACTTATTTTAATACAACATAGACAGACCAAATCAAACATGATGCAGAAAGTTTGGAAGACGACATCGATGAGCTAAACGAGGGCATATAAAATATCGAAGAACATATGAAAGTCAAATTAAATATCAACTGGCACAAATGCACAATTTTCGACGGACAAGTTACTTAGAGAATTTGAGGCACTCATGAAAACAATGAACCACAATTGGATAAAACTGTAAATGAGAGCGGATGACGAAGTTGTTGGGAAAATCCTGGTCGACAGACTATGCGAGACGAGTGGTACCAGGCGCAATTAATCTTTCAACTGATCACTAAAATATGTAAATTATGTTTTGCTTTTAAATAGCGGCTATTGACCACCTTTGGAAAATCAGTCACAACGCTATATTTGTAACACTTTAACATACGCAGCAGAACAGATTATGCAATGAACAGATATAATTGACGTGCTAAAATAAGACGTGTTAAAAATTTCATGATGGAACGAAACAGGCAGCTGAAATATTCTAACAGGCCACCTTGTCAACCAGCCAGGATTCAGATATCAAATAAACCTGTTGAAATATAACTATATTTCACTTTTATTCATTTGAATCAAGATAATATTTTCAAAATAATTTGTATTCTCAATTATATAACTATCGAATAATATAATTGTTAGTTCACTTTAAGTATAGATGAATATAGTGCCATTTATCATTATCATTAACGCTACGTACAACATTCTCAGCATATCCGGAAGACTATTGAATCAATACCGAAAAATTAGTTGCTTCGAATCTGATAATCACAACCATTTGTTAGGTGTACGTTAGCAACCAACGAAATTTCGGTAGGTTTACAAATAATTCTCAATAAACGGTTGCCTGATTGAAGTTAGATATTAACGCTGTTCTATGCCGACCAAGAGGTGTTGAGGATTGGCGAACGCACGTGTGAAGATCATGGATAAGAAGTGCTGATTGGTCCAGTTCACTTTAGCAAAACCCGTCAATCAATTTGCGCAAGTTGATGATAGACATGCATTTTGTCAAAGATATACAACGTTTTTGCGCCTGTAAAGATGACAGCAGAGAAATCTTAGAAATGTTCCAAAATGCCAGATCCATATAGAAGCATAAACAGAAAAGTGGTACAGTATTATATCTTTTAATATCGTCACTACTGTTTACAGTTCGTAGCGATAGTTGTAATCAAACAGAGATCAATATATACAGAAACAAATCGAACAAAGTTCTTTTCAGTAACATCTCCTGAGCCTCAACATGACATCAACAAAAACCACAAAAGAGCAAAGGCCGCCGACTAGCATTCTCCAACCTACCCCGTCCTGAGCCCCTTTTTCCTACAGGTTTCTGCTACATAAATTAGAACTGACTTGACATCCGTATCAAAAATGCTGACTTTGGTGTTTGTTGATAGTTGTTTTGAGTCCCAGACGTTATTTAACTTGAAAAATACATCCTTCGCCTTCCCGATCGGCGCCTTCATAGATGCATCAGACTCACTTCACTCATCGATAATGCTGCCATGATATTTAGAAGATTTCGCATTCTCCGCAGAGGCTACCCCAAATGTGAATGCGTTGGTTCATGCTGTGTTGTATCGGCGAATCACGACTTTCCCTTGATATATGCTGATCTCTGCTGCCGCTGCTGCTGAGAAAACTGCTGCGCTGTTCGTCTCCATTTTATCTGTTTTTCCGTTTGCGATAGGTTACCTCTATCATCTGCTAGGTCTAGTTAGTTCAGCTGTATCCTAACTGTCCAGTATATCCCTCGCTTCTACCTTACCAGCTGCAGTTCAGTTCGTCGTAAGAAAAATTTGTGATGCTGATTATCTTTCGTAGCACACAATAGAGTAGATGAAGCCTGCATAGTGTTGTCCTGTCCACGCTATCAAATGCTTTCTTGTAGTCAATGTAGTGAATGAGAACACATGTGGGTCAACCGAATTGTATTTAACGAAAATTACAGAATTACTCAGTAAAATAGGAAAATCATATCAAAAATCGTTCATTTGCAAAAGATCAGTTCATCCTATGGAACTGGACTGTTCCTGTTGCCAAACATCAATCCATTGTCACTATTCATGCATTTCATACAAATTCCATTGTTTTCTAACTCTTCCTTTCCTGATCTTCCCACCCATATTATGCTACCAGACTTTAGGTTGACACTCATGTTATATACTACTTATAAGCAGTTCCATTCAATCGATTGTTCCGCAATGATTCGTGTAGAATCTTTTTTCAATGTTTTGTTTTTTGGAAAATCCCTCCATGTATATATATTTGTTTTATGATATGACTGACTCTTTCTGTTGACATTTTGGTACTCTATTTGATTCCATTTTGAGATTCTATCATTGTGTATTGTTATTATTTCTATATTTTGTACTTATATTGAAGTTTTTATGTTTGCTTCTGAACTGTACATATGTTGTTTAAATTTGATATTTGATATGGCTACAGCTATTTTGGATTTGATACTGTAGCAATTTGGACTGGAAGCACTTATTCTTCCAGAAGCGGATACTCATCAGGATAATTTGGACATGGAAGGTGTAACAATTGTTGGGTAAATGTTTGTATTTCCATTTTATAATGAAAATAGACCGATTTCCCTCAGAATTATTGTGTTTTTGCCATTGGATCCAGGATGTCGAGTGCCAACCTGCACCTAATGGAAACAAAGTGAACGGCTAGGGTAGAATATCCATCTTCAATCCATAATCCTGCAACTTGATCGGTTCACGATCGAACCTTTCGAAATCCAACCATTTGCGTTGGAACATGAATGTCTACGAACTCCCTAATTCTGTTTAACAACACTCTCTTGAAGAATTCTGCTGGTATTGAGAGGTTTGTTATGCCTCAGTAGTTCTTACACTTGGTTTGATCGCCTGTTTTTGGTATTTTATGAGTCTGTTGTACTTGTCCTTCTGCTTGAATTTTGGGTCAGAGAATGTGCAAGAATTTTTCAAATGCTGTGACGTCTGCTATCACAACCGGTGACGGAATGTTGTCCGATGCCGCTGCTTTGCCACTGTTGATTTGTCTGATGACCATTTCTGATCTCTCCAGTTGCCGGTGTACTGACATTCTTCAGGAGGTGTGTGGATGCCGCTTCAATGTTGAGTATTTTCAGTGTGATTCTTGACCTCAACAGTTCCTAAAACTGCTGTACCCACCTTTTTCACTCTGCTTTAATGTTACTTGTTACTGTGCCCTCGTTTGTCGTTTCAGACGCTAACCTTAACCTGTTTGTTTGCTTCTCTATATTCTACTTGTTACCGACTTGTTTCTCAGGTCTAGATCATCGGACGATGTTTATTTTATTGCTGTCTTTGTTCGTTTTCATGGATGTTTAGATGATATTGGTTCCATGAGATTTCCTTCCTCTTATCGCCTATTGGGTGTGGTTTATTTATATCATTGAATCACCTATAAATGTTTTTCTTTCTCATAGCTTGAGAATATCAACATCACTCCCAAATCTAGACCTAGTTGTCCAAATTATGTTTCTCTGATTACAGGTTATATCTTTTGATCTTTGCACAATCCTGAAACAGTGTTCTGGTCTCCCACACGGTTCAAACATTTCGCGTACTTGAAAGAATGGTTAATGTGATTATCAGATGGCATCAACGGTCTAGGGGCTTCTGAAGTTTAACTGTTCTCCCTGTGATACTTCACAGCTCTTCTAAATGGTTTGAATTATTTGTTGGGTAAGATTATTATAGCGAGTTAGTTTTGTCAACTCCATTCTCAATCCTCCCCCCAATGCGAGCTTGGAACCGACATTAGCTCTACGAGGACTACAGGTGAAGTCTATAGTCACGGAAAGATAATTGCTCAGTGGTACAATGTCTAAACACGTGAATCTGAGAATTATTTCTCCAGAAATGGTCTTTATCAGTTTACTCGCTCTTATGGAACAACTTACATCGACCAAAAAAAGCGGTCACTTCATAAACGAATATCCATGTGATTTCGTGAGTGGATACCTGATTGAGTAAACAATCCAGTCAACATCTCAACCCTTGAACACTTAGTCACCTCTCATGATAAAAAATGAATTGCCTTTCAAAAAAGAACTGATAAATAAAGAGAATCAGCCTAGTATAGGTTTGGATAAGGAATATTTGCACTGCTGAGGCTTGAACAATTCATCATCTCAAACCTGATTTCAGGATACAGAGGACTCATAATCAATCCGATAATGTCCGCTAGTCAAATCAGTCCCAAGCTTTCCTTCCCGGTTCTATTAAATTGCCATTCACCCTCCTCATGATAATCGAACTTTCCACTTCTTACAACAGAATGGTTTTGTAGATTGTTTTGAGAATACTTGGTATAGGTCTATATTTGTTTTGTATTTCACGTGATCTTTAATTGTGAAAATACTTCTTATCACGGTTCTCCACTAAAACTTCTAGAGTTTCCCCACGATGCCGGTCATTAGTGAGCGCATTTAATGATTTTTCGTCATAAAGTTATGGAGATCAATCCGGTGCTGCTGAGTGTAGTACTAGGACGAAACGGTCGCCCCGTATTTCCGGCTAACTATTTGTTTGCGAACAATAAACGATCCCTTATTTCGTAAACTTCAAGAATCTCCATTAATCCATAATGAAAAATCTCAGTCGTCTCATTGCACTTTTCGAACCCGTATAAGCTCAACACTTGATTATTACTTCCATGAATTAAAGTCGAATTTCGGCTCGCAAAAACTCCCACACTAACTGTTGAAAAATTGAACTTGGGAATTCTCACCGAACGGTAAATTTTAGTTTCATTATAGAAATGAAGGCGAAATTTGCTAAAGACTTCGTTCATGTACTAGTAATATTTCAAATAAAAGTAAATTCAACTGAAGTGTACATAATTAGACAAAAATTTGAAAAGATTGGGTTTTTATAATAATAATAACAATAAATTTATTCTCAAATAACTACGTTACAAGAGTCACGCCAGTTTACAGGCTAGATCAAATTTTCACAAATGCTTTCACAATTACTGTAAAGTTATAGAACTTAAATTAAGTATAAGAGTCAGTTTCTGATTGCATATTTACACCATGTCACTGACAGAAACACTTTGGTGACAAAGAAATACGCCCTTCACCTCTTATTCACTCTCTTATCAATACGATCAACCATCGTTTCATTACTTTTCCTCTTCACGCCACTGATGTAAACATTTAGGTTAACGAAACTCTTAACCTACTGAAACTCTCTTCCGAACTACATTTTGGAGCTGTCAATATTTGAACCTTGTTATAGATGTGTTGAAAACCATCTTTCTACAGGACTCTGTCATACATATATGTTGTGACTCCGTACCGCGCATGCAATATCTCAGTAGGATCAACGATATGACTTCATACTCCTCAAATATAAAAGCGACCCGGTTTACTCTTCGTGTACCTGGAAGCCCTGTTGCCACTTTACATGACCCGTTTATTGTCGTATCTCAGTTGGTCTTAGGACAAACATAGTGACTTGCTATGTACGCAGGTAGATAGTTGATCGAGCATTGCACGGGCCAGTGGGGTCTTAGAAAACTAAAAACATTCACCATTGACAATTTGTTTTCCCTTGTTCAGGTCCTGGAAAACAGACATACATAAAGACTTTCGACATGCTGGTTTAGCTGCAATATTCCGATAACATAGTTTTACATGATAAAGACTCTGATGGAACGCTTAATTCTGGAAAGCGCTGATGGCATAGCGATTGTTTAAATCTCGTCAAGCGATACAGGAGACCCTAAATAATTTCGCGCATTTGTGTCACTTATGGCGTAGGCGAGATATTCGTTCGCGAAACGAAGGACGAGTCTACTGCGCAGCATTTCTCTCTGTCTTACTATATGGACGAAAATTGAAGTTCAGACTGAGGTGGCACTACTCTTTCCAATGTAGACCTTTCAACTTTCAGAGGAAAGTTTGCTCTGGTTTTCAACATGTTAGATTTTGACGGGGAGGGGTTGTCTACCCCAAGCCTGGCACTCGTTCTACATCCTGTACTAGGACCGGCAGTAACCCTAAAGCTTCATCAGGTGTAGAAATCATAAGCTTACTCATATTCAAAGAGTAAAATAGCAAGAAATTAAATCTAAAGTCTACATTTTCCCCCTCTTTCTTTATATCACAATTTAGGAGATCTAATTGAATTCAAAATCGATTCAATTTACTTCAATGTAACATGTGTCGATTCACAATGTGATTCAGCAATTCGCTATTCATTAGTACGAATCATGATAAAACAAATTGTGATTACGTCCATGCTAACAACTGATGCATTGAATGTGACAATAAAACTGATGGTTTATTCACAATTCAATTATACTATTGTATAAGAATGAATTCTACATTTAGTTAAATTGATAATATACAAACCTGTGAAAGTCTGTGTACTCATCAGCTGCTCGTACTCGAAAATCTTGCAGCCTGGTAAGTAAACTGGTGGTATGATCTTACGCACATGCACACGAAGCAGCAGTTCAAGCCGTCGAGCGAACCTCCTGCACGCTGGTATTCGCATGTTTTCGACTACCTCAACACTGGCAACGGTTCGCAACGCTATAATACACATAAGTTTGAAGTCATATACTCAATGCTAGTAACTAATGTTATCGATATGTATTTAATTTCCACGCATCGCATCTGTACGCAGCTTTATTCTCCAAATTTTTTCCACGATAATCTCGACCGCAATTTCTACACCTATGTGCAGCCACTCGATTTGTCGATCAGCCTTACCGTAATGTCTATGCGATTATCGAATTCCGCCTTAACTGTAATGCCTAAACGATATTGAATATTTGTATCACATTTTCGTATCGTACACCTGCTCTTAATGTATACTATTTGTTACGTCCAGTTTTTTGCTCGTTGATCTTACGAAGCACGGTTGTCGACTATTTGTAATTCACGGTCCCAAATTTCTAAACCAAGAACGAAACTCCAAAGTAGATACCAAAGTTTATTCCAAATCACAAATTCGACCAAAATACTTTATTACAAATAGACGACCAATGTCGTTCTAACAACAATAATTATAATAATTACAATTACCTTCTAACTTATTATCTATTGGAGCAAAAAACTGCAACGAACAACAAAGAGAAACGGGAGTCCAATATGTCCGCAAATAATAATTCAAACAAGTTCATAAGTTAAGTAAAACAAATATACCCAAAAAACAGTGAAATTAATGATTTTTATACATGAAGGTTTTAATCAGCAAAATGTCTTCGTTTCTCCCGTAACACTCCCGACCAAAAGAACCTTGGTTCTTTTCACCGACAAAAATAAATAACAACAATTCAAGTATGTGCATCACAAGCAATCAACAACAAACATTCAATATAAATTCTAAACCGGCCCACAATATCCCTCTAAGCAAAACAAGCCCTTTCTAACACTTCAATTTAGGGTTCACTGTCATCCCCTAATCCACACCGGAAGAACGTGTAGGACTTACAGCAGTACGCCTACTCGCCCTCCCTCATGGATATAACCTATCAAACTAACTATGTACCTGTACCTTAGATACCAGGTCCTTGATTCCCCTATCTATCGTAGCATGACCTAACGGTAGTATAAACCTTATCCAATTCACCCACACGAACATGTGCAACACGTCGTAAAGCTGGTCATATCCTCTTAGAGATTTACTTTCCACCTCATGGGGATGAGTCGTTAATCCACCAACCATTGCTCCAAACAGCAGATACGATGAAGCCCGTGATGCTGACTTATCAACAGAAGTTCTTGACCCATAGATAATATGCAAGGGCAGGATCTCCGATTTTGACGTTTCCTCGTCTCCCGCAGACTCTAGGTGGCATAACATTGGAACAATATTCAACTCTCCATCTCCTGGTACAGAGGTTTGATCAGCATTCGTCAACGTCGACAAATCATTTGTCACATCAGTGACATCCAGATTATTATCATCGTCATTATGATTCCGTTCTGTCAGACAAGTCGCGTCGATTCGGTCTGCATTAGCATCCGTCTCAGAGACACAAGACATATGCTCATCAATAGCATCGTCATCACACAACACTGTAGACTGGCTGTTACCATCAAACACTTTCTTCTCATCATCACTCGACTGACAGTCAACCGGAATAGGAACAGTTACAGTTGCACAACCTTGTGCATCTTCGATCAACTTAACATTCGTGACGAGGTCCAATGACGTCGAAACACTAGGAGGCTCATTCGATGAAGTTGATAGACTAGTCACTATAAGTGGACTGCTGACACTTTCTATCTCCTTATTATCACTGTCACTACTAAGGTTCTGATGACTACTACTTCTATTGCTAGTCATAGCATCCGAAAGAGAACGAAGTTTACACTTCTTAATATTAGTAGCATCATGTTGTTTCTTATGCTTCTTAGCTTGGGTGGCAGTATGCAAGCGTAACGTACGATCATTTTGACGACGATGAGCGTCCTTTAACTTCCATAGATCACTATTACCCGTCGTACTACCAATGCTATTATCATTGGTAGTCGCATCTGTACAAGTAGCAATACACTTCTCATGATAACCAGTTGACTCATACACAGTATCCAACTTTACTCGATCAACAATACTTTCATTACCAGGAATGCTCTTAACCTCTTCTATCTTATCACTGTTGGTAGTGCTCATCCCGATACCTGTAGTACGAGTCAATGATGGTGAAGTGCGACAGGTGGACAATTCCATGCTTGATTCCTCATGCTGCATATTCAAAACAACAGCATGTCCATTAAACCTAGATGACTCCTCATTGCACCTAGGGTACCGAATGTTAGCATTCTCAGTACTGCCATCACTATAGCTAAAGCTATTGCCACCGACGCCTACGTTCTCCACTCTCAAACATCCAATTTCGTCTTGATTCGAAGTACTCAAAGAAGCTACATTAGCAGCGTCAACCGACGAAACAGCACTATCTATAATGATTCCACTATCGTTACCATCTCGTTTATTATTCACATCAATTACACTATTAATAGATACATGGGGTTTCACCTCCACCTTGACGTTATTGTTGTCGACAATGATGTTCCGACTATTCACAGTTAATGACGAGTTGCGAGATAGTTGGCATGCAGGCTTCAAAGCTACGCTACCACTTTCACTAACACTATCAATGTCGATATGACTACTTCGACTAGTATACGACCGTCCATCCGTTGACCGTAAACAAACATCAGCAGGACGCGCTAAGCAGCTATTATCTTCCGCTTCAATATCATGATGCTCCATAGAACTAGATATAGTAGCCTGCAGACATCCTGATTGCTCAGCAACATGAAGTGCTGTGTCACTATATACACTTGTTGTCCTAGGATCAACTCTAGGTCCTGTTAAATAATTTACGTTACGTGAAAGGTTCCGAACATAAGCTTTATTCCATACAGTCAAACCTGTTTCGTCTTTGTTCTTATTCACTAACCTCTGTTTGCTCGAATCCAAATAACCGTTCCTTGATGTTCGAGCAGTTAAGAGGCTTTTACCATCACACACTTCGGATCCATCTTGATGCCTACACTTTTTACCCTTTTCTTTCTCTTCCATACTTAGAAAAGCCATCTTATCTGTTACACCAACCGGCTTCTTGCTAGGACACGCATCAAGAGGTTTTACATCGTTACGGTCACATACTCGTCCTTCATCAGCGTATGCTTTCGTGATATAATTGACAACTCTCTTATCTTCTGAGCGTGCTTTAGGTAGAAACGAAAAATCCTCATGTCCCACACGCAGACCACTAGTAGCTTCCGTATTATGTTCTATTTTAGCTCGATAAGCTAATCTTCCAAACCTACTACTAGCTATCTTAGCATGAGACATAATAAATTCCGTCAATTCGTTAAAATTAGGCTCTCTCTCCTCTTTGTCCCGCTTGATTCCTAGCTCTGCCCACTGGGCTTGCATTCGACGAGGTAAGAGCCTGACTATTCGATCTAAAGTAACCATGGAATTAAGTTCCGTTGTGCAATTTAGCTGTTCTAAAGTTAAAGCAGCATTCTGCATTTTAATAGCCGAATTCGTCAATAATTCAGAATCATTAAAATCTACATTCCCAGTTCTAAATAAATCCTATAAGGTTTCTCGGGCTATTACATGCGACTGTCCAAAGAGCTGTTTTAAAATGGCCTTAGCTCTCTAATATCCTGCTTGTGGATCCATAATAATACAGCCTTCAATCGCATTTTTTGCTTTTCCTTTACAATAGTATGACAAATATGACAACAACTGGCCCTTGTCAGACAGTTTACTCTCTATAATGCTTGTAAACTGACTAATAAAACGGTGGTACTGGCTAGGTTGTCCGTCAAAAAACATCATATCGATTTTAGGCAAAACTGTATTATTAACCGTAGCACGTAACGTGTCCTTTAATTCATCAATACAACCGCATTTTGAGGCGTTAACTACCTTATTACGCTCAATATCACAATCCAAATACCTTTCGACCTTAGAATTTATCTCAGCTTTGTCTACTGACAGTTGGTTATCGTTTTCTATGAGCTTACATTCTAATTCAGCCATATCAACTTCCTCTTGAAGCTCTAATATTTTAAGCTGCTTTTCTAACTCAAGTCTCTTTTCCAAATTCTTCTTCTTAATTAATGCCTTATCTAACTTAAATCTAGAAGTACTAAACTGAGATGAAGACTTACTATTAACACTAATATCATCAAGTTTATCATCATTAACATCAGACATACCACAAACAGCTTTAGAATATTTACCATCCATTTCGTCCTGCTCCTTCATCCTTTTGCTTCTAGTTTCCATTGGATGCTTTTGTTAGAAATCGATTACCAAGCAAATATGAAATTATTCCAATAATAACAAAATGTCCAAAAGTATCCAAAATATAACCAAAGAACCAAAATTGAATTGTCCAAGGTATCCAACGACCAAATTAAAAGTTAGAAGAACCTTTGGACCCAAATTTCCAAAAGTTTCCAGCGACCAAAATTGAATTGAAGAACCTCTGGAGCCAAATGACCAAAAATCCAATATATGACGAATTTAAATTAGAAGAACTTTTGTTACGTCCAGTTTTTTGCTCGTTGATCTTACGAAGCACGGTTGTCGACTATTTGTAATTCACGGTCCCAAATTTCTAAGCCAAGAACGAAACTCCAAAGTAGATACCAAAGTTTATTCCAAATCACAAATTCGACCAAAATACTTTATTACAAATAGACGACCAATGTCGTTCTAACAACAATAATTATAATAATTACAATTACCTTCTAATTTATTATCTATTGGAGCAAAAAACTGCAACGAACAACAAAGAGAAACGGGAGTCCAATATGTCCGCAAATAATAATTCAAACAAGTTCATAAGTTAAGTAAAACAAATATACCCAAAAAACAGTGAAATTAATGATTTTTATACATGAAGGTTTTAATCAGCAAAATGTCTTCGTTTCTCCCGTAACACTATTCGAGATTGACTTTGTTTTTCTAATAACCGCTTACCATATATTTTTGATCTTTTGTTACTATGCGACCCTACGCACGTACTTGGACAAGGTAACATTAAGTTTTGTAGCTTCTGATGTTTTCCGACGATTTTTGATTTTTATTTCGCATAAGCAGACAATTTGGTATCCTTGTTTGCTGGAATGCAGCTATTGTAGTGCCTCCACATGAGCTTGAGTTCGCTCATATTTAATTTGATTACGCCTTTCGATTAACTTATGTAACCACGCTATTTGTATAGCAACAACCCATATGTACCATTGGTAATTTTTATTGTCTGGTCTGTATGAGCTACGCCTACGCGCTGACTCATGCTTCTCGCTTTAATGTTAATCTCTTTATATCCCTATGAACTCACATGACTTATGTTGCTTACCTTTGACCTTGTCAGTCATTCGTCGCTTTTATTCATGACTGTGCGTGCCTATTTCGCTTGTCATATATCTGTCTTATTTAAGTCTGACTATATATTCTTAGTCATACTTTATTTCAAAGAGTTGGCTCACTAGCCTTCTCCACACCGCTTCTTTCGCCTGTTCGTTCGCATTGTAATCCAAAGAGTTGGCTCAAAAGCCTTCTCCCGTCCACGTCGTTTCACTCGTTTATTCACTACTTTTCCGCTTAGCTTTGTGGTGTGACGAATAAACGTATTCATCACTACCAATTCATTTTCTGATTTATAAATCGTCAAACCTTATTTGGCATTCGCTTATGGCGTGGGCGCCTGAACACTTAGTCAAATCGCATGACAACTCATGAATTGTCTTTCGAAAAGGAGTGATAAATCAAGAGAATCAGCTTAGTACAGCTTTGGATTGAAAGCGTTTGCGAAGATGAGTCTTGAGCAAACCCGCTTTCAGGATAAGGAAGACTCATATTCAATCAGCTTCTCTCCGCTGGTCGAACTGCAAGTAATGTGTGCTCGATTCTTGTTTGTTTCTTATTCCCTCAAGAAGACGACAATGAATTACTAAACCATATAATTTTACTTCTTATTGCCTTTGAAACTTCATTGCACAACGCAAGCTGTATTAGGACCAGCAGTAACCCCAGAGCTGCATCAGGTGTAGAAATCCTAAACTTACTCAATTTCAACTTTAAAAATAACAAGAAATAAAATCTAAATTTTACATTTTCCCCTCTTTCTATTATATCATAATTTAAGAGATCTAGGTGAATTCGAAATTGATTCAATTTATTTCAATGAAACGTGTGTTGATTCACAATGTGATTCAGCAATTCACTATTCATTAGTACGAATCATGATAAAACAAATTGTGATCACGTCACTAATAACAATCGGTGCATCGAATGTGGCGAGAGCATTGATAACTTATTCATTATTCAATTAAAATATTGTACGAGTATGAATTCTTCATTTAGTGTAATTAATAATGACACTTGTACTGTGCGTGTATAACAATTATATTGAGTCCATACGGCTTGTTGTAGCTTTTGACCAAGTAACAAATCAACCTTTTCTGCCTGCGTTAGTCAATTATTCATTCATAATCCCGGTCGCTATTGTTCAGTGCGAATGAGTACTGCTTCTCTTGCTTTTCATATATGTGGACGATTTTTGTCTGGCTTTAAGAGCCTCAGCGAATGGAGTTGGTAGATTGCATTTCTTTGTTTCGCTACACATTTTTTTCTTTTATCTCCATTCGCTAATGTATGAAATTAATTCATGAAACTGTTTGGGTCATTGAGGTTCGTCTAAACATGATATGTGAAAGTTAGATAAAAGAACAATTGCAAAACATCGTGTTAATTGGATTTAGATTACCTATTACATCATGATATTTATGTGTTTAATATGGAAAAAAGGGAAATTCTAAACTCGTCGTTCTTAGTTTGACAACCATTGATAAACCTATTGCACTTCGTTAACTTTAGAAATACAACCATTGAACAATGAGTATTACACTATTACAGTACCCTCAACGTCTAGATTCAATGATAAGGATTTAGGACTGCCGAGGCGGAATCCATTTGAGCGCAGTCATAACATCAATCAGTTTACCATATTGCACTCTAGTGACATCTATTACAAGCTCACTAGTGACTGATTTCTAGATACAGTTTTATGGAATCCTAGTTACAAACTATGAAAAGTACAGGTAATAGACCAATATGAACTGAAATCGATGCGATCGATCAATACTAGTCGTTTACATCGCTAGATGTTGAATCAGTGTTTAACAATTTCATTGTAGTTGGCGAGATTGGATTGGAGACTGGATTTATAGTTAGTAAGTTTTGCCGCATAATTCTGAGGAGTATCGTACCACGACAAACCATACATATAGCATTTTCATACTTTTGATGATGGTTTAAATTTGATAATTACTTCGACTTCAATAGAAATAAATAAAATCTCTTCTAATATTTGGAAAACCAGCAAAATCTGAACATATTTACAGTTTACTTTAAAAAACGTATCCACTTGGAAACGACTGAAAAATGGTATTTGATAACAAATTCGTCAGAAATTTATTCCATCCTATCTCTACACCATTGAAATAACCATCTTATCTAATTCTCAAAACGATTCGCTTCAACAGATTACCCTATTTTGTGGTTTAGAAGATTGTTGAGTTTCATTGACATCATGAATTGATCAATTTTAGACCGCCACTAAGGACCAGAGTATCCTAGGAATAATGTATTTAGTTGAATATTATGTGAAAGAAATCGATTAGTCACAGTCGTTTCATAATAAGAACTTATTTTCTCTCTATCTACTATATTTTAGGCTACTCAATCAAAATCCAACAGTCATTTTCATTTCTCTACCGCGGACGATACTTAAACAAAAATTATAACCGAACACTTTAACACCGCTTAAATTAACATTGACTTTAAAAATCAAACACAAAACAAACCATCAATTTTCGACTTTATCCACCAGGTGTTTGTCAAGAATATTAATTTCCTAAACCAATAATCTGGAGTCAAACTTCATTGACAAGACCGTTTATTGATCAAAGGTAGACGGTTCTATCGTTCAATGCCGGCTCACAGATCAAGATGTTAAGCGTTCTGATATAAGCCGGCACACTATAATATGAAATTCAATGCTCAACTAAGGTTTTAGCTATAGTCACTGCTGAAATACCTAAATTACACTGGTAGGCCTCTGGATCATATATACTGCTAACAGACCTGTTTTTTCATTTTGTTAGATTCTGACACTAGATCAAGAAATCCAATTATAACTGGATAACCTCATGAACGCCAATTATTTGTTGGTTACATACATTTCTATCTTTGAATCTAACCTGGCTTTTACGAGCATGATTTATACTGTGGAAGCATCGTTCATACAAACCTTTATCGCGATCATATACGTGTGAAACTGATAGATTAGATTAATTCAATTTTTCAAGTCTCAAGTTCATATGTGCTACCACTGACATAATTGTTTTCGTTTCGTCGGGTGCTGTTATTGATTATTAGGGGTTCTAGGTAATATTGGTTTTCCTACTTTATTGATTAAATAAATTTTGTGTTTCCCTGCAGTTTACTCAACTTATGATCGACTTTATATTTAAGACACAACAGAATATTCTCAGTTATTTATTTAAACACATAGACGTTGGTACAAATGGCGCTTCTGAATATCAACGTACAACGATAATCATTGATATTGCAAATGAGATGGGATTCTGCTCAAACGGTAATGTCGAAACAGATGATTTATTGAAGAGCATTTTAATCTCAAGTCGTATCCACGAGGCTGAAGAACAATATCAGCAGAAGTGGTCTCATGGTGGCTGGTGAACAAGGACAGACAGAAATTCAATTACTTCCGTCAGGAATTTCAAGCTGATTTACACTTCTGGTTTGGAATCATGTATTTTCATAAATAACAACCGTATGGCGAGAAGGTGATAAACAGGACTTCCCTGGCATATGTGTATTCGGTTAGGAGCATTTTGAGGGAGAAAGTGAATTTGGCCTAATCTCGGTTGTACCAGGTCAGTTGACAGCCAATCAGTCGACTTTCAATTATATCTGTTGTTTTTCTCTACGTTCATCATTTGATATTCAGTATAAAATGATACAATTTAGAGAGACAACCAAACTAATGACTATAACGTACTCACTAGTATTTAGTTTCTAGATAAAATTACATACAGTTCTATTAGGAAACCATGAACAGTACAGTTCAGCCATGTTATGTGTAAGACAGAAGAAAATCAAAAGCATCGAGAAATCGTCGCGTAGTAATGAGACTTGATCAAAATTAGAGATCCCATTGTGAGTCGCTGATTTCAGTGTTCAACTGTTTGAGTGTTTGTGACGACGACGGAATATTGTAGATTGCAGTTTCATTTTTGTGTACGAATCCGTTACTTAGTGTTTTCATGATTATGATCTAACTATGATTCGTCGGTGATTTTAATTCATCTCCCAAATATCCCACCCTGATAAATACCTCATGATTTCGTCATCAAATTTTCATGACAGAGCTTATGAGTAGAATGTGTCTAGTTCATCTGAAATTAGCTTTTCACCAACTTTTGTCCACTGATTTCCTTGAGAACATTATTCGATGTGAAACTAATTTCCCTAATTCAATCTACAGACAGATATAACATTGTTATGGTTATCAAAATTAAAAGAGTCAAATTTACGTTGAATTCATGTTGAATTGATAATTATTGTTTTTAATTTTTTAATCGGGCATTCAAACTGATCAAACGTTATCTTCAGGAAGAAAAATAAATTATACTTGCTATTGTTCGCTGCAAGTTCTGCATTAGCAAAAATGAACTAAAACTACGATTTAACACCGAATTCTGTTTCTTTACCAGGTAGCATTCAGTTTACTCTCGGTACTGCAACAATCAGCCGAACATATTCATTCCTACTGGTTCTTCCGGTGTGCATTACGGGATAACAGTGAACCCTAAATTGAAGTGTCTGAAAGGGCCTGGTTTTTGCATGGAGGGATTTTGCAGGACGGTGTAGCTTTTATTTTGAATGTCTTCTTTTTTGGAAAATCCCTCCATGTATATTTATTTGTGTTGTGATATGACTGACTCTTTCTGTTGACATTTTGGTACTCTATTTGATTCCATTTTGAGATTTTATCATTGTAAATTGGTATTATTTCTATATCTTGTACCTATATTGAAGTTTTTACGTTTACATCTGAACTGTACATATGTTGTTTAAATTTGATATTTGATATGGCTACAGCCATATTCGGATTTCATACTGTTACAGTGCGGACTGGAGGCACCTATTCTTCCAGAAACGGATACCCATCGCGGTGTCTTATTGTTTGGTAATTGTCTGTATTTCCATTTTTAATAAATAAGGACCGTTTTCTCCCAGAATTATAGTGTTTTTATTTCGTATCTGGGCGTACGCGTAACAAACTGCACCTATTAAAGCCAGAGTGAACTGTTAGAGTAGAAAATCCTTTTACAACACTTCGCAATTATTGTGACTGACCTGTGAACTCATTGTCCTGAATTCTTACCTTAGACACTTTATTCTTGACAACAATATACGGTTTGCTGATTTGACGAATCTGAACTAGCAGATGTTTGTAAATTTACCTCATCTTTTGTTGTTAAATGTTGACAATTATTGGTTCGTCACAACAACTTGTCTCGACTATCGTATTGTACATTGCAGTGTCCGAAATATTATCTATAACTTTAAGTGCAACATTTTGGCCATCTGTAGGTAGGTAGTGTATCTTGTGAATCATTCACGTAAATGAAGAACCTTTTGCAGAAAATATGTAAACAATTTATACATTTTGATCTTGCCTATAAATCAGCGTGCTTATAGTAGTAACATGTTGTTATTTGAGAAAAAAAAAAATTAATATTATTACTGTAACAAGAAAAAGTTGTGAACCACAATACAACAGTTACATTTACGGTTACAGAGTCAAAATACATTTAAACAAATATTGACATACAGAACCATACGGATCGACAGTAGTAGGGTTTGGTCAAAGAAAACATTTTTTCCTTCGGATTCATTTTCGAACAAACTGGACATTGGTATGTTTCGGAACATTCCTCAGCGTTTCGCAGAATATCATTCACACTGAAAATAAAACAAATTCAAATCGAAAATATGAAGAGCATAATGGCATAATACGATGCGAGAATGTAATATTCCATTCAAATATTCACATCAAGAGTGTCAGCTCCACTTATTGCAACAAACGCCATGTCACTTATTATGGAACTAATTTTATTTCTTGCAATAATTGGCGCTTACAACTGCAAATACACGATTTTTAAGACAGTTAAGGATATTGCATTTTTGTAATGTTCACTTTACTACGCAGTAAAACTCAAAAGATATTTTGAAAATAGTTATACACTCTGCAGTTGACATTGGATGACCAGTATTTCGGTCAGATAACATAAATGCATATTTAGAAATACTTATGGATTTACAAAGACATTACCTGTTTATTATTTTGAAGTGACATTTGTTGCTTGAAATCAATCAGATCAGCGGAGTCGTCATTACACATCGTCTTCGCTTATAAAGAATAGACGAAATTGAAGAGAATCATGAAAATTCATCTGGTGCATAAGTATAATAATTCAATGAAGTGGAATCATTAGTAAGTTACTGTTTGAAGAGACTGCAAAGCAATGTAGATTATATCGAGAAACCGTTTTAAACAACACTCGAAATCCTTCAAAATCCGCTCATATGGATAAGTTGTCTGCAACTACCAATTTATTTTACAAGTATTTGATAAATCAAGAAGTACATATGCAGCCAATACATTTATAGAACGAATACACAATTTTCTACACTTTCAATTGACTCAAAGCTTAGAAATTTGGAGGTAATAAATGTCGACGAAATACATTCGGTTAGAAGTAAGTTGAGTGAAAGATTACGTTTTTGGATATGTTTACTATATTCTAAGCTTGAGAAACTAATATGTATTCGACATTTTACTATTTCGGAAATTTGAATGCCAAAACGGAACACATCACAAAACCGATTCTTCATAACCGTCAGTCTCAAGAACCCATTTCATTCATTGAAGCTTATTTCTTTGATTTTTTATTTCGGTCAAATAGTCCTCACCGATTCGCATCACGCATGAAAAGCCGTGGTCGGCACGTGCAGCAGCCAGAACTACGTCAGGCACTCAAGAACAGACCACCATGGTAGTTCACGGTATACCCGAAATCATCAGTGCTAACCCAGAAGAAGCTCACGAGCACGACGTGCAACAGTGATGATGGCCATTGCGTAGCCTATCCCACCACACCACGGTGGCAATTCGCATTTCCAGGTTGACCCGCCCGTCACACCTTACGTCTATCAAGTCATCACGCATGATGGCTGTGACATTTAGGAACCGGACAGACCTGACTGAGACATTCCGAGCTTGGTACAGTTCGAAGAACGATCTGTCTAGCAATATCAAGGGTTGAGAAATCCGACATATATCTGTGAGACAACAGCAGGGAGGCAAAAATGAACCCACAAAACCGATAGTAAACCTCGG
>OX103976.1:18031873-18070395 GCA_944470395.2 Schistosoma turkestanicum | reverse complement strand
CGGATTTTCGAATGTTGTTTAAAGCGGCTTCTCGATTTTATCTAGACCGCTCTGCAGCATCATTAAACAGTTAATTACTTTTGATTTCACTTCTTTGAGTTATTATACTCATGCACCGGATGCCTATTCATGATTCCCCTAAATTTGTTTCTATTCTTTTTAACCTAAGATGATGTGTAATGCCGACTCTCCTGATCAGATTAATTTCGAGCAACAGCTGTCTCTTCAAAACTATAAATACAGGTAATGTCTTTGTAATTCCATAAGTATTTTCAAAAATGCACTCATGTTATCCAACAGAAATACTGGTCATTCGATGTCAATCTCAGAGTGTATCACTCTTTAAAAAATATTTTTTCAGTTTTATTGCGTAGTAAAGTCAACATAACAAGGGCTGATTATCATTAACTGTCTTGGAAACCATGTATTTGTAGTTCTGAGCATCAATTTTCTACAGGCAATAAAGTCAATTTCATATTTATTGACACCATGTATGTTACGAAAAATAGAGCTGAACTTTCCTCATGTGGATACTTGCAGGGAATAAGACATTATTGCATCTAATTATCCCACTATGCTTTTCAAGTTTTCGATTTGAATTTTTTCTACTTACAGTGTAAATGATATCCTGAAAAACATTGGGGACTTTTCCGAAACACATCAATGTCCAGTTGGTTCAGAAATGAGTCCCATGGATAAATGTTCTCTTTGACAAACCACAACTACTGTCCATGTGTATGCTTTTGTGAGCAAATATCTGTTTCAATGTGTTCTGCATCTGTAACCGTTACTGCAACATTAGTAGTTTAGTTTTCAACTTTTTTTTAAACTCTGTAATAATTAATAAACTTTCCACAAATAAAAATATGTTCTTACGGGCGAATCTATTTATAGGCAAGATTAAAAGGTTTAAATTGTTTACATATTTCCTGTAAAACGTTCTGCAGTAGATTTTGAGTGGTAACTGCTAAGATAAATAATCGTGTTGGTTTTCATCCTAGGACATATAACATTATCGGACGCATAGTTTATGTTCAAGAATGTGTGGGTAAGAAACAGTTCAGTGTTTTTGAAATGTTTGTAACTAAAGAAGACTGGTTAAAATACATACCTTCATAGTTATAACCTCTGTAGGTATTCGACATTACTGAGTACTTAAGTAGTTTAACACAGCCAAATCCACTCGGTCAAACGACCACATAGGATTGCGCTTGGATAATCTTCAATTCCGCGCAATGTGCCTCCCTGTACAATACTGTTATTTCATCGAAATACTTCAATAAAGATGAGCAAGCTGTTACAGTAGAAAGAAAATGTATTCAAAAGACAGAAGTCATTAGCCATTACAATAGCTGATATACCGTGTTTAGTAGTGACTCTCCTCATCCAATTTCGCACAATGAAAACCAAGTTTAACATTTGAAAATATTGTAATATAGTTTTTAAGATTATGTGGAACAATCCATTACTTCAAAATATGTGTTTCCTTCTGCATCAAAAATGAACATATATAAACTATTTCACGATTTGCTTTGTCAGTGAAATTGTTCAATATTGAAATTGAGATAAATCAATATCCATGGAACAAAAGAGAAGGGAACAAATGAGGTGAGAAGGAAGATCCATAAATAGGCGAATCACATAACAGTGAAAGATAATCGCGAAGAAACTCTTACAGTTTATGACCGTGGTAAAATGAGTTTTCGTTGCACAGAGTTGCACGTTTTCATAATATGTACGTAGGGTTCCCATCTGAACGGTAATTGTAAAATCCAAGTTTGGTGTTCTCATACATATATGAAATTGCGTGAGATCATATCTTGAGGGCATGCATATTTTCAACATGTAACGTCAACTGGTTTTTGACTAACTTGCATACTTATTTGAATAGATAACGAATCAAGATAAACACCGCTAATCTAAGATGATAATGTGAAATGATAATTAGATATTTAGATAGAACAATGAAAAGGTCGCGTCGATTTGAGAAATGTACTGTCAGAATTGAAAAAAAACACGACTCACTGTTTTAAATTTTAGAACGACCAATATCTGTTTGATTCTGATGCTAGCTACAAACCGACTCCACCTGATAAATATACGAACATTGTCAATGGTATATAGAGATAATATTGCAGTCATCAAAATCAGTGAACCGACAAATCAGAAAGCAAATTTCGACTCACTGGATTAGTGAACGTGTTTATTTCAGAATCAACAATTATTGTACTTGAGATTCTCCATAACGAAATGATTCATATGTAGACAATGTGATACTGTTATGTCATAATTTATACAATTTCGTGTATGATCGATTCGTTAGCGATATATTTATTTAGCTCGATGCAATTTGTCATTGTGTTCTGAATATTCACAGAAACATTAGCACTGACATTAGCTGTGGAGTAAAATTATTAGGAGTTTTGTACTACCGAGACTGCGGTTACGGAGTTTGCACACCAGAACAATTTATCGTAAATAACAAAAGCAGTTTGTCTAGAAACGAATTCTTTTTGTGACATTTATGTAATAATTTGACATCAAGATGTGAGAATACAGTCTATTGTCACCGGTGACTTTATGTGTCAAACTCACTATATTTCACTCACACTCTGATAGCAACGTGTGATAAACAGAACACGTTATGGGGAAATAATGAGCAAGGACGATCAGGCCTCTATCACTCAGTAGTTTAAGGCGCCTTCAAAATTAGTCCCTTGAAGTATTGTACGTGGTTTGACAACTTCAGTTTCTCCATGTGTTGTGATCGGTTTGATCTGGTTGAATTCGCAGAACGTTCACTCAAATATGCGGTACAAAGTGTTCATACCGGTCAATCTCACAAGACTATATTGTATGTATCTATAATAATGAAATATGGAAGATGATATTATGCAATGAAGTCCGATTATTTTACAGAAGCTTTACAAATAACCATAGGTTTTGAGTAATTTATGTAAATTGTTCTGTTCCGGCGATTGCTTTTATGATTGTGTCTGAACAACGGATCCATAGTATCTTGAGTAGACTACACCTAATATATACTTGATTCTTGTGGATGATGGTTGCGGTAGTTTTCCGACCCATACGTAAGAATTGTCTTTACGTTTGTACTGAACATTTTGACTGTAGTGAAGGCTGTTAGCCTTTTCAGATTTCCATCTTTTCATCAACTAAAGAAATGTTGCCTTGCTTTGCCAATCCCAGCCTTCACGTCTGCATCAGATAAACCTTGCTTATCAGTGATGCTGTCCAGATATTCAAAGGTGTAACGTTTTGGATTATTGGCGTAATTATCAGTCTGTTAGTTTGGGGAAAAATCATTGATACATCCAATTTCAAAACATGGTCTGGTAAGCTTCATAAATTGTTGGTTAAACAAATAAAGCACTGTTGATTATTTCTAAGATTTTACATTGTGATTTTTGAATACAAAAAACATGTCCATGTTTTAAACAATCTTACGGTTATCCCAAGTAGGCAATGCACACACATAATGTGTTGACAAATATTTTATGAAATAATAAGACCGGGATAAGAAAACCGTATGAAGATTCACCATGTTGAGAATAATTCAAACAAAGAAATACA
This sequence comes from Schistosoma turkestanicum, assembly GCA_944470395.2. Lineage (NCBI taxonomy): Eukaryota > Metazoa > Platyhelminthes > Trematoda > Strigeidida > Schistosomatidae > Schistosoma > Schistosoma turkestanicum. Next base: position 18,066,804 of record OX103976.1, on the reverse strand, counting down.
TCCACATTCGTTTGCAAATTATTCAAAAATATATGAAATTTCACTGAACAAGTATCGTAACAAGATTTTGCCAAATACATAATATCTGTCCAAATAGATATTTGTTTGAGCATGTTTTCTACCTACTAACTGTTTTAAACATACAGAAGATTTTTTTAGAAAGTGCAACAAGCTCAAAGTAATTGATTTCAATAAAAAAATACTTTGCGAAATGTTCTGTTAGATTAGAAACAATGAAATTGATTCACATTTTACAATTCACTTGCCTTTTAATTGAAAATCTGGAAAAATACAGTCGTTATAGCGTGATTGTCAAATTAATTAATCATCGTTTCTTTTCATTACATCAAACAGGTAAAACAGCAACTGTCTGCCATTTGAAAATTATCATTAATAAGTACCTTACTTTTCTCGATCTGTAAATTCCACTAAATTTTGCAAACTGTTTTGTTACATTGGAAACGATTAAACTGAGCAAGAATTCACAAACTGCTTTCATTTCAATGTTTAGTGTAAAAAATATAGGCTTTTGTTATTGTGGTCTGTGTAATTCATTGCAGTAGTTTTTCATTTTATCAGACAGTTAAAACAGTACCTGTCTACTTACAACCGTCATCCATGCCAGATATATTGGCGTGTTTAATGACCCGTGATCTGATTCAAATTTGTACGAGCAATGCCAACACACCAATGTATTCTTTGCATACACTTACAAACATAAAGAGCATTGCCTGCATCAACCCATCTCTGCGGATATGAGAACGGTTTGTGAGTGAAAGATGAAATTAAGATCTTTTAGTAGCTAAATGAACACAGATGACTACACGAAATATTTCGGATTGGTAAACCAAGGACAATCAGCGACAACATACTTCTGTAGAGAACAAATAATTGAGGAAGAAATCAGGAAGAAGCTCTGGAAATGGATAGAACGGACAATAAAGAAAGCATCGAACTACGTAATAAGACAAGCTCTAACTCGTCAACATCAAGGACAAATAGAAAGGCCAAAATACTCAATGAGCCTAGAAATTGAGACTGATATGAGGAGAATAAGCGAAAATTGAACAGGACCCGAAAAGAGGGGCTCACTACATAGTAGTTGAAGTCAACTAGTCGGTGGCCTATACTCCATTGGAGGTAGTGTCAAGCTCAAGTAATTTAGTAAGTTGGACCATTTGATGAGGCCTTACGAATCAAAAAGTAGGCTTTTATTACTGCTGTGTTTTGAGTCGTGTTTATATATTGGTCAAATCAATAGTAATCAAACTTTTCTTCTCAAGTTACAAAATACTCTCGATTACAAGAGGCCGATCAGATAGGCTGTTACATGTTGTTCTCTCTCTCTTTCTCAATAATTTCTGCAGTTTTTGAATTTTTTATGCATACTCCTACAGAGTTCTACATTATGGGCAAAATAGTATTTCAGTGGTCATTAGGTGATAAAGCTCATTCTCAGTTTATCATTGGTTGAACAAATTTTATCTTAGTATGTCTGTATAAGAATATCAAGTTTTCTTTCATGCACCACCATTAAAAAAGTAGTTGAATTATTAAAAAAACTTATTACGTCACTGTAAAATTATAAAATTCATCATTCATCTGTATCGGTTATTCGGATCATCCCATTGATGTGAACGACTACAATTGATCAATGTTTTTGGTAAATGCGCATCATGTTAGTTGGCCTAGCTATTACCTTGTGTTGACAAGTTCTATTATCCAAAGTGTTTATTATCCAACTGTTTATTCCTATGCAGGACACGTCAATTGCGAGTACCTATATTATCGGTTTCGCTTTCACTTCGGAATCTTCCGGAAAATGCTTGGTCAGTCTTATTAAAAAATATACAATATGTAAAACCTTCGCGGCTACTGTCGGTCCGAAGCTCGGATAAAGGAGGAGGGTCGGACATGAGGTTCGCAACCCTATTTCGTCGAATCATAACTTTCCAAAACTACGCTAACCAGAATAAGTTCGAACCTCCAACAAACTGGTCATCGGTGGCACAATACGACCACACAAACGCACAGACAATGCCATATGGATTTCACCGGACCACACTGCTCGAAACATAACTGACCATATATGTACCAACTATGGAGGATGTGAGAACAAAGAGAGGAGCTCATATAGCCTCAGATCGCCACATGCTGAGCGTCAAAATGAAACTGAAACTAAAGAAGCACTGCACAACGGGGCAGACAACATCACAGAAGTTTAATACGGACTTTCTTCGGGATACCGTAAAACCCAACGAATTCAAGATAGCCCTCTCCCATAGGTTCCAGTTCTTGCAAAATTTACTCACTGAAGAGGACGCAACATTGGAGAACAATAAGGAGGAGATTAAGTAGGCGATCTCTTCAACATTTTCATGAAGTTCTGTATCACAAGAAATACCCCCACAAAAAATGGATCTCTACGAAGAGCTTCTAACTGCGTCACAAGACAAAACCTCACCTGGAACCATAAAAGCGAAAGAAAAGAGGAAGGCCAAGAAACAGATCACGCCAAGAAATAGAGAAAGATATGAGATGAATGAACAAACGTTGGACAGAACTGGAGAGGGAAGCTTAGGACAGAGTTGGTTGGAGAAAAATGGTGAGCGGCCAATTCTCCATTGGGAGTAACAGACGTAAGTAAGTATGTAATGTATGGACAGCGTCAATATTCGTTTAACCCTATAGTCATTACACGTTCAATTAGTTACTATAAAATGAAAAGTTGTTGATGTAGATGGATTTTTTACCCGCGCAGTTCACTCCGATTCCAATAGGTGCAGGTTGGCACTCGACGTTCCAGATCCAAAACCGAAACACAATAATTTTGGGAGAAAACGGTCTTTATTCATCATGAAATGGAAATACAGACAATTACCCAACTATTATTACACCTTCTGAGTCTAATTTACCCTGGTGGGTATCCGTTTCTGGAAGAATAAGTGCTTCCAGTCCGAATTGCTACGGTATCAATTCCGAAAATGGCTCTAACCATACTAAATATCAAATTTAAACAACATGTGTACTGTTCAGAAGCAAACATGAAAAACTTCAATTCAAGTACAAGATGTTGAAATAATAACAATATACAATGACAAAATCTCAAAATCGAGTCAAATAGAGTACCAAAATGTCAACAGAAAGAGTCAATCATATCATAACACAAATATATATGCACGGAGGGATTTTCCGAAAAACAAAACATTCAAAATAGTTTCTACAGTTGTTGTTCGGAAAATATCACGTTCGTGAATGCAAATATTAGTTTTACCGCTTTACAGTCTGTCTGATTATCCTATTAAAGGTGACTTTTTTACAGCAAACCATAGTAAAGTTATACATTAAACATTTAATCTATTAAGCAAAACATAGTGACAAGAAACAGGGCAAACAACACCATTTCACACATTCGTAAAAATAAACTACACGATTTATGGATACATCAAAACATCAATACTGAATAAGGCACTATTCGAAATTTCAAACAATCCTAAACAAAATCTATATATTCATGTTGACTAATTGTATGGTTCAAAATAATCGTTAGGACAAGTGTTAGTCCATATAGCCAAAAAAATTTGTTTGCATCAATTTGAGTGATAAAAACTACAAAACTGAATGATAAGATTTCAGAGGATCTAACGATCTTCACATAATAAATCTTGATAGAACAGTAGGAACGCGTAATTTACATGAAAAATGTGCTGTATTTGAGCTATACACAAATCGGCGTACTAGATCATATATAAATTTACTTGTCAAGGCATTTTAGTTATTCTAGTTATTCTGAATAAAGGCAAATTTTAATTGTTATAATTAAAGGTAACTGTTATTTCTATTCAAATTTACTTTGAATTCACCCCACATAAATCTCAGTGTCACTCAATGGCATAACAGTAATTGAAAAAATACCGTTATCAGAATAAATGAAGCAAAAATAGGGTAAATAAACACGTTTCAATTGATCAATGAACAAGGGTTACAGATTGATTCATGTATATTACATTGTCCTCAAAAATACCAAAGTACATTACGCACATGCTATTTGATTGAAATTATTTGTTAAAAGTTGTAGAAAATTGTTAAATGTTACGTAAAATAACAATGATACGAATCGTTGCTTTCACACGAAATCAAATATCCTTGTTATTATTCTGCTACCCAACTACGTAATGGGAATATTTAAGTTTAATTATAAATGTATTTTATTAAAATGGAGTCTACGTATTATCACAATGACCATAAGATGTAATATGTTAGTTGTTAAACCTTACTGTACATCACTGGAGTGGTTACATCTATGTTAAACACTATTCAATGAATAAATAAACAAACTGATCTTAGTTTTAAATCGGGTTATGAGAGATTCTTGTTACTTAAAGTGAATTTCCTAGTTCATGCCTTCCATATTAAATGATTGGATGAGATAAGTTCAACCGTTCAAATACTCAACTATAGATTTATTTATATACTTATATGACGGAAGAGTTAGAAATTAGCGAGTCTACATCTACTGATGATGATGGTCAAATACATGCTGCATCAATTCTGTTTTATTCAAGAACATCATTACAATATGATGATATTCTACAGAATTGAGCTAAAGTCTATTTGGATTGCATTAATCTGTGTATTATGTGGGTGAATCAATCTCGTTTTAGTCAAGACTATTTCTATTGATTTAGTATATCATAGATTATGTGGAAAATGGACAACAACATGTGAGAACAATTCGCAGAAAGTATTGTTTTTCAGCTGAATTATTTCCTGTTAGTGCAATAAAATAAAAATATCATCCTATTGTTCTGCGCTATAGTTTAGATATTGATCAAAAATAATTATCAGACAAAATTCATAGCTTATAAATATCATCAGTCGGTCCATGGTTAACTAAAATTATAGTCAAACGTGTGAGTACTGGAACGCCGTTTCATTCTGGTATAAGAATTCTCAAATGTAAGCATTCACGAATCGCACTCATGGCAGGCGAACGCCTAACTGCAAGACAGCTGAAACCACAGTGTCTCTGTCTAGCAAAAATCAGTGCACAATACTGTGCTACCATAAGCCGATGTCTTGGACGGGTAACTGACTCATTTCTATCTTAGTTGAACTTCTCTGGTGACGATTTCGTACTAAAACTCTGAGAATTTATTCATCGAGATATTCACTAGGGAAAAATGAGAGTTTTCATTATCCATTTATGATTTCGAAGATCTTCAATAGCTTTCACCACCTAATAATGAAAAGAACTATATTTTGTTGAATCGTTCACTCTATTTTGATGTTTAAATGTACGAATATGATAACTTTTATTTAGAATGTAATAATGTATACATAGACAAAACACTTTGAAACTCATCGAATCGGAAAACTACTACTCAATGAGAATCATGTTTATTCGATGTAAGGATGTTTGGAACGAGAGACAATGTTCTTAAATCTCTTTGTCAAGATCCGCACTTAAATGTAGAAATACTCAATTGATTGTTCCGCAATGATCCATAATGCTCCAAACTGGTCGGTTCTCGATCGATCCTTACGAAATTCAACCTTTTACTTTCTAGGTACGGCGACTTCTAAGTCCCTCATTTTGTTTCACATAACTATGTTGAAGATTTTGGCTGTTATTCAGATCGATTTGATGCCCCTGTAGTTCCCACACTGGATGATAGCGGAATTATGTTATTTTCACCAGGTATCAAAAATTCAAGTCCTTTTGTACTTGCACTTTAAAATGAGCAAGATATCAAAACAAAATCTGCCGTATTTCTCTGATTCTAGGTTGTGTCTTTTGATGTTTGCAGAATCCTGAATCAGCTTTCGAAAATTCCACGTACTTGAAAGAATGGCTTTTGTGATTATCAGATGGCGTCAACGATCTGCGGACTTCCGCTCTCCCTGTGATGCTTCACAGCTCTTCAAAATGGTTTGAATTATTTGTTGGGTTAGATTATTTTAGCGAGTTATTTTCGTACGAAATTTGGTTGTCAACTTCATGCCCAACCCTCCTCGTCGATGCGAGCTTGGAGCCGACTACAAGCGGAGTTCATTGTCATAGAAGGTTATTCGCTCCGTGGTCTAATGTCTAAACAATCGATCCTGCGAATTATTTCTCCAGAGATGATGTTTTTCAGTTCACTTGCTCTTATGGAACAAGTTACATCGACCAAATAAAGCTGTCAATTGATAAACGAATATCCATGTAACTTTGTGAGTGCATACTTAATTCAGAGAACAATACAGTCAACATCTCAACCCTTGAAAACTTAGTCAACACTAATGACAACTCATGAATTTTCTTTGGAAAAGAAGTGATGAATGAAGAGCTTAGTACAGCTTTGTATTGAGAGTTTTGCACAGATGAGTCTTGAGCAATTCATCATTTCAAACCCGACTTCAGGATACACAAGACTCATATTTAATCAGCTACTCTCCGCTGGTCAAACTGCAAGTAATATGGCTCGATTTCTTGTTTGTCTTTTATTATCTCACAAAGACGACAATGAAATACTAAACCATGTAAATTTACCTCTTATTGCCTTTGAAACTTCATTGCAGAACGCAAGCTATATTAGAACCAACAGTAACCCCAGAGCTGCACCAGGTGTAGAAATCGTAAACTTATTCTTATTCAACTTCTAAAATATCAAGAAATTAAATCTAAAGTCTACATTTTCCCCTCTTTCTATTATATCATAATTTAAGAGATCTTGGTGAATTCGAAATCGATTCAATTTATTTCAATGAAACGTGTGTTGATTCACAATGTGATTCAGCAATTCACTATTCATTAGTACGAATCATGATAAAACAAATTGTGATCACGTCACTAATAATAATCGGTGCATCGAATGTGACGAGTGCATTGATGGCTTATTCATTATTCAATAAAAATATTGTACGAGTATGAATTCTTCATTTAGTGTAATTAATAATGACACTTGTAGTGTGCGTGTATAACAATTATATTGAGTCCATACGGCTTGTTGTAGCTTTTGACAAAGTAACCAATCAACCTTTTCTGCCTGAGTTAGTCAATTATTCATTCATAATCCCCGTTGCTATCGTTCAGTGCGAATGAGTACTGCTTCTCTTCCTTTTCATATATGTGGACGATTTTTGTCTGGCTTAAGGAACCTCAGCGAATTGAGTTGTTAGATTGCACTTCCTTGTTTCGCTACGCTTTTTTTTCTTTTATCTCCATTCGCTAATGTATGAAATTAATTCATGAAACTGTTTGGGTCATTGGGGTTCGTCTAAACATGATATGTGAAAGTTAGATAAAAGAACAATTGCAAAACATCGTGTTAATTGGATTTAGATTACCTATTACATCATGATATTTATGTGTTTAATATGGAAAAAAGGGGAATTCTAAACTCGTCGTTCTTAGTTTGACAACCATTGATAAACCTTTAGAACTTTTTCAACTTTAGAAATACAACAATTGAACAATGAGTATTACACTATTACAGTACCCTCAACGTCTAGATTCAATGATAAGGATTTAGGACTGCCGAGGCGGAATCCATTTGAGCGCAGTCATAACATCAATCAGTTCACCACATTGCACTCTAGTGACATCTATTACAAGCTCACTGGTGACTGATTTCTAGATACAGTTACACGGAATCCTAGTTACAAACTATGAAAAGTACAGGTAAGAGACCATTATGAACTGAAATCACTGCGATCGATCAATACTAGTCGTTTACATCGCTAGATGTTGATTCAGTGTTTAACAATTTCATTGTAGTTGGATTGGAGATTGGATTTATAGCTAGTAAGTTTTGCTGCATAATTCTGAGGAGTATCGTACCACGACAAACCATACATATAGCATTTTCATATTTTTGATGATGGTTAAACTTTGATAATTACTTCGACTTCAATAGAAATAATTAAAATCTCTTCTAATATTTGAAAAACCAGCAAAATTTGAACATCTTTACAGTTTATTTTAAAAAACGTATCCACTTGGAAACGACTGAAAATGGTATTTAATAACAAATTCGTCAGAAATTTATTCCATCCTATCTCTATACCATTAAAATAACCATCTTATCTAATTCTCAAAACGACTCGCTTCAACAGATTACCCTATTATGTGGTTTTGAAGATTGTTGAGTTTCATTGACATCATGAATTGATCAAATTTAGACCACCACTAAGGACCAGAGTATCCAAGGAATAATGTATTTACTTGAATATTATGTGAAAGAAATCGATTAGTCACAGTAATTTCATAATAAGAATTTATTTTCTCTCTATCTACTATATTTTAGGCCACTCAATCAAAATCCAACAGTCATTTTCATTTCTCTGCCGCGGACGATACTTAAACGAAAATTATAACCAAACACATTATCACCACTTAAATTAACGTTGACTTTAAAAATCAAACACAAAACAAACCATCAATTTTCGACTTCATCCATCAGGTGTTTGTCAAATATATTAATTTCCTTAACCAATAATTTTGAGTCAAACTTCATTGGCAAGACCGTTTATTGATCAAAGGTAGACGGTTCTATCGTTCAATGCCGGCTCACAGATCAAGATGTTAAGCGTTTTGATATAAGCAGGCACACTATAATATGAAATTCAATGCTCAACTAAGGTTTTAGCTATAGTCACTGCTGAAATACCTACATTACACTGGTAGGCCTCTGGATCACATATACTGCAAACAGATCTGTTTTTTCCTTTGGTTAGATTCTGACCCTAAATCAAGAAATCCCATTATAACTAGATAACCTCATGAACGCCAATTATTTGTTGGTTACATACATTTCTATCTTTGAATCCAACCTGGCTTTTACGAGCATGATTTATACTGTGGAAGCATCGTTCATACAAACTTTTATCGCGATCATATACGTGTGAAACTGATAGATTAGATTAATTCAATTTTTCAATTCTCAAGTTCATATGTGCTACCACTGACATAATTGTTTTCGTTTCATTGGGTTCTGTTATCGATGATTAAGGGTTCTCACTAATATTGGTTTTCCGACTTTATTGATTAAATAAACTTTGTGTTTCCCTGCAGTTTACTCAACTTATGATCGACTTTATACATAAGAGACAACAGAATATTTTAAGTTATTTATTTAAACACATAGACGTTGGTACAAATGGCGCTTCTGAATATCAATGTACAACGAAAATCACTGAAATTGCAAATGAGATGGGATACTGCTCAAACGGTAATGTCGAAACAGATGATTTATTGAGGAGCATTTTAATCTAAAGTCTTATCCACGAGGCTTAAGAACAATATCAGCAGAAGTGGTCTCATGGTGGCTGGTGAACAAGGACAGGCAGAAATTCGATTCCTTCCGTCAGAAACTTCAAGCTGATTTACACTACTGGTTTGGAATCATGTATTTTCATAAATAACAACCGTATGACGAGAAGGTCAGTTGACAGCCAATCAGTCGACTTTCAATTATATCTATTGTTTTTCTCTACGTTCATCATTTGATATTCAGTATAAAATAATACAATTTGGAGAGACAACCAAACTAATGACTATAACGTACTCACTGGTATTAAGTTTCTCGATAAAATTACATAGAGTTCTATTAGGAAACTATGAACGGTACAGTTCAGCCATGTTATGTGTGAGACAGTAGAAAATCAAAAGCATCGAGAAATCGTCGCGTAGTAATGAGACTAGATCAAAATTAGAGATCCGATTGTGAGTTGCTGATTTCAGTGTTCAACTGTTTGAGTGTTTGTGACGACGACGGAATATTGTAGACGTCAGTTTCATTTTTGTGTACGAATCCGTTACTTAGTGTTTTCATGATTATGATCTAACTATGATTAGTTGGTGATTTTTATTCCTCTCCCAAATATCACACCCTGATAAATACCTCATGATTTCGTCATCACATTTTCATGACAGAGCTTATGTGTAGAATGTGTCTAGTTCATCTGAAATTAGCTTTTCACCAAATTTTGTCCACTGATTTCCTTGAGAACATTATTCGATGTGAAACTACTTTCCCCTTATTCAATCTACATACAGATATAACATTGTTATGGTTATCAAAATTAAAAGAGTCAAATTTACGTTGAATTCCTGTTGAATTGACAATTATTGTTTTTAATTTTTTAATCGGGCATTCAAACTGATCAAACGTTATCTTCAGTAAGAAAAATAAACTATACTTGCTATTGTTCGCTGCAAGTTCTGCATTAGCAAAAGTGAACTAAAACTACGATTTAACACCGAATTCTGTCTCTTTACCAGGTAGCATTCAGTTTACTCTCGGTACTGCAACAATAAGCCGAACAGTACGGACTGGAAGCACTTATTCTTCCAGAAACGGATACCCATCGCGGTGTCTTATTGTTTGGTAATTGTCTGTATTTCCATTTTTATTAAATAAGGACCGTTTTCTCCCGGAATTATTGTTTTATTTTTTCGGATCTGGGCGTACGCGTATCAAAAAGGCACCTATTAGAGCCGAAGTGAACTGTTAGAGTAGAAAATCCATTTACAATACTTCGCACTTATTGTGACTGAACTGTGAACTCAGTGTCCTGAATTTTTACCCTAGATACTTTATTCTTGACAACATTATACGGTTTGCTGATTTGACGAATCTGAACTAGCAGATGTTTGTAAATTTACCTCATCTTTTGTTGTTAAATGTTGACAATTATTGGTTCGTCACAACAACTTGTCTCAACTATCGTATTGTACATCGCAGTGTCCGAAACCTTATCTATAACTTTAAGTGCAACATTTTGGCCATCTGTAGGTAGGTAGTGTATCTTGTGAATCATTCACGTAACTGAAGAACCTTTTACAGAAAATATGTAAACAATATAAACATTTTGATCTTGCCTATAAATTGGCGTGCTTATAGTTGTAACATGTTGTTATTTGAGAAAAAAATAATAATATTATTACCGAAAAAAGAAAAAGTTGTGAACCACAATACAACAGTTACATTTACGGTTACAGAGTCAAAATACATTTAAATAAATATTGTCATACAGAACCATACAGATCGACAGTAGTATGGTTTGGTCAATGAAAACATTTTTTCCTTCGGATTCATTTTCGAACCAACTGGACATTGGTATGTTTCAGAAAATTCCTCATTGTCTCTCAGAGTATCATTCACACTAAAAATAAAACAAATTCAAATCGAAAATGTGAAGAGCATAATGGCACCATACGATGCAAGAATGTATTATTCCATTCAAATATTCACATCAAGAGTGTCAGCTCCACTCATTGCAACAATCGCCATGTCACTTATTATAAAACTAATTATTTTTCTTGCAATAATTGACGCCTACAACTGCAAATACACGATTTTTAAGACAGTTAAGGATATTGCGTTTTTGTAATGTTCACTTTACTACGCAGTAAAACTCAAAAGATATTTTGAAAATAGTTATACACTCTGCAGTTGACACAGGATGACCAGCATTTCGGTCAGATAACATAAATGCATATTTAGAAATACTTATGGATTTACAAAGACATTACCTGTTTATTATTTTGAAGTGACATTTGTTGCTTGAAATCAATCAGATCAGCGGAGTCGTCATTACACATCGCCTTCGCTTATAAAGAATAGGCGAAATTGAAGAGAATCATAAAAATTCATCTGGTGCATAAGTATAATAATTCAATGAAGTGGAATCATTAGTAAGGTACTGCTTGAAGCAATGTAGATTATATCGAGAAGCCGATTTAAACAACATTCGAAATCCTACAAAATGGATAAGTTGTCTAAAACTATCAATTTATTTTACAAGTATTTGATAAATCAAGAAGTAGATATGCAGCCAATACATTTATAGAACGAATACACAATTTTCTACACTTTCAGTTGACTCAAAGCTTAGAAATTTGGTGGTAATAACTGTCGACGAAATACATTCGGTTAGAAGTAAGTTCAGTGAAAGATTACGTTTTTTGATATGTTTAATATATTCTTAGCTTAAGAAACTCATATGTATTCGACGTTTTACCATTTCGGAAATTTGAATGCCAAAACGGAACACATCACAAAACCGATTCTTAATAATCGTCAGTCTCAAGAACCCATTTCATTCATTGAAGCTTATTTCTCTGATTTTTGATTTCGGTCAAATAGTCCTCACCGATTCGCATCACGCATGAAAAGCCGTGGTCGGCACGTGCAGCAGCCAGAACTACGTCAGGCACTCAAGAACAGACCACCATGGTAGTTCACGGTATACCCGAAATCATCAGTGGTAACCCAGAAGAAGCTCACGAGCACGACGTGCAACAGTGACGATGGCCATTGCGTAGCCTATCCCTCCACACCACGGTGGCAATTTGCATTTCCAGGTTGACCCGCCCGTCACACCTTACGTCTATCAAGTCACCACGCATGATGGCTGTGACATTTAGGAACCGGACAGACCTGACTGAGACATTCCGAGCTTGGTACAGTTCGAAGAACGATCTGTCTAGCAATATCAAGGGTTGAGAAAGCCGACATATATCTGTGAGACAACAGCAGGGAGGCAAAAATGAACGCACAAAACCGATAGTAAACCTCGGTCAACTACCTCTGGAACAAGACATGCTCGAACCAACCGCGCAGGCGAAGAGCCTGTGGGGGCCAGTTCCCACAGGACTGGCCGATTCGATTTGAAAAACTTGTCTGAAAATACGACAACAGCTGCTGCTGCAGAAGTGCACCAGGTGCATAGACAAATCACCAAGTTCCTCCAAAGCAACTTAAAAGGACTAAGGGGTAAGCTGTTAGAAATCAGGTATATGTGCCCTCAGATGGATCTGAGGATCATAAACCTAACTGAAACATGGCTATCCCCTGACATTGCAGACGCAGAAGGGAGCTTGCCGTGCATGACACTCTTCCGAAGCGATACGGAACACCAAAATGGAGGTGGAGTGGCGATATATCTATCGCCACTTAGAAGCATAGCGACTATACGACACCCAACTAACTGAGGTGACAGAATCATGTTGATGTTGTTTCCACAAAAATGGCGCGAAATACTTGACTATAGAGATCTACCGACCTCCTTCAAATGCTAAATCCCAAGAAAGCAAACTGATTGAGATAATACTGCAACTGCCAGTCCAGGGGTTTGATCAAATACTCCAAGCCGGAGATTTCGATACCCCATCTTCAAATTTCAGCAATCAGAGTATAACCCTCACTGATTGGATCGAAATGCAACTTGCTACAGCCATTAGAAGCTCTTGGCTGACTGAGCACCTACTCAGTGCCACTAGGTGGACTAAGGAAGGGAAGTCCTCAAACCTGGATTATTTGTTAACAAATGACCAGCTCCTGGTTGAGTATGTTCACGTCGGCGCACCAATAGGTTGTAATGACCATGCCACAGTCTTGTTTAACATGGGCATAAAAGAAACACTGACACGAGACGATAACGAGCCTTACCTTTGCTATGATAGGGCAAACTACATACGCATGAGAGAGGACCTACTACATGTACGATGGCCACGAGAGTGGTGGAGGCTGATAGTAGATGATCACTGGCAAACAGTGAGAGATTTCATCCAGAATGCTAACGTAGACAATGTATCCCAGTCACACTGAAAACGCGGAAATAGAAGAACCTGGGTTAGGCGCGGCACTTAACACTTGCTACAAGCAAAGAGGAGAGCCTGGCACAAGTGGAAGTCCTCTCTGGAATATTATGATCGCAGTTCTTACTTGGCATTGAGGTACAGATGCGATACCAAAGTTCGAAGGGAGAGGGGGCAATTTCAGATGAAGCTAGCCGCCAAAATAGAGGCAAACCCGAAAAATCTGTTTGGGTTCATGTCGAAAACGAAATCTACTAATCAAAGTTTGTGCTCTCTAGAAGGACCGAACGGTGAAGACCTCATCAACCTAGAGACGGCTGAGATCCTCAACACTCATTTTTCTGATGAAATAAACCAGGCGTCTACATGTTCAGAGTATTAGGCCAACCCATCGCCAGCTGACGGCTTAAGGAACATCCGTATCACTCCTGACCTAGTATAAGGAAAACAAAATGCTTACTCTCGGTTAAATCACAAAGGTTGTGACAAAATCCTCCTTACTGTCGTGCAACAATGTGCTGAATTCCTCCGTTCACCGATACGCAACCTGTTCAGGAATTCACTGTAGTCACATCAATTCCCAGGTAAGTGGAAACAAGCTACCATCTCTCCAATCTTCGAAGGAAGAAGTAGAAAAGACACAGACTGTTACAGACCATTCGCACTACTACCAATGTTATCAAAGGTCATGGATGTGCTAGTGGACGAACAATTGAGGGAATACATGGATAAGAATAAAATACTGCATGAAGATCAACACAGGTTTCAGAAAGGCAGGTGGTGTTCATCTAATCTACTCATCGAATGGGACAGTCGGACATCCTGTTTACAACGTAAAATACCGGTGCACGTAATATATCTTGACTTTTCAAAAGCCTTTGACATAAGACCCCACGCACGCCTATTCGAAATGCTTGCGGAAATGGGCTTCACCGATGCACTACCATGTTGGCTCAAAAACTACCTTGAGAATAGAAAGTTTCGTACCAAGGTAACGGAGTGCACGCGAGTTGGCGAGTATCCATATCGTGAGTTTCGCAGGACACCATCCCAGGCCATCTTCTCTTCCTGATATTTATTAGCGACCTGCTAGGCTCATTTAGCTCACCGGCATTGATCTACGCAGACGATGCGAAGACAGCTTGGTGCTATCAACCCGAAATTATTTTTAATTAAGTTTAAGCCGTACACGCGCACACATTTGGAGATTCACAACGTCATCGCACACATCACGCTTAAAAGAGGCAAGATTCTCCTGGATGGAGTGCAGAGACGAGCAACCAAATGGGTGACAGTGTTGAAAACCTAGCCTAAATATGATAGACTCCAGGTTTTGGATTAAATCCACAGAGCTACAGGAGAATCAGAGGCGATCTGATTATGGTGAACACCATATTAAACACGTCAAACCATCCCAATGTGAGCATGTGAGCAACTTGGAATGCTCTCCGAACCGATGTAACCGCAGCCTCCTCAGTTGACTGTATTAAGAAGAGACATGATAATCGCGTACTCACATACGGACTATCATCTCCCTCTTGGACAAGCTGTTCATGATGCATATGTTGAGACCTGCTGGTTTCTATCATTTCCATCTCCTCAGATCACTCAATTATTATATCTTGCATATTATCTCTGTTTTCTGTCCTTTACATACAATTAGGTTCTCGATCACAATCTTCACAACCAAACAAAATCTAAATTGATCTATATATTATATTAAACATAGACAAATAAATAATTATCAACAAAATGTTCTGTATATTTGCTTCGACTCTTTCATCACTTTCATGCGAAATCCAAGCTTCTTCGTCTGTATCCTTTACTTGAAACAACTCTTCAATACAAATCAATTCAATTATTGCATTTGATAAATCGACAAGACGTGTATCTATTATTCGTGAATATGATTGTTTACGGAAATATTATTTTCAGTGTATTGTTCATAACGATATTATGATCAACTGCAGAAAATGTTCACAAGCTAGTAAGTGGATGATACATTATTCACAATCCAAATTTAGAGGTCATATGTTATGTCTCATTCACATGTGGTGAATTATTCTTTGAATGAATAATACTTTTATTATCTATATCATTTCTGCATCTACTGCTGAATGACGGTTTCATAATATAAAACCTGAAAACTGTGCGATAATCAAACTATGCTAGGAAATAACGCTCTCAAAATAAATCACTCACTTTGTTTCCAAACTTTCAAAGTTCAGTTTCTTCTGACAAACAACACACTTGTTATTCAATCCATGATGCAGTTTCTCCTCCACATGTCAGATGATTTTTCAGCTCAACATTTTTGAAAGCTGTAATGTGAATGACAGTGAAGCGTTATATTTTACAGATATAAATGTAAGACGCGTTATAATTCATGACGTCTGTACAGGTTACAAGACAACTGCATGTAATCATAGTTACCAGCGAAAAATTCATTGAGAAATTCACCTCTTCAATAACAACTATTCAAACCTTCGCATATTATATCATACTACATCAGACTACTTGATCCATGTTTCACAGCTAAAAATAATGATAAAGTGAGGTTACCGTCGTGATGATGCTCTGTAAACTGCTCACGTACTTATTTAGGAATGTTACCTTCAATCTATCATTGGCCATCAACTAGTATTCTCCAATCGATTTTGCACTAATCCTTCTTTTTCAGTTCTGTCCAATTTTAGTTCATTCTTTACAACTTTCACGAACTCAAAAGCATCTCAATCAGGAATGATTTGGTTCTAATAAAATAGAGGTATTTCTATTTGAATAATAAGAATATTCAAAACAAACAACTAAAAGACACTACTGAAGAGTAGTTTCTATACAAAGGTCCACCCAATAATCTTTGAAATTTAGTAATTTGAGAATACCACACCACACCAGTTAGTCTGCAGCGAGTATGAATCTTGCTCTCAGCTTACAAAAGTAGCGGAGGTATCTGGAGTGTAAGTTTAGACATGAGAGGTTCAGTGCTCACTGTGTCGTGTGGTATTCTCAAATTACTAAATTTCAAAGATTATTGGGTGGACCTTTGTATAGAAACTACTCTTCAGTAGTGTCTTTTAGTTGTTTGTTTTGAATATTCTTATTATTCAGAAAGAAATACCTCTATTTTATTAGAACCAAATCATTCCTGATCGAGATGCTTTTGAGTTCGTGAAAGTTGTAAAGAATGAACTAAAATTGGACAGAACTGAAAAAGAAGGATTAGTGCAAAATCGATTGGAGAATACTAGTTGATGGCCAATGATAGATTGAAGGTAACAGTCCTAAATAAGTACATGAGCAGTTTACAGAGCGACGGTAACCTCACTTTATCATTATTATTAGCTGTGAAACATGGATCAAGGAGTCTGATGTAGTATGATATAGTATGCGAAGGTTTGAATAGTTATTATTGAAGAGGTGAATTTCTCAATGAATTTTTCGCTGGTAACTATGATTACATGCAGTTGTCTTGTAACCTGTACAGACGTCATGAATTATAACGCGTCTTACATTTATATCTGTAAAATATAACGCTTCACTGTCATTCACATTACAGCTTTCAAAAATGTTGAGCTGAAAAATCATCTGACATGTGGAGCAGAAACTGCATCATGGATTGAAAATCAAGTGTGTTGTTTGTCAGAAGAAACTGAACTTTGAAAGTTTGGAAACAAAGTGAGTGATTTATTTTGAGAGCGTTATTTCCTAGCATAGTTTGATTATCGCACAGTTTTCAGGTTTAATATTATGAAACCGTCATTCAGCAGTAGATGCAGAAATGATATAGATAATAAAGGTATTATTCATTCAAAGAATAATTCACCACATGTGAATGAGACATAACATATGACCTCTAAATTTGGATTGTGAATAATGTATCATCCACTTACTAGCTTGTGAACATTTTCTGCAGTAGATCATAATATTGTAATGAACGATACACTGAAAATATCATGCTTATAAACAGTTTGAAATGTTAACCAGACAACGTTCGGCGTTAGTTGAGTCACATTGAAACATAAACAACTGGCATCTTACTTTGTTTATTTACACGCTGCTATTCTAGTGAGTTCCGGAGATATTCGTTTCGATGAAATGTCGATTGTACATATGTGTATTTCGAAACAGACCAACGCAACCAATTCATATCGAATATGATATTACTCGATGTAAAATAAATTAATTTTAGATTTCTCGATGTATTTTCAGGGACATTAGGCGAAATTTGTATTATCCTAACGATTTTTATACCAGTTAGAATTCCATGAAGTGAACTTCAGCTGATATAATTGGTCTTCTTTTGTCGTTAGAAGTAAGTGAATCTGTATAATGTAATATTTCCGTAAACAATCATATTCACGATTGATATATACACGTCTTGTCGATTTATCAAATGCAATAATTGAATTGATTTGTATTGAAGAGTTGTTTCAAGTAAACAATACAGACGACGAAGCTTGGATTTCGCATGAAAGTGATGAAAGAGTCGAAGCAAATATAGAGAACATTTTGTTGATAATTATTCATTTGTCTACAATTGTCTGCAACCATAACCTAAATAACCTCCTGTGAAATTCCATTGAAAATATTCAGAATTTCCGGCGATTCACAATTCACATTGCTTCTTCATTCATAATCATCAAAATTCGGATGCTTATTTACTTTCATATAAATGACTTGAAATAAACTTTTGAACGTGAGCTTCTTCTGGGTTACTACTGATGATTTCGGGTATACCGTGAACTACCATGGTGGTCTGTTCTTGAGTGCCTGACGTAGTTCTGGCTGCTGCACGGGCCGACCACGGCTTTTCATGCGTGATGCGAATCGGTGAGGACTATTTGACCGAAATCAAAAATCAGAGAAATAAGCTTCAATAAATGAAATGGTTTCTTGAGACTGACGCTTATGAAGAATCGGTTTTGTGATGTGTTCCGTTTTGGCATTCAAATTTCCGAAATCGTAAAACGTCGAATACATATGAGTTTCTGAAGCTTAGAATATAGTAAACATATCCAAAAACGTAATCTTTGGCTGAACTTACTTCTAACCGAATGTATTTAGTCGACAGTTATTACCACCAAATTTATGAGCTTTGAGTCAATTGTAAGTGTAGAAAATTGTGTATTCGTTCTATTAATGTATTGGCTGCATATGTACTTCTTGATTTATCAAATACTTGTTAAATAAATTGATAGTTTCAGACAACTTATCCATGTGAGCGGATTTTGTAGGATTTCGAATGTTGTTGAAAACGGCTTCTCGATATAATCTACATTGCTTTGCAGTCTCTTCAAACAGTAACTTACCAATGATTCCACTTCATTGAATTATTATACTTATGCACCAGATGAATTTTCATGATTCTCTTCAATTTCGTCTATTCTTTATAAGCGAAGACGATGTGTAATGACGACTCCGCTGATCTGATTGATTTTAAGCAACAAACGTCACTTCAAAATAATAAACAGGTAATGTATTTGTAAATCCATAAGTATTTCTAAATATGCATTTATGTTATCTGACCGAAATACTGTTCATCCAATGTCAACTGCAGAGTGTATAACTATTTTCGAAATATCTTTTGAGTTTTACTGCGTAGTTAAGTCAACATTACAAAAATGCAATATCCTTAACTGTCTTAAAAATCGTGTATTTGCAGTTGTAAACGTCAATTATTGCAAGAAATAAAATTAGTTTCCTAATAAGTGACATGGCGTTTGTTGCAATAAGTGGAGCTGACACTCTTGATGTGAATATTTGAATGGAATATTACATTCTTGCATCGTATTATGCCATTATGCTCTTCACATTTACGATTTGAATTTGTTTTATTTTCAGTGTGAATGATATTCTGCGAAACGCTGAGGAATTTTTCGAAACATACCAATGTCCAGTTGGTTCGAAAATGAATCCGAAGGAAAAAATGTTTTCATTGACCAAACCCTACTACTGTCGATCCGTATGGTTCTGTATGACAATATTTGTTTAAATGTATTTTGACTCTGTAACCGTAAATGTAACTGTTGTATTGTGGTTCACAACTTTTTCTTGTTACGGTAATAATATTATTTTTTTTTCTCCAATAACAACATCTTACAGTTTGCACGCTAATTTATAGGCAAGATGAAAATCTATAAATTGTTTACATTTTTTCTGTAAAAGGTTCTTCAGTTACGTGAATGATTCCCAAGATACACTACCTACCTACAGATGGCCAAAATGTTGCACTTAAAGTTATAGATAATGTTTCGGACACTGCAATGTACAATACGATAGTCGAGACAAGTTGTTGTGACGAACCAATAATTGTCGACATTTAACAGCAAAAGATGAGGTAAATTTACAAACATCTGCTAGTTCAGATTCGTCAAATCAGCAAACATCATCATGTTGTCAAGAATTAAGTACTTATTGTAAAAATTCAAGACACTGAGTTCACAGGTCAGTCACAATAATTTCGAAGTATTGTAAATGGATTTTCTACTCTAACAGTTCACTCCGGCTCCAATAGATGCAGTTTGATACGCGTACGCTCAGATACGAAATAAAAACACAATAATTCTGAAAGAAAACGGTCCTTATATAATAAAAATGGAAATACATACAATTACCAAACAATAAGACATCGCGATAGGTATCCGTTTCTGGAAGAATAAGTGTTTCCAGTCCGTACTGTTACAGTATCAAATCCGAATATGGCTGTAGTCATATCAAATATCAAATTGAAACGACATATGTACGGTTCAGAACTAAACGTAAAAACTTCAATATAGGTACAAGATATAGAAATAATACCAATTTACAATGATAAAATCTCAAAATGGAATCAAATAGAGTACCAAAACGTCAACAGAAAGAGTCAGTCATTTCACAACACAAATAAATATACATGCAAAATCCCTCCATGCGAAAACCAGGCCCTTTCAGACACTTCAATTTAGGGTTCACTGTTATCCCAAACGAGTAGGAATGAATATGTTCGGCTGATTGTTGCAGTACCGAGAGTAAACTGAATGCTACCTGGTAAAGAAACAGAATTCGGTGTTTAATCGTAGTTTTAGTTCATTTTTGCTAATGCAGAACTTGCAGCGAACAATAGCAAGTATAATTTTTTTTTTTACTGAAGATAATGTTTGATCAGTTTGAATGCCTGATTAAAAAATTAAAAACAATAATTGTCAATTCAACAGCAATTCAACTTAAATTTGACTCTTTTAATTTTGATAACCATAACAATGTTATATCTGTGTGTAGATTGAATTAGGGAAAGTAGTTTCACATCGAATAATGTTCTCAAGGAAATCAGTGGACAAAATTTGGTGAAAAGCTAATTTCAGATGAACTAGACACATTCTACACATAAGCTCAGTCATGAAAATTTGATGACGAAATCATGAGGTATTTATCAGGATGGGATATTTGGGAGATGAATTAAAATCACCAACGAATCTTAGTTAGATCATAATCATGAAAACACTAAGTAACTGATTCGTAAACAAAAATGAAACTGACGTCTACAATATTCCGTCGTCGTCACAAACACTCAAACAGTTGAACACTGAAATCAGCAACTCACAATGGGATCTCTAATTTTGATCAAGTCTCATTACTACGTGACGATTTCTCGATGCTTTTGATTTTCTACTGTCTCACACATAACATGGCTGAACTGTACTGTTCGTAGTTTCCTAATAAAGCTCTTGTTTATCACCTTCTCGCCATACGGTTGTTATTTATGAAAATACGTGATTCCAAACCAGTAGTGTAAATCAGCCTAAAATTCCTGACGGAAGGAATCGAATTTCTGCCTGTCCTTGTTCACCAGCCACCATGAGACCACTTCTGCTGATATTGTTCTTCAGCCTCGTGGATAAGACTTTAGATTAAAATGCTCCTCAATAAATCATCTGTTTCGACATTACCGTTTGAGCAGAATCCCATCTCATTTGCAATTTCAATGATTTTCGTTGTACATTGATATTCAGAAGCGCCATTTGTACCAACATCTATGTGTTTAAATAAATAACTTAAAATATTCTGTTGTCTCTTATGTATAAAGTCGATCATAAGTTGAGTAAACTTCAGGGAAACACAAAGTTTATTTAATCAATAAAGTCGGAAAACCAATATTAGTGAGAACCCTTAATCATCGATAACAGAACCCAATGAAACGAAAACAATTATGTCAGTGGTAACACATATGAACTTGAGACTTCAAAAATTGAATTAATCTAATCTATCAGTTTTAAACGTATATGATCGCGATAAAAGTTTGTATGAACGATGCTTCCACAGTATAAATCATGCTCGTAAAAGCCAGGTTAGATTAAAAAATAGAAATGTATGTAACCAACAAATAATTGACGTTCATGAGGTTATCTAGTTACAATGGGATTTCTTGATTTAAGGTCAGAATCTAACCAAATGAAAAAACAGGTCTGTTTGTAGTATATGTGATCCAGAGGCCTACCAGTGTAATGTAGGTATTTCAGCAGTGACCATAGCTAAAACCTTAGTTGAGCATTGAATTTCATATTATAGTGTGCCTGCTTATATCAAAACGCTTAACATCTTGATCTGTGAGCCGGCATTGAACGATAGAACCGTCTACCTTTGATCAATAAACGGTCTTGCCAATGAAGTTTGACTCAAAAATACTGGTTAAGGAAATTAATATAGTTGACAAACACCTGGTGGATGAAGTCGAAAATTGATGGTTTGTTTTGTGTTTGATTTTTAAAATCAACGTTAATTTAAGTGGTGTTAATGTGTTTGGTTATAATTTTCGTTTAAGTATCGTCCGCGGTAGAGAAATGAAAATGACTGTTGGATTTTGATTGAGTGGCCTAAAATATAGTAGATAGAGAGAAAATAAATTCTTATTATGAAATTACTGTGACTAATCGATTTCTTTCACATAATATTCAAGTAAATACATTATTCCTTGGATACTCTGGTCCTTAGTGGTGGTCTAAATTTGATCAATTCATGATGTCAATGAAACTCAACAATCTTCAAAACCACATAATAGGGTAATCTGTTGAAGCGAATCGTTTTGAGAATTAGATAAGATGGTTATTTCAATGGTGTAGAGATAGGATGGAATAAATTTCTGACGAATTTGTTATTAAATACCATTTTCAGTCGTTTCCAAGTGGATACGTTTTTTAAAATAAACTGTAAAGATGTTCAAATTTTGCTGGTTTTTCAAATATTAGAAGAGATTTTAATTATTTCTATTGAAGTCGAAGTAATTATCAAAGTTTAACCATCATCAAAAATATGAAAATGCTATATGTATGGTTTGTCGTGGTACGATACTCCTCAGAATTATGCAGCAAAACTTACTAACTATAAATCCAATCTCCAATCCAACTACAATGAAATTGTTAAACACTGAATCAACATCTAGCGATGTAAACGACTAGTATTGATCGATCGCAGTGATTTCAGTTCATAATGGTCTCTTACCTGTACTTTACATAGTTTGTAACTAGGATTCCGTGTAACTGTATCTAGAAATCAGTCACTAGTGAGCTTGTAATAGATGTCACTAGAGTGCAATGTGGTGAACTGATTGATGTTATGACTGCGCTCAAATGGATTCCGCCTCGGCAGTCCTAAATCCTTATCATTGAATCTAGACGTTGAGGGTACTGTAATAGTGTATTACTCATTGTTCAATTGTTGTATTTCTAAAGTTAACGAAGTTCTAAAGGTTTATCAATGGTTGTCAAACTTAGATCGATGAGTTTAGAATTCCCCATGTTTTCCATAATAACCATATAAATATTTTGAAGTGATAGGAAATCTAAATCCAATCAACACGAACGATGTTTCGCAATTAATCTTTTATCTAACTTTCACATATCATGTTTAGACGAACCACAATGACCTAAACAGTTTCATGAATTTATATCATACATTAGCGAAAGGAGATAAAAGAAAAGAAAGCGTAGCGAAACAAAGAAGTGCAATCTACCAACTCAATTCACTGAGGCTCCTTAAGCCAGACAAAAATCGCCCACATATATGAAAAGGAAGAGAAGCAGTACTCATTCGCACTGAACGATAGCGACGGGGATTATGAATGAATAATTGACTAACACAGGCAGAAAAGGTTGATTGGTTACTTTGTGAAAAAGCTACAACAAGCCGTATGGACTCAATATAATTGTTATACACGCACACTACAAGTGACATTATTAATTACACTAAATGAAGAATTCATACTCGTACAATATTTTAATGAATAAGTTATCAATGCTCTCGCCACATTCGATACACCGATTGTTATTAGTGACGTGATCACAATTTGTTTTATCATGATTCGTACTAATGAATAGTGAATTGCTGAATCACATTGTGAATCAACACACGTTTCATTGAAATAAATTGAATCGATTTCGAATTCACCTAGATCTCCTAAATTATGATATAATAGAAAGAGGGGAAAATGTAAAATTTAGATTTTATTTCTTGTTATTTTTAAAGTTGAAAATGAGTAAGTTTAGGATTTCTACACCTGGTGCAGCTCTGGGGTTACTGTTGATTCTAATAAAGCTTGCGTTCTGCAATGAGGTTTCAAAGGCAATAAGAGGTAAATTTACATGGTTTAGTATTTCATTGTCGTCTTTGTGAGGTAATAAAAGACAAACAAGAAATCGAGCACACATTACTTGCAGTTTGACCAGCGGAGAGTAGCTGATTAAATATGAGTCTTGTTTATCCTGAAGTCGGGTTTGAAATGATGAATTGCTCAAGACTCATCTGTGCAAAACTGCCAATCCGAAGCTGTACTAAGCTCTTCATTAATCACTCCTTTTCGAAAGACAATTCATGAGTTGTCATCAGTGTTGACTAGGTTTTCAAGGGTTGAGATGTTGACTGTATTGTTCTCTGAATTAAGTATGCACTCACGAAGTTACATGGATATTCGTTTATCAATTGACAGCTTTGTTTGGTCGATATAACTTGTTCCATAACAGCAAGTGAACTAATAAACATCATCTCTGGATAAATAATTCGCAGCATCGATTGTTTAGACATTAGACCACGGAGCGAATAATCTTCTGTGACAATGAACTCCGCTTGTAGTCGGCTCCAAGCTCGCATCGACGAGGAGGGTTGGGCATGGAATTGACAACCAAATTTCGTACGAAAATAACTCGCTAAAGAAATCTAACCCAACAAACAATTCAAACCATTTTGAAGAGCTGTGAAGCATCACAGGGAGAGCGGAAGTCCCCAGACCATTGACGCCATCTGATAATCACAAAAACCATTCTTTCAAGTACGTGGAAATAATTCAGCTGAAAAACAATACTTTCTGCGAATTGTTCTCACATGTTGTTGTCCATTTTCCACATAATCTATGATGTACTAAATCAATAGAAATAGTCTTGACTAAAACGAGATTGATACACCCACATAACACACAGATTAATGCAATCGAAATAGATTTTAGCTCAATTCTGTAGAATATCACCATATTGTAATGATGTTTTTGAATGAAACAGAAATGATGCAGCATGTATTTGACCATCATCATCAGTAGATGTAGACTCGCTAATTTCTAACTCTTCCGTCATATAAGTATATAAATAAATCTATAGTTGAGTATTTGAACAGTTGAACTTATCTCATCCAATCATTTAATATGGAAGGCATGAACTAGGAAATTCACTTTTAGTAACAAGAATCTCTCATAACCCGATTTAAAACTAAGATCAGTTTGTTTATTTATTCATTGAATAGTGTTTAACATAGATGTAACCACTCCAGTGATGTACAGTAAGGTTTAACAACTAACATATTACATCTTATGGTCATTGTGATAATACGTAGACTTCATTTGAATAAAATACATTTATAACTAAACTTAAATATTCCCATAACGTAGTTGGGTAGCAGAATAATAACAAGGATATTTGATTTCGTGTGAATGCAAAGATTAGTATCATTGTTATTTTACGTAACATTTAACAATTTTCTACAACTTTTAACAAATAATTTCAATCAAATAGCATGTGCGTAATGTACTTTGGTATTTTTGAGGACAATGTAATATACATGAATCAATCTGTAACCCTTGTTCATTGATCAATTGAAACGTGTTTATTTACCCTATTTTTGCTTCATTTATTCTGATAACGGTATTTTTTCAATCACTGTTATGCCATTGAGTGACACTGAGATTTATGTGGGGTGAATTCAAAGTAAATTTGAATAGAAATAACAGTTACTTTTAATTATAACAATTACAATTTGCCTTTATTCAGAATAACTTGAATAACTAAAATGCCTTGACAAGTAAATTTATATATGATCTAGTACGCCGACTTGTGTATAGCTAAAATACAGCACATTTTTCATACAAATTACGTGTTCCTACTGTTCTATCAAGATTTATTATGTGAAGATCGTTAGATCTTCTGAAATCTTATCATTCAGTTTTGTAGTTTTTATCAATCAAATTGATGCAAACAAATTTTTTTGGCTATATGGACTAACACTTGTCCTAACGATTATTTTGAACCACACAATTAGTCAACATGAATATATAAATTTTGTTTAGGATTATTTGAAATTTCGAATAGTGCTTTATTCAGTATTGATGTTTTGATGTATCCATAAATCGTGTAGTTTATTTTTACGAATGTGTGAAATGGTGTTGTTTGCCCTGTTTCTTGTCACTATGTTTTGCTTAATAGATTAAATGTTTAATGTATAACTTTACTATGGTTTGCTGTAAAAAAGTCACCTTTAAAAGGATAATGAGACAGACTGTAAAGTGGCGAAACTAATATTTGCATTCACGAACGTGATATTTTCCGAACAACAACTGTAGAAACTGTTTTGAATGTTTTGTTTTTCGGAAAATCCCTCCGTGCATATATATTTGTGTTATGATATGATTGACTCTTTCTGTTGACATTTTGGTACTCTATTTGACTCGATTTTGAGATTTTGTCATTGTATATTGTTATTATTTCAATATCTTGTACTTGAATTGAAGTTTTTATGTTTGCTTCTGAACAGTACAAATGTTGTTTAAATTTGATATTTAATATGGCTAGAGCCATTTTCGGAATTGATACCGTAGCAATTCGGACTGGAAGCACTTATTCTTCCAGAAAGGGATACCTACCAGGAAAAATTAGACTTGGAAGGTGTAATAATAGTTGGGTAATTGTCTGTATTTCCATTTCTTGATGAATAAAGACCGTTTTCTCCCAAAATTATTGTGTTTTGATTTTGGATCTGGGACGTCGATTGCCAACCTGCACCTATTGGAATCGGAGTGAACTGCGCGGGTAAAAAATCCATCTACATCAACAACTTTTCATTTTATGGTAACTAATTGGACGTGTACTGACTATAGGGTTAAATGAATATTGACGCTGTCCATACATTACATACTTACTTACGTCTGTTACTCCCAATGGAGAATCGGCCGCTCACCATTTTTCTCCAACCAACTCTGTCCTAAGCTTCCCTCTCCAGTTCTGTCCAATGTTTGTTCATTCGTCTCATATCTTTCTCTATTTCTTGGCTTGATCTGTTTCTTGGCCTTCCTCTTTTCCTTTCGCTTTTATGGTTCCAGGTGAGGTTTTGTCTTGTGACGCAGTTAGAAGCTCTTCGTAGAGATCCATTTTTTGTGGTGGTATTTCTTGTGACCCAGAACTTCATGAAAATGTTGAAGAGATCGCCTCTTTAATCTCCGCCTTATTGTTCTCCAATGTTGCGTCCTCTTCAGTGAGTAAATCTTGCAAGGACTGGAACCTATGGGAGAGGGCTATCTTGAATTCGTTGGGTTTTACGGTATCCCAAAGAAAGTCCGTATTAAACTTCTGTGATGTTGTCTGCCTAGTTGTACAGTGCTTCTTTAGTTTCAGTTTCATTTTGGCGCTCAGCATGTGGCGATCTGAGGCTATATGAGCTCTTCTCTTTGTTCTCACATCCTCTATAGTTGGTACATATATGGTCAGTCATTGCATAATACTATCTTCCATATTTCATTATTATAGATACATACAATATAGTCTTGTGAGATTGACCGGTATGAACACTTTGTGCCACATATTTAAGTGAACGTTCTGCGAATTCAACTTGATCAAATAGATCACAACACATGGAGAAACAGAAGTTTTCAAACCACGTACAATACTTCAAGAGACTAATTTTGAAGGCGCCTTAAACTACTGAGTGATAGAGGCCTGATCGTCCTTGCTCATAATTTCCCCATAACGTGTTCTGTTCATCACACGTTGCTATCAGAGTGTGAGTGAAATATAGTGAGTGTGACACATAAAGTCACCAGTGACAATAGACTGTATTCTCACATCTTGATGTCAAATTATTACATAAATGTCACAAAAAGAATTCGTTTCTAGACAAACTGCTTGTGTTATTTACGATAAATTGTTCTGGTGTGCAAACTCCGTAACCGCAGTCTCGGTAGTACAAAACTCCTAATAATTTTACTCCAGAGCTAATGTCAGTGCTAATGTTTCTGTGAATATTCAGAACACAATGACAAATTGCATCGAGCTAAATAAATATATCGCTAACGAATCGATCATACACGAAATTGTATAAATTATGACATAACAGTATCACATTGTCTACATATGAATCATTTCGTTATGGAGAATCTCAAGTACAATAATTGTTGATTCTGAAATAAACACGTTCACTAATCCAGTGAGTCGAAATTTGCTTTCTGGTTTGTCGGTTCACTGATTTTGATGACTGCAATATTATCTCTATATACCATTGACAATGTTCGTATATTTATCAGGTGAAGTCGGTTTGTAGCTAGCATCAGAATCAAACAGATATTGGTCGTTCTAAAATTTAAAACAGTGAGTCGTGTTTTTTTTCAATTCCGACAGTACATTTCTCAAATCGACGCGATCTTTTCATTGTTCTATCTAAATATCTAATTATCATTTCACATTATCATCTTAGATTAGCGGTGTTTATCTTGATTCGTTATCTATTCAAATAAGTATGCAAGTTAGTCAAAAACCAGTAGACGTTACATGTTGAAAATATGCATGCCCTCAAGATATGATCTCACCAAACTTGGATTTTAAAATTACCGTTCTGATGGGAACCCTACGTACATATTATGAAAACGTGCAACTCTGTGCAACGAAAACTCATTTTACCACGGTCATAAACTGTAAGAGTTTCTTAGCGATTATCTTTCACTGTTATGTGATTCGCCTATTTATGGATCTTCCTTCTCACCTCATTTGTTCCCTTCTCTTTTGTTCCATGGATATTGATTTATCTCAATTTCAATATTGAACAATTTCACTGACAAAGCAAATCGTGAAATAGTTTATATATGTTCATTTTTGATGCAGAAGGAAACACATATTTTGAAGTAATGGATTGTTCCACATAATCTTAAAAACTATATTACAATATTTCCAAATGTTATACTTGGTTTTCATTGTGCGAAATTGGATGAGGAGAGTCACTACTAAACACGGTATATCAGCTATTGTAATGGCTAATGACTTCTGTCTTTTGAATAAATTTTCTTTCTACTGTAACAGCTTGCTCATCTTTATTGAAGTATTTCGATGAAATAACAGTATTGTACAGGGAGGCACATTGCGCGGAATTCAAGATTATCCAAGCGCAATCCTATGTGGTCGTTTGACCGAGTGCATTTGGCTGTGTTTAACTACTTAAGTACTCAGTAATGTCGAATACCTACAGAGGTAATAACTATGAAGGTATGTATTTTAACCAGTCTTCTTTAGTTACAAACATTTCAAAAACACTGAACTGTTTCTTACCCACACATTCTTGAACATAAACTATGCATCCGATAATGTTATTTGTCCTAGGATGACAACCAACACGATTATTTGTCTTAGCAGTTACCACTCAAAATCTACTGCACAACGTTTTACAGGAAATATGTAAACAATTTAAACCTTTTAATCTTGCCTATAAATCGATTCGCCTGTGGGAACATATTGTTATTTGTGGAAAGTTTATTAATTATTACAGAGTTTAAAAAAAAGTTGAAAACTAAACTACTAATGTTGCAGTTACGGTTACAGATGCAGAACACATTGAAACAGATATTTGCACACAAAAGCATACACATGGACAGTAGTTGTGGTTTGTCAAAGAGAACATTTATCCATGGGACTCATTTCTGAACCAACTGGACATTGATGTGTTTCGGAAAAGTCCCCAATGTTTTTCAGAATATCATTTACACTGTAAGTAGAAAAAATTCAAATCGAAAATTTGAAAAGCATAGTGGGATAATTAGATGCAATAATGTATTATTCCATGCAAGTATCCACATGAGGAAAGTTCAGCCCAATTTTTGTAACATACATGGTGTCAATAAATATGAAATTGACTTTATTGCCTGTAGAAAATTGATGCTCAGAACTACAAATACATGGTTTCCAAGACAGTTAATGATAATCAGCCCTTGTTATGTTGACTTTACTACGCAATAAAACTGAAAAAATATTTTTTAAAGAGTGATACACTCTGAGATTGACATTGGATGACCAGTATTTCTGTTGGATAACATGAGTGCATTTTTGAAAATACTTATGGAATTACAAAGACATTACCTATATTTATAGTTTTGAAGAGACAGCTGTTGCTCGAAATTAATCTG
Organism: Schistosoma turkestanicum; assembly: GCA_944470395.2. Classification (NCBI taxonomy): domain Eukaryota; kingdom Metazoa; phylum Platyhelminthes; class Trematoda; order Strigeidida; family Schistosomatidae; genus Schistosoma; species Schistosoma turkestanicum. The sequence goes on along the minus strand of OX103976.1, from coordinate 18,036,541 downwards.
ATCAGGAGAGTCGGCATTACACATCGTCTTAGGTTAAAAGAATAGAAAAAAATTTAGGGGAATCATGAATAGGCATCCGGTGCATGAGTATAATAACTCAAAGAAGTGAAATCAAAAGTAATTAACTGTTTAATGATGCTGCAGAGCGGTCTAGATAAAATCGAGAAGCCGCTTTAAACAACATTCAAAATCCGTTAATCACTTCATATACGGATAACCGGCTTGCAATTGTGAATGATATTTTTAAAAGTGTTTGGTAAACGAAGAGTGGAAATTACAACTAAGATGGATTTGTTAGACAGAATAAATTACTTTTTTCCCTGTCGACTATCACTCTTGCAACCTACTTGTTTCTCTATCCATTCTCCTTTTCATAAAAATTCACTTGAACTACAACCTTCCATCATATCAAGTTACAAAACGTTTCATTTACATTTTCTAATCATTCTCTACTATCCTGATAAAAACTCATTCTCATGAAAACTGCTATGTGAGCCTTTTATAAAAATATTTTAGCCTTTTTGTTCACTTGACCATACTTTTGGCAAATTTCATACAATTATTATCATATTTATTCCGACGACTATTTCAGATATATATAATAGGTTGGTAGCTTGAGAAACACATCTGTATTCAGTATTTTACAGTTTTGAAAGTTTGACTGCCAAGAAGTGAACACATCACAAAACCGATCCTTCATAATCGTCGGTCTCATAAGCACATTTCATTTATTTTAAATTATTCCTCCACTTCTTGCATTTCGCATGACAAATGTTCTTCAAAAGATTGTTGTATCGTCGGACTACTAATCTACTGCTCATCAATGATAACAATACACCAGGTTTTACATGAATGAGTCCAGAACGAAATTCTTGAAAATGAGTTTCAGTCAGTAAGAAAAGCTTACCTGAGTGAATGCTAAGTAAAACAACTTCACTTCATTCAAACCAACACTGTTCATTGAAACGAGCTTTTTGTAGGTCTAGGATAAATATGTATTAATAAGACATGAAGTAAACTACAAATGAATTGGTTTTCCACAATGTATTGATTACTTTCGAATAAGCCTTCATAATTAGATTATTAGGTAATTGCTACTACCGGAAAAATTTCAGTATGTTTTTTAAAGATTCCGTGAATAATTTCAATACAAATGCACTGAAGAGATTTAAGATGCTATGATCAATAAAAGTGAATGATCAATAAAAATGAAAATCTGATTCAAGTCACTTGTTTCAAAGTAAATAAGCATCGGCATTCTGATGATTCTGTCTGAAGAAGCAATGTAGATAGTGAATAGCCAGTAATTCTAATTATTTCATTGGAATTTCGCAAATGGATATTTGGTTCATGGTTGCAGACCATTGTAGAACAATATTAAATTACTAAGAAATGTTATCTATAATTGCTTAGAGACATTCATCACTTTCATGTGTATTCCAAGATTCGTCAGCTGTATTGTTACCTTGAAAAAACTTTTCGATACAACTCAAATTCACTTTCTGCAATCATTGTATCGACATTTATTAAGCGCGCTTGAAAGACGTGAATACATCAATTGTGAATATTATTAGATTATTACGGAATAATTACTTTATTAAAATTCACTTACTTCCAACGATAACAGAACACCAATTATATCAGTTGACATTTGTTTCATTAAATTCTAGTTGGTGAAAAGCGGTAAAATAACACAAAATTCACTGAATATCTCTGAAAATATATCCAGCAATCAAGGCTTCACTTGTTTTATATTAAGTTATATCAAATTTGATATGAATTGATTGCAATGCTCTTGTAATAGATCTCTGTGGCTCCTAACACTCGGCCAAACGTTCGTTCATTTTTATGTTTCAAATATTGATTCAATCGAAACGAATAATACGTGAACTTACAAGAACATCAGTGCAAAAACAATAAAAGTAAAATGTCAAGTGTTTTTGTTTCAGTTTGTGACTCAACTGTCTCCGATAGTTGTATGGTTAACATTTCAAACTGTACATTAGCAGGATATTTTCGGCGTATTTTTCATAACGATATTTAGATCAACTGCAGACAACATTTCCAAGCTAGTTAGGGAATTATAGCTTATTCACGATCCAAATAGAGACGTCAAATTTTATGTCTCATTTATGTGTGGTGATCTATTCCTTGAATGAATAACACCTTTATTATTCATATCATTGCTGCATCTGCCGCCGAAAACTGTGCGAAGATAAAACTTTGCTAAGACACAATGCTCTATAAACAGACAACTCACTTTGTTCTCAACTTTTCGAAGTCCAGTTTGCTCTGACAAACAACACAATTGTTTTTCAATTGACGATGCATTTTCTGCTCCACATGTCAGCTGAGAATGCTTTCGAATGTTCAGATCATCTTTCCTGAAAGCTGTAATGTGAACGACATTGAATAGTTACTTTTTTCAGATATAAATATAAGGTGTCTTTTATTTCATAACTGCTGTACATGTATTCATTGTTTTCAGCTCAACGTTCATTGAGAAAATCACCTCTTCATTAATTACTTTTCAAACCTCCGCATACTATATCATACTATATCACACTACTTGACCCATATTTAGTTGTTAATAATACTGTAAAACTAACCTTAACGTTAGTGCATACGTAATAACTTACGACTGTTACCCACGGGTGAGCACTGACCACCCACCAGTATTCGCCAGCCTATTCTGTCTTGATCCTCGTTTTCTAGTTATGTTGAATTTTTGTTCATTATTTTGATGTTTATTTCCATTTCTCGTGAAAATGCGTTTCCTGTCCTTCCGCTTCAACTTGGATTTTGAGAGTCTAACGTCAAAGCATTTCTCGCGACGCAGTTTGGAGCGTTCGTTTATTTGTGTCCTATCCACTTCTACAGCATCTTCCAGATTTCCTGCTTTGTTGGTATACGGTTTGATCTTCCTCACAGTAGATTATTGATTATGGTGTCTGGTCAACCGACCTGAAGTATTTTGTGTAGACAAATGTTATCAAATGCAGGAATCATTTGTATGATGACTTTCGTATTTCTCCCAGTTTCAGTAGAACTGTCTTGACATTTGCAATAAAAATCCAGATTTTGGTGGTAATTACCAACTTCTTCAATTTCCAGATGTTGTTCACTTGTGTGAATGCGACTCATGCTTTGCTTATTCGCTCCCCATATCTGCATCAGGTCCACCCTGCTCGTCAATGATGCTGTCCAGATATGTCACAGATTTTACGTACTCTAAAGTGTCTCAATCGAAATTGATTTGTTTGACGCACGATGTGTTTTATCGGAGAAATTCGCCCTTCCATCTATATATGTTTATAACTGTTGCTGCTGATGCTGCAACTACACTGGTCGTCTTTTCTGACTTTTGTTGCTAGATCGTACAGCGCATCTTGACTGTCCACTTTTTAACTGGCTACGCTCCGCAAGTAAACGTCTTCATAATCATTTCACTCACCGAGAAAAAGGTGAAGAGTGGTGGTGCGCAACGTTTTGTTGACACTGATCTTGACTTCGAACGAGTTTTTCATCTTTTTTCCATGGATGGTTTTGCTATCTAATCCATTGTAAGAACTCCGTATGATATCGACCATCTCGCTAGGAAAGTCCTGGTGTCCTTGAGAAATAACGCATATATTGTATACCTGAAGTCCGATTGATCAATGCACATGAAGCACTATCTTGCGGACTGTGAGCAAATTACACATCGAAGAATAATTTGCACCCATATCACTGCACTTCCTGGTGGGTCATTTAGAAAAATCACCCTGATGTCATCTCTTTAATTGTTGTTGAATATGGACTATTGAGTAAACTATTAGGTTCGGTTTTGAAAACTATTCAATAGCTAAACAGAAACAGCTATTATACACACAATCAAATACTTTCAGTTAGTCATATATCATTGAAAACCGTATGGGCGAATCTCCAATATTCATAAGTAGTTCAGAATTTCAAGTTACCTAATGAGAAGATGCAGCAAAATAAAATGCAGTATTAGCTACCTTCAAATATTATTTGGCGACTGATCAGCCAACCAACAGTGGCATATTTTTCAGTTATTGAGTACGATCCATCAAAATACGGTGGACGCAACAACGCAGCAGATATACTGATGTGATTATCTCTTTCAGTCCCAGATATATATGGTATGAAAGTAAAGATCTCAGGTCTATTAATGTACAAATGCAAAAGAAAAAATAATTAACTCAATGAAATAAATAAATATTTTGATCTTGATGCAAGGATAGATCGCTAAATCTGTCATCTAAATAATTTAGTGCAAGCTTGCATCAATGGCAATTACAGTAAGTAATATATTCCATAGAAAAGGCTTTAGCAAGAGTTATCAGACAGAAGATATTCTGACTGCATACCATTTAAATCATGAGTACTGTGAATTTGCAAACTATAACCACACGATATTGTCGAAATATTCATCCCTCACACAAGAACGACACATGATCTCCACTGAAGAATCGCCATATAATGTGTGAAAACGCATGGTCATCTGTGAATAAAATGTAAGTGATCACATCGGTTTGAACCATTGTTTGTGTGTAAATCGTCATCGCATTTGAAATCTAACAGACTGAATTTTAATGTCGGAAATCTACAGAAAGCTGTGTAAGTATGCTTCTTACTTTACAACTATTTGAGATCAACTTCCTC
>OX103976.1:17925663-18031373 GCA_944470395.2 Schistosoma turkestanicum | reverse complement strand
ATCTTCCATATTTTCATTATTATAGATACATACAATATAGTCTTGTGAGATTGACCGGTATGAACACTTTGTACCGCATATTTGAGTGAACGTTCTGCGAATTCAACCAGATCAAACCCGATCACAACACATGGAGAAACTGAAGTTGTCAAACCACGTACAATACTTCAAGGGACTAATTTTGAAGGCGCCTTAAACTACTGAGTGATAGAGGCCTGATCGTCCTTGCTCATTATTTACCCATAACGTGTTCTGTTTATCTCACGTTGCTATCAGAGTGTGAGTGAAATATAGTGAGTTTGACACATAAAGTCACCGGTGACAATAGACTGTATTCTCACATCTTGATGTCAAATTATTACATAAATGTCACAAAAAGAATTCGTTTCTAGACAAACTGCTTTTGTTATTTACGATAAATTGTTCTGGTGTGCAAACTCCGTAACCGCAGTCTCGGTAGTACAAAACTCCTAATAATTTTACTCCAGAGCTAATGTCAGTGCTAATGTTTCTGTGAATATTCAGAATACAACGACAAATTGCATCGGGCTAAATAAATATATCGCTAACGAATCGATCATACACGAACTTGTATAAATTATGACATAACAGTATCACATTGTCTACATATGAATCATTTTGTTATGGAGAATCTCAAGTACAATAATTGTTGATTCTGAAATAAACACGTTCACGAATCCAGTGAGTCGAAATTTGCTTCCTCGTTTGTCGGTTCACTGATTTTGATGACTGCAATATTATCTCTATATACCATTGACAATGTTCGTATATTTATTATGTGAAGTCGGTTTGTAGATAGCATCAGAATCAAACAGATATTTGTCGTTCTAAAATTTAAAACAGTTAGTCGTGTTTTTTTTTGATTCCGACAGTACATTTCTCAAATCGAATCGATCTTTTCATTGTTCTATCTAAATATCTAATTATCATTTCACATTATCATCTTAGATTAGCGGTGTTTATCTTGATTCGTTATCTATTCAAATAAGTATGCCATTTAGTCAAAAACCAGTTGACGTTACATGTTGAAAATATGCACGCCCTCAAGATATGATCTCACGCAATTTCATAAATGTATGAGAACACCAAACTTGGATTTTACAATTACCGTTCAGATGGGAACCCTACGTACATATTATGAAAACGTGCAACTCTGTGCAACGAAAACTCATTTTACCACGGTCATAAACTGTAAGAGTTTCTTCGCGATTATCTTTCACTGTTATGTGATTCGCCTATTTATGGATCTTCCCTCTCACCTCATTTGTCCCCTTCTCTTTTTTGTTCTATGGATATTGATTTATCTCAATTTCAATATTGAACAATTTCACTGACAAAGCAAATCGTGAAATAGTTTATATATGTTCATTTTTGATGCGGAAGGAAACACGTATTTTGAAGTAATGGATTGTTCCACATAATCTTAAAAATTATATTTCAATATTTCCAAATGTTAAACTTGGTTTTCATTGTGCGAAATTGGATGAGGAGAGTCACTACTAAACACGGTATATCAGCTATTGTAATGGCTAATGACTTCTGTCTTTTGAATACATTTTCTTTCTACTGTAACAGCTTGCTCATCTTTATTGAAGTATTTCGATGAAATAACAGTATTGTACAGGGAGGCACATTGCGCGGAATTGAAGATTATCCAAGCGCAATCCTATGTGGTCGTTTGACCGAGTGGATTTGGCTGTGTTAAACTACTTAAGTACTCAGTAATGTCGAATACCTACAGAGGTTATAACTATGAAGGTATGTATTTTAACCAGTCTTCTTTAGTTACAAACATTTCAAAAACACTGAACTGTTTCTTACCCACACATTCTTGAACATAAACTATGCATGCGATAATGTTATTTGTCCTAGGATGACAACCAACACGATTATTTGTCTTAGCAGTTACCACTCAAAATCTACTGCACAACGTTTTACAGGAAATATGTAAACAATTTAACCCTTTTAATCTTGCCTATAAATAGATTCGCCTGTAAGAACATATTGTTATTTGTGGAAAGTTTATTAATTATTACAGAGTTTAAAAACAAGTTGAAAACTAAACTACTAATGTTGCAGTTACGGTTACAGATGCAGAACACATTGAAACAGATATTTGCAAACAAAAGCATACACATGGACAGTAGTTGTGGTTTGTCAAAGAGAACATTTATCCATGGGACTCATTTCTGAACCAACTGGACATTGATGTGTTTCGGAAAAGTCCCCAATGTTTTTCAGAATATCATTTACACTGTAAGTAGAAAAAATTCAAATCGAAAACTTGAAAAGCATAGTGGGATAATTAGATGCAATAATGTCTTATTCCCTGCAAGTATCCACATGAGGAAAGTTCAGCTCTATTTTTCGTAACATACATGGTGTCAATAAATATGAAATTGACTTTATTGCCTGTAGAAAATTGATGCTCAGAACTACAAATACATGGTTTCCAAGACAGTTAATGATAATCAGCCCTTGTTATGTTGACTTTACTACGCAATAAAACTGAAAAAATATTTTTTAAAGAGTGATACACTCTGAGATTGACATCGGATGACCAGTATTTCTGTTGGATAACATGAGTGCATTTTTGAAAATACTTATGGAATTACAAAGACATTACCTGTATTTAAAGTTTTGAAGAGACAGCTCTTGCTCGAAATTAATCTGATCAGGAGAGTCGGCATTACACATCATCTTAGGTTAAAAAGAATAGAAACAAATTTAGGGGAATCATGAATAGGCATCCGGTGCATGAGTATAATAACTCAAAGAAGTGAAATCAAAGGTAATTAACTGTTTAATGATGCTGCAGAGCGGTCTAGATAAAATCGAGAAGCCGCTTTAAACAACATTCGAAATCCGTTAATCACTTCATATACGGATAACCGGCTTGCAATTGTGAATGATATTTTTAAAAGTGTTTGGTAAACGAAGAGTGGAAATTACAGCTAAGATGGATTTGTTAGACAGGATAAATTACTATTTTCCCTGTCGACTATCACTCTTGCAAATGACTTGTTTCTCTATCCATTCTCCTTTTTATCACAATTCACTTGAACTACAACCTTCCATCATATCAAGTTACAAAACGTTTCATTTACATTTTCTAATCATTCTCTACTATCCTGATAAAAACTCATTCTCATGAAAACTGCTATGTGAGCCTTTTATAAAAATATTTTAGCCTTTTTGTTCACTTGACCACCCTTTTGGCACATTTCATACAATTATTATCATATTTATTCCTACGACTATTTCAGATATATATAATAGGTTGGTAGCTTGAGAAACACATCTGTATTCAGTATTTTACAGTTTTGAAAGTTTGACTGCCAAGAAGTGAACACATCACAAAACCGATCCTTCATAATCGTCGGTCTCATAAGCACATTTCATTTATTTTAAATTATTCCTCCACTTCTCGCATTTTGCATGACAAATGTTCTTCAAAAGATTGTTGTATCGTCGGACTACTAATCTACTGCTCATCAATGATAACAATACACCAGGTTTTACATGAATGAGTGAGGGACGAGATTCTTGTAAATGAGATTCAGTCAGTAAGAAAAGCTTACCTGAGTGAATGCTAAGTAAAACAACTTCACTTCATTCAAACCAACACTGTTCATTGAAACGAACTTTTTGTAGGTCTAGGATAAATATGGATCAATAAGACATGAAGAAAACTACAAATGAATTGGTTTTCCACAATGTATTGATTACTTTCGAATAAGCCTTCATAATAACATTATTAGGTAATTGCTACTACTGGAAAAATTTCAGTATGTTTTTGAAAGATTCCGTAAATAATTTCATTACAAATGCACTGAACAGATTTAAGATGTTATGATGAATAAAAATGAAAATCTGATTCAAGTCACTTGTTTCAAAGTAAATAAGCATCGGCCTTCTGATGATTCTGTCTGAAGAAGCAATGTAGATAGTGAATAGCCAGTAATTCTAATTATTTCATTGGAATTTCGCAAATGGATATTTGGTTCATGGTTGCAGACCATTGTAGAACAATATCAAATTACTAAAAAATGTTATCTATAATTGCTTAGAGACATTCATCACTTTCATGTGTATTCCAAAATTCGTCAGCTGTATTGTTACCTTGAAAAAACTTTTCCATACAACTCAAATTCACTTTCTGCAATCATTGTATCGACATTTATTAAGCGCGCTTGAAAGACGTGAATACATCAATTGTGAATATTATTAGATTATTACGGAATAATTACTTTATTAAAATTCACTTACTTCCAACGATAACAGAACACCAATTATATCAGTTGACATTTGTTTCATTAAATTCTAGTTGGTGAAAGTCGGTAAAATAACACAAAATTCACTGAATATCTCTGAAAATATATCCAGCAATCAAGGCTTCACTTGTTTTATATTAAGTTATATCAAATTTGATATGAATTGATTGCAATGCTCTTGTAATAGATCTCCGTGGCTCCTAACACTCGGCCAAACGTTCGTTCATTCTCAGGTTTCAAATATTGATTCAATCGAAACGAATAATACGGGAACTTACAAAAACATCAGTGCAAAAACAATAAAAGTAAAATGTCAAGTGTTTTTGTTTCAGTTTGTGACTCAACTATCTCCGATAGTTGTATGGTTAACATTTCAAACTGTACATTAGCAGGATATCTTCGGCGTATTTTTCATAACGATATTTAGATCAACTGCAGACAACATTTCCAAGCTAGTTATGGAATTATAGCTTATTCACAATCCAAATAGAGACGTCAAATTTTATGTCTCATTTATGTGTGGTGATCTATTACTCCAATGAATAACACCTTTATTATTCATATCATTGCTGCATCTGCCGCCGAAAACTGTGCGAAGATAAAACTTTGCTAAGACACAATGCTCTATAAACAGACAACTCACTTTGTTCTCAACTTTTCGAAGTCCAGTTTGCTCTGACAAACAACACAATTGTTTTTCAATTGACGATGCATTTTCTGCTCCACATGTCAGCTGAGAATGCTTTCGAATGTTCAGATCATCTTTCCTGAAAGCTGTAATGTGAACGACATTGAATAGTTACTTTTTTCAGATATAAATATAAGGTGTCTTTTATTTCATAACTGCTGTACATGTATTCATTGTTTTCAGCTCAACGTTCATTGAGAAAATCACCTCTTCATTAATTACTTTTCAAACCTCCGCATACTATATCATACTATATCACACTACTTGACCCATATTTAGTTGTTAATAATACTGTAAAACTAACCTTAACGTTAGTGCATACGTAATAACTTACGACTGTTACCCACGGGTGAGCACTGACCACCCACCAGTATTCGCCAGCCTATTCTGTCTTGATCCTCGTTTTCTAGTTATGTTGAATTTTTGTTCATTATTTTGATGTTTATTTCCATTTCTCGTGAAAATGCGTTTCCTGTCCTTCCGCTTCAACTTGAATTTTGAGAGTTTAACGTCAAAGCATTTCTCGCGACGCAGTTTGGAGCGTTCGTTTATTTGTGTCCTATCCACTTCTACAGCATCTTCCAGATTTCCTGCTTTGTTGGTATACGGTTTGATCTTCCTCACAGTAGATTATTGATTATGGTGTCTGGTCAACCGATCTGAAGTATTTTGTGTAGACAAATGTTATCGAATGCAGGAATCATTTGTACGATGACTTTCGTATTTCTCCCAGTTTCAGTAGAACTGTCTTGACATTTGCAATAAAAATCCAGATTTTGGTGGTAATTACCAACTACTTCAATTTCCAGATGTTGTTCACTTGTGTGAATGCGACTCATGCTCTGCTTATTCGCTCCCCATATATGCATCAGGTCCACCCTGCTCGTCAATGATGCTGTCCAGATATGTCACAGATTTTACGTACTCTAAAGTGTCTCAATCGAAATTGATTTGGTTGACGCACGGTGTGTTTTATCGGAGAAATTCGCCCTTCCATCTATATATGTTTAAAACTGTTGCTGCTGATGCTGCAACTACACTGGTCGTCTTTTCTGACTTTTGTTGCTAGATCGTACAGCGCATCTTGACTGTCCACTTTTTAACTGGCTCCACAAATAAACGTCTTCATAATCATTTCACTCACCGAGAGAAAGGTGGAGAGTGGTGGTGCACAACGTTTCTTGACACTGATCTTGACTTCGAACGAGTTGTTCATCTTTTTTCCATGGCTGGTTTTGCTATCTAATCCATTGTAAGAACTCCGTATGATATCGACCATCTCGCTAGCAAAGTCCTGGTGTCCTTGAGAAATAACGCATATATTGTATACCTGAAGTCCGATTGATCAATGCACATGAAGCACTATCTTGCGGACTGTGAGCAAATTACACGTCAAAGAATAATTTGCACCCATATCACGCACTTCCTGGTGGGTCATTTAGAAAAATCACCCTGAAGTCATCTCTTTAATTGTTGTTTAATATGAACTATTGAGTACACTATTAGGTTCGGTTTTGAAAACTATTCGATAGCTAAACAGAAACAGCTATTATACACACAATCAAATACTTTCAGTTAGTCATATATCATTGAAAACCGTATGGGCGAATCTCCAATATTCATAAGTAATTCAGAATTTTAAGTTTCTTAATGAGAAGATTCAGCAAAATATTATGCAGTACTAGCTACCTTCAAATATTATTTGGCGACTGATCAGCCAACCAACAGTGGCATATTTTTCAGTTATTGAGTACGATCCATCAAAATACGGTGGACGCAACAACGCAGCAGATATACTGATGTGATTATCTCTTTCAGTCCCAGATATATATGGTATGAAAGTAAAGATCTCAGGTCTATTAATGTACAAATGCAAAAGAAAAAATAATTAACTCAATGAAATAAATAAATATTTTGATCTTGATGCAAGGATAGATCGCTAAATCTGTCATCTAAATAATTTAGTGCAAGGTTGCATCAATGGCAATTACAGTAAGTAATATATTCCATAGAAAAGGCTTTAGCTAGAGTTATCAGACAGAAGATATTCTGACTGCATACCATTGAAATCATGAGTACTGTGAATTTGCAAACTAAAACCACACGATATTGTCGAAATATTCATCCCTCACACAAGAACGACACATGATCTCCACTGAAGAATCGCCATATAATGTGTGAAAACGCATGGTCATCTGTGAATAAAATGTAAGTGATCACACCGGTTTGAACCATTGTTTGTGTGTAAATCGTCATCGCAGTTGAAATCTAACAGTTTGAATTTTAATGTCGGAAATGTTCAGAAAGCTGTGTAAGTATGCTTCTTACTTTACAACTATTTGAGATCAACTTCCTCTTGATGACTGATGATATGTAGTGCTGTGGTGTGTGCTACATATACGAACGATATACGTAGTATAAGAATGGACGTGAAAGAAGAAGTCTTACGGTCAGAAGAGGAAAACGGAAAGCAAATAGAGCAAAAGCAAGAAAGAAATAGAGCACCGACAGGAAGTAAAGGAAGCAACAGCAGGAATGGAAGAAGGCTGGAGCGTTGGAAGTCAGGACTCAAAGATGGTGTGCAAATGGAGTGTTCAACGTAATGTTGTCGTTTTTGATTGACTAAGAGTGTAAGTTTGCCAAATACAATCTATTGAGCCTGCCTCATTCTTCTCAGTTGGTGTCGCTGCCTCTACACAGGATGAAGATACCATGGCCTCGGGAGTTTGAAGACGGAGATGTAAGGTGCTTCTTGATGGAGTTCGAGGCTGTGGCGGAGCTGGTCGGAGTCAAGGAACGGAAGGCGAATGCGGTGGTGCTAAGGACTCTACTAAGAGGCAGGGCAAGCACAGCTGCTAGCCTCGCAATTCATTGAAAGTGTGCCTGCAGAGGTTGGCCAACAGTTGAGACTGGTGAACGCGGCACAACCAATGGACGTCACCGAGCTGGCGAAAGTAACGAGACAACTGATGAACTCCACAGTCGCCTCGGTGGCGTGCGAAAGACAGGCTGATGATGTCGTGAAGAAGATAGAAGAATTACAACGAGAGGTGGCAGCATTACGAATAAAGTGTGAAAAAAACAATAAATGCTACATTTGCGAAAAAACCGGACATTGGAAGAGGAATTGCCCGACCAGACGAAAACCTAAACATTTTAGACCATATACAAGGTGTTCTTTATGTCTTTCGAAACTGTGGGTCTCGGCATTAGTAGATAAGGGGGCGGTCTATGCGAGAGTAGGGATAAACGAGCGAGAGGTAGTTTGCCTGATTGATACAGGGGCTGCACTTTCGTTAATAGACAAGTAGCGGTGTAGAAGTATCAGGCCGAGTGCATTAGTTGTTAACACCATCGGCGGCCACGTGTTAAAAATCCTCGGAGTCTCAAATGATATCGTGAAAATCGGCAGTTCGAAAATACAGTTTCCCTTTGTAGTGACTACGAACTTGTCGAGATCAATACTAGGAGCAGATTTCTTGCGAGAAGAAGGAGCTATTATTGATACAAGAAGTAAGAATGTGATTACAAAGTATGGCACACTGACAATACATGAAAGCAGCGAGGTGGCTGAGGTTAGAGTAGCGAAAGAGGGCATTGGAAAGAAACAGAACATTAACGAGGTGCTCACGAAATATAAGAAGTTGTTCACGGGAGACGGGTAACCGTACGGGTTTTGTAATAAAGTCAAACATGAAATTCCGATAGAGAACGAAGAAGTAACCATATTCACAACACGACGGGTCCCCGTACATTTGGAAGCTGAGATAAACCAGCAGGTACAGGAGATGTTAAAAGGAGGTATAATTGAAGAAGCAGATAGCCCGTACAGCTCACCGGTACTTTTAGTAAAGAAGCCAAATGAAAGTATAGATTCTGTGTTGACTTTAGAGAACTGAATAACGTGACAGAAATAAAACCGTGTGCAATGCCAACAATAGCGGAGACATTAGATCGTCTACAGAGTGCTACGGTGTTCACAGTGTTAGATTCACGGTCGGGCTATTGGCAGCTACCAACAAAAGACAGTGATTGCAGCAAAACGGCATTTATCGTACTGGAGAAGCAGTATCAATTTAAACGAATGCCCTTTGGATTGGCGGGCGCACCGTTTACGTTTCGAAGACTAATGACATTGCTGCTCAGAAACCTGGACAATGTCGAGGTTTATGACGATGATTTGGTCGTATATAGTCGTACAGAGGCAGAACATATGAGGCACGTGGAGGCGGTTCTAAGGCGAATTGATGAGTTTGGTTTACGAATTAACAAAGACAAGTCTCAGTTAGCGAAAAGAAGCGTCACGTTGCTGGGGCATAAAGTAGGCAATGGAGAAATAAAACCACTGCCGGAGAAGATTCTAACGATAAAGAATATTGCAGTTCCCAACTCAAAAAGGAAGTGAAGACAGTTCCTGGGAAGAGCGGCGTTCTACAGCAGATTCGTGAAGAACTTCAACGATATAGCAGCACCCCTATATAAAGAGCTAAGCAATGCAAAGTTTACGTGGACAGAGACCGCTCAACAAACTTTAGACCGAATCAAAGAGCTGTTAGATGACCGCAAAATGACGCTGAGACTGCCGGAACTCGGCAAGCCATTTACAGTGACCACTGATGCGACCGATCACGGTATAGGTGCGGTCTTGAGGCAGTCTGACAGAGTGGTGGAGTATGCCAGCCGTGTCCTTACGCCAACAGAACAGAAGTATTCCACAGTAGAAAAAGAGTGTTTAGCGATTGTATGGGCGGTAGACAAATGGAGACCGTATCTACTGGGTCGGCGATTTCACATCGAGACGCACCATAAGCCCCTACAATGGTTAAAAACAGCAAAAGACCCTCGGGGGAAGTTGGCTCTGTGGATGCTACGTCTGCAGGAGTATGATTTTAGCATCAAGCATGTGCCAGGGGAGGAAAACGTAATGGCAGATTATTTGTCAAGACCGGACACCGAAGCCGAACTTCCAGAGATAGCGTGTGCAGTTAACGGCCTAGAGAGAGATCCCCTAGAACTCGTCCGACATCAGAAAGCCAACCCTACTCTTCGGGAAGTAACCAGAGTGATAAAAGAGGGAGATGTTGACAAGAGTGGAACAGAGAATGAATTAACAGTGTTGCTGAGGCGGAAGGAGAGACTGAGAGTGAACGGATACGGAGCCTTGACCTGGCGGGATGATGACGAGAATTGGGTAGCAATAATCCCAAAAGATCTGCACCAGGAGATGATTCGTGAATGTCATTAGGTAGCGCACACAAGTATTGCACGGACAACTGATTTGCTGCGACAAAGTGCATACTGGCCAGGTATGAGAGACGATGTTGCACGATGTTGCAACTAATGAAAGGGGATCGATGCATACGACCGCCATTGCAGTCAATTCCAGTAACAGCAGTTGGTGATTTGTGGACAGTAGATATTATGGGACCGTTCCCGCAGACGACAAGTGGTAACCAGTACCTGCTGGTGATGACTGAGCATGCCACACGATGGTTAAATGCCGTGCCGATGGCGGACCAACTTGCAAGGACGGTGACGGAAGCGGTAATGCGGCACATTGTGGCTGACCATGGTATACTAAAGATAATAATAACCGATCAAGGTGCCTGTTTCGAGAGTGATGAGTTCAAGTCCCGTCTGAAGCAGTTAGGTATCAAGAGAGTACGAACAACGCCGTATCATCCACAGACGAATGGGTTAACGGAAAGGAATAACCGAACGCTAAAGGAATGGCTAGCATCTAAAGGGGGTGACTGGGAGAAAGAATTACCATTAATCTTGCTGGCACATCGTGTCCCGGCACAGGTAGCCTGCCTCAGTCTTCTCAGTACGTCAGAAACAAAGCATTTTTCTTGGTGAACTCATGTCAAGTAATTTAGGCGTTGTTTGCGAAACCTTTCTAAATGCAGTGTAAACATGGTGCCAGACTGTCGAATGAAATCAGTATTACCACCTTCTTCAAAGTTACTTATTATTTTCCTTTGAAGCTTTATTGTCTGTGAACCACGATGTGATAAACAGTACTCACTCCACGAAAATAAAGTTTATTACTCAGGATATACAAAGGAAACAAATAAAAGACACTACTCACAGGTAGTTTCTATACACAACACCATCGAATGATCTTTGAAGTTCAGCTTTTTGAGAATAGTACACATTCAGATAGTAATTCTTCTTAGAAAATTGATTCTGAAACTAAAATGAAATAATTTTACAAGCTGTATTTACGGCCAACCATTGTTTACGTGAAGGGATTTTTCAGAACGTTTATTGTCCGAATGTTCTAACCTGTTAATTCCTACTTCCGGAAGCGTGCATGGTAGTCACTGCAAAGATAGAGTCCACCATATTTGCTCGTGTCAATTAGAGCTAGAACTAGAAATGGGGCTAACTTCAGATACAAGGAAATAATTCCTTCGAATAATCAGATTTTTGGGAAAGGTATGGGAACATGTCACCTTCCTCTAAAATGTTCATTTGTTTTCCATGAATATTGACATATAAAATGTAATTACCAGAATCGATTGAGGAAATTGCATGATCGCAAAGCAAACTTAGTGATGGTAAACATAATCAACAGCGAACATTAATTGAACTTATTTAAGTGGAAGAATTAACAACTATTCTTCGTAAATTCATTTTCACAAACACATTTGTGCATTTATATCAATAAATTTCAATAACACTTTGAAAATGAATTATAAGGAAATTAAATGCTATTGCACACGTGATACTGAGAACAGACAGAAGTTTCAGCTGTTGGTAACAAAACACACAGATCAAACAACTCAAATTCCAAAATAATAAGAAACTCGTGTCATCAATTTTCTTACTCTGGATTACTACTTACTCGCGTTGCCCTAATAAGTTCGAGCATCTTCCTTTTTATGAGCTTACACATGCATATGTTTAAATATATCATGAACATTGGTCACTCAGGTTGATGCTTTTGAAAGTGTTGACATCTGCGTTCAGGATGGCCTTATTGCAAAGATTTCACTATTATTCTGAATAATCTATAGGAGGCAAGTAAATAATAGTCACGTTCAAGGCAAACTGGAAGAGACTGCAAATCACATGAACCAGTGTGGAATTTTATCCGACTACTTAAAGACGGATATAGCTTCGTGTGCATGTTTGTCTAACAACCATAGTCTGAAAACCGGACAGTTTAATTCTGGTTCACGAAATTTGAATGTAAGTTGAAAGTTTTATTAATCAGTCTAAATAGGTTCAATGACAAAGGGATTGTTTATATTGGGAATACTTCCTTATGCAAGACTTCAAATTATTCATCAGGCGAATTTATTGATCAGTAATTCAGGGAAACATAAACCATTTTAGTGTTACACTAGTAGAACGTACTCTGAATATTGAATCTCGGTGATATACTTCGAGTCCGTCGGCCAATTTTGAAGTAATGATAGATAAATTCAAACCAGCAACCTATATAATGAATGGAGTAGAATTGACATAATTTATTCAAATTGGACAAACCAGATCAATAGCCTTTTTTCTGTCTTCTTCATTGTACCAGATCCTTGGTGACAATGATTCAGTGAATGTTTTCTTCAACTCATTGAACATTTCATGAACCTATTCAACATAAACAAATTTAACAATAAATTAGATCACCCAAACAATGCGAATTATCAATAGGTTCAGCATTTTATTACAATAGTAGTCGGTAGTTGGAAGAATTATAATAAATAAGAGGGAACTGATCACATCATTTCCTGAATTCATCATATACCTCTACTAATGTAGTTCCAGATTGACCCAGTTTTCGTAAGACTAACAAATATAAAGATTCATAAATGGACTTAAGCAAAAGATATAAATAATGATCTGATATTCGAAACTTGCCTCTACACGCGTACTCTCACTTATATCGGAATAATTGTGATATTGATTCAGTGTCCACCTAAAATAATTCTTCACTTGTTCGATACAAGTTGGGAACTTTTCATCGATCATCTTTGCTAAAAATAAAAACATTCTATTACAAATAATGTTGGAAACCGTGTTTTTTGAGAATTTTTATTTCAGAATCCTTGAATGTTCAACATTCAAGTAATTATTTCTATTTTGAATCTCAACAGTCATGATGTGCTCTATTAGTGCACTGCATGACAACGCAAAAGAAAAATACTGTATCTGGGTGTGGAACTCACACATAAAACATGAAGAACAATCATTACGCCTTAGGTGAAAATAGAGGCAGCTAGTTTATTTCCATTTATTTAACAGGTTGGCAAACCAGTACTCCCAATTATTTTGTCTTCATTCCTCTCTACAGAATGTATTCATACACTGTCGTTAAACAGCATGTTGAATGTATCATTATTGAAAAGAACATTCACTTTCAGTGTATATCAGTGTTAATATCAGTGTATTGATGCCTCGAAAACGCCAATACGCAATCATGCGAACAACCAACTACCAATCGATATTTCATTATATTAAAGATAACAACAGTGGCACTTACAGTTATCAGCGGGATGAAAATCTTTGAAATCTATATTCCCGGTGGTATTCATATTATGCCAGAAACTAGCCACAAAGACATCGTATATATCTCTAAAGGGAAGAATTTTAAGAACCATGTGTTTAGGCAATAGGCGGTTAAATCTCAATTCGGATTTCACAGTAATGATCTTATATAAACGTAATCGTTAGAAAAATCAAACATTTAGTTTTTGTATAATCCACTGACATCCCTGGTTGATATCTAGATCAATCACAAACAGTTAACTACTCAGAAATTGATTACAAGCAAACGTTAATTCAATATCCCTGGAATTATGGTTTTGCACCAGAATAATCAACTATCATATGCTGAATTACTCCTTAGAACGGCTATAATGCATAAATAAGGTCAAACAAAGAGCATCTGTGATACTAGATTCGGTTTCTTATAATACGATAAGGGTTTTGTTGGTGAAATAAAATTTTGTCGACCAAATGTAATGGTGTTCTACTGTTAGTTAGCTGAAGAACATTTTGTTTGATATCCAGAATAAAATTAAGGAGGTGAGAGTTTTGTCCACATTCACTGAATGCTTTCTACCTGACAATGCATCAAGACATGAACGTTCCTCCACAGTTAGGTTTGAGAGAGAGAGTGTGCGGGTTTGCTTTGTGATGCAGTCTTAGAATCATCCTCAATTCTTTAATAAAATAAATTAATGCCTATGTTGAAGCATATTTTAAAGGATGTTCTGCTTCAAGAATAATATACCATTATTTATTTATCACTCGACAATAATTTTGTACAAAATTCATGTGCCGTTATCTGAATTCTCATTGATTCACTCACAGCCGGCCGTTTATTGTACTGTTTCACCTATGCATATTTAATACATTGGCAAAGAATTAACTGTACAAAAATTAATGCTCATCATATATTTTTTTTCACAATATTATTTCTATTACTAGAACATACAGTCAATCCAAAGAATAATCTACGTATGACTCAAATTGTTGGTCTCAATGATTCAAGCTAACTTATTTAGTCTAGCTGATTCCGAAATAGAATTCAGGTTACAGGCAGGAAATAATCTTTCAATAATTATGGGTATAAATACTATGATCGATATGAGAAAAAAACCTTGACAGACAATCATTTAGTTTGCCTTAAACAAATTAAAATTGCTCTTGAATTTCATGCTTCATGGTTATGATGGTAATTGAGGAATTATATGTCGTTTCAAAAGTATATTTCTCTGTAAAAGATCTACTGGTTGCAAACTACTGTTGTCTGTATGTTTACGGGACACAAAGTTATATTTTTGAGGACTTTCATGCTTTGAAGATTTTCATCTCTGACAGATGTCTAATGAAAATATTCTGAATACTGTTGCGTAGGTGATAGTTGTTTTATCATTGTGTGGAATAAAACAGCAGCAAAGATCTTCGATAACACTATGTCAACTTCCGTTATACTACAAAGTCGACTAAGAAAAATTTCAACACAAGTTTACGTATCATTGGATACTGAATGTACTACATTGGTTCAATCAAAATGTTTATGAAGCAAGGGATCTCTACAGTCAAACAATTGAACATCAGATTCGACTCTCGAATATCCTAAACCGATCTCGCACTAAAAATATAAAAATAAGACCAGTTATATGCAATCACAATTAGGCAGCATGGATTTCATTGAAATAAATCGTTGAAATAAATCAGAAAACGTTACCTTCTTGTATATTTATGACTCATAAAAAGACTGTAAGACGAACAAATTTTCTTTAAGTATGATTCACGTTCTACAACAATCTCCAGATTCAAGTTTGTCCCATAATTAAGGAATACATTTTTGATGAAGTAATCCCAATCGATCTGGTCAAAACAAATAATTTTAAGTTAAACAACAAATCGAGGGAAATATATTTTGCCCACTGTTTTAAGTTATATAGGACTTGTTATTTCTTACTGACAATTTGTTGTCGCACACAGTCGAAAACGTCGACTTCAGATTTAACTTTCATAGGTAACCATCAAAATGATAGCTTTGCTCCCATGGACCCCTCAGTTCTTTCGAGAATCAGAAATGTGCATATACATTAGAAATTGTGGTCAAAAGTACAAAGTTCATGAAACTGACAACGATGTGCTTTGAACAACAGTTTTGTCACTAGAAATTTCTACGTATTTCAGTAACCTGTTTACTTACCACTCGAACAAAGTAAGCAAATTCAGAAGAATCTTATCAACATATTATTGGTAGGGTTACAAACATCAGAGTTCGATATAATTGTGGAATGACCGTCGTTTCAAGTATTTGAGACAATCATGTATGTATAGTGCTTATTTTCAATGCTTAAAATGTAGTAAAGATTGCATGCATCGGTGTTCAATGAAGTTACAACGTACTACTTTAAGTAATATCAATTGTCAACTTACGATAGGACAGATCTTTTGCAGATCTTCTATTTTGACTGCCTTATCAATTTCGTCATCGGATATCACCTGGTAAAAGACAAAATGTTTGCATAATGAAAATTATCATGTATTTGATGCGCTGTATCAAAGTGGAATGCTATGTCATCATTCGGAATAACTAATGATTTCGAAACTACAGTAAGACCGAATTTCACTGACCAGCAGTTTGAACTAATTTTCCAACTACCGTTTGTAACTAACACCGATTTCTTTCATTTGAATTTTTTACATAGTATTTGATGAGTTACGTACAAATTACAAATTTCGCTTAGAACCCCATGTTTTTCAAAAGTGCTCGTATAAAATGTAAGTACCGATTCATTTGAATTCAGACTATTCTTCAAAAATAAAAGCGAATGTTCAAATGTGTCGAGAGAATGTCATAGGTACTTTCCAACTATAATAAAATCATTCACAACTTCTATCATATAAATTTTGTTTTTATGTACCTAATAGGGCAACTTCTATGGGCAAAGATGAAAGTTTTTTTTTTCAAGTTCTAATGCAGATTTTTCGATTATTTCAATGTGAAGTTCTGTAAGAAATAATTCCGGTCTAGCGTTGATCCTCTGAGATGAGTGCTAGCAAGTAGACTTCATTGAAAAGTTATGTATTAATTGACAGGTGAAATATGGTTGGATGCCAGAGGGTTACTTTTGTTTAATATCGATATTGGATCTAGCAAATGTTAGTTCGCTTTCAATTGTGTAAAGCGATCTATGGACAAAATGTAGAATTCAGTTACTATGAAACAGTAGTGAGCAGTAATTTCCGCCCTGCTTACCTCTTTATTTTTCAAAACATCTTTTATCACATTTATGATATATTCACCAGTTTGACTTTCAGCTGCTTTTTCTTCATATATCTATTGAATATAAAAGGAACGAGAACAGGTATCTTTCATTCTTAAAATAACTTATATTGAACTTATGAACTGTTGAATGACTCAAAACCTGGTTGGACATTCACTATGTAACTATTGAATATAAAAGAGAATGAAAACAGGTTCCTCTCATTCAAATACACTTTCTAAGCTATATCAAGACTTCTTGCTGTTACAATTAGGTCGATCGGATCACAGAGGCCTTTTTCGAAGCTGGTTCATTGTTTCGTTCTCGTTATTCGAATAAAATGAACCCGTAATACTTTCAGGCATACGTAGAGACAAGTATAACATATGGAGACGGCATTTGGGCAAACACGTGATTCGATGCAGCTAAATTAGAAAAATTGTTTGCACAACAGCTGAAGTTGATGTAAGTGCTTATTTATAGGCATACCTCCAATCAAGTCTAATATACACCAACAATTACTCAGTCAGCAGATGGAATGACCCATGAAATTTGAGGGTAACTTAATGGTCCTGATGCACAAATGTCTCTCAAATGTACACGCTAATAATTTTACGTACTAAATATGACAATTTCTTGTAGTTCATTGAAGTACTTTACAGTTCTATTGAGGCTTCTTCCTGCTTCAGTCTCACTTATACAACATACAGTATGAAGACACTATATGTTTGCCTGTACTGAGAGAATGTAACGAGATTGGAAATTTAGTTGTGCATCCACTTGCTCTTAAACAGCTGGAGAAATCGCACCCTGCAGCCGTTGTTATTACGCAGGAAGCCGACGACGGAACATATTGCAACGTTGTGCATTGAGAGCAGTCGAACAGCTGCAATCCACTTGAGAAACGGAGTCAGAAAACACAGCCAATAAAAGATTTATGAAAACATCTACACCTTACTAAACGTACGGAAGAAAACGGACACTAAGTGGGCAGTTCCATGATATGGACATTTTACAGCTGAATAATCTCCTTTTACACGTACCGTGAGAAGTATGAGCGCAGGTAGAAATTCGGTCAGTGACATCAACAGTCGCAGGTTAACAAAACAAGATTCTGAAATGAACAAGCAACAGCCGAATCTCACTTAGAAACAAGACTATGGACTTGATGGTGGAAGAAATGACTCTGCTGACGGTCATTATTGATGAAGCAGATTCAACTCATCAGGGTACGTGCAGATTTGAGGAGCAGGGGAACGTTTAGTTAGTCGCAATATTTCCTAAGCTATAGAGCAATGTCACTAATTATCAAACCAAGAAAACACATAGACTTAAGGAATAACAACAATCATCATTCAAAGTAAAAAGATAATGCTGAATAAGTGACGTGGTTTATTTCAGGTCTTTTGCGTGGAGACTATCATCCACAGACAGGTTCGATAGCAAACAAACCCGCCGTAATTTGACGAAAAGGTCAGTAAGACACTCAAGCGATACATGAGACGCGCTGTAGATAAATCGTTCAGTCATATATTTGGGCAAGCATTACCAGCGTTAACAAGAAATAATCTAGCATCGTGATGAGAAAATGTTTACATGAATTTTTCTGAACATTGCAGTCTAATCAATATTTCGTTCAATAAAAGTTTCTAGCGTTGAAAATTACAACTTGCGACATATCAAAAATAAAACTAATTTTCCTTATGACTGAAATATAAAGGTATAAGTAATTTTTATTTGATCGTACCGTATTTGAAATCTCACTGATATATTCTTCAAGTCCGCTAGTGTAAATCTGAAAGATGAAAGTCTCATTCACTTATCCAAAAAGTTCAATTAAAATTAAGCATAAGAGCAAGTTCACATCAGGGATTTACAAGCGTTCATTTGTGAAAAATTCCATACACCTACATAGATTTCGTTGTTCAACTTTTCTAATATTTTTGCATGTATCATTCATGCCAGTAAATCGAATGCGTTCCATGGTACAACTGAAGATGAATACTCAATAATTTTATGCAGAACAAGCGTGCGCATCTTCAAATGATTATGGCCAGACAAACTTCTTGAAGTAATGTGAGTAACTATTAAGCTGAAATCAAATCTGTTCTTACTTGGTGCGTGTCACGAGACAGTGAAATGATAAACATTTTCTCCAACTCACTCCTCACTAATAATAGTAACAACAATTTACTTATGTTATTGAGCACATCAAAGCGATATCATCTTCTAAGCCGGTCGACTCAATGATAATGTTTTACAGTAAAATTTGAATATTTCAGGATTTTTTCGAATGGATGGAAACCTGTTGAGTTATTTTACTCATTTTCGTCGAAGTCAGGATTAGAGCATCCATTTAATCCTCCTATTCAAACTGTCTGTTTGGAAATTCATAGTTAATAGTACATCTTGAGACATGTTTGTTCAAAAACTTACATATAAAAATGGTGATTCCTCCTCATCATCTCTGACATCTACGTCTAGTAAAAATATAGGTGAATTCCCATTTATGACTATCAGCTGTGTAATTAGTTTAGTGAAGTCTGTTTTTCCAAAATTGTTATTAACAGATGTCTGATCTCTGAGTAATGGCAATACCGTCCTTTCGAAAACTGTTGCTAACGTTTCAGTCAGCTTCCCTGCCTTTACCAGTTGAGATATATTGATGGCATTTATACAAGTTGTGTAGAACTCTTTGGCCGTTTTAATACTTTGCACGTTCGCATACTTTGCATTTTCCACTGAAAACAATAGAAAACAATAAAACAGAGATGTCAAACAAGATTTAGAACATTTTATTAATTTACTGTGTAATTACATTAAAAACGTTCACTTCACGGTTTGAATTTAAATTGAGCGTAGACATTATCACTCAGTTCCGTGAAAGTTATCTAACTTTGCTATCGATCTGATTTTAGTGTGAATGTCCGTTATCAAAATTATGCAAGTAAGAGGTTACTTAGAATTCCGTTCACCTAGTCTTCATATACAACTTTGTTAACACGTAATTTATGGGTTTTTTATGTTGACCATTTTTCGCTACTCTGCGCCACTCAATTCCTTGTTTATTGTTTAATCTTGGTTTACACACCGAACACTGTTTAGCTATGTTAGAGAAATACCTGATAGTCTAACGATGATGATGGAATTAAGATATTTTACTTAACTGCTCAACGGTGTCTTTGAATCACAAGGCTTTGCAACCTTCTCTTAAAAGCCTAATCAGACAAATAAGACAGGGTAAAAAGACAGCTCACCGAATTTCAAACGCCTGAATAATAAAACACACTATTTCTTTACATTTATGGGCACTAGTAAAGGTGAATATTATGTAAGGTAATGAAATTTTCGAGTATATGATAAGACTCAATTCTGATGATTATTGAAAGCCGAAGTTGAATTTAGAAAAAATAATGTTCTGGATTCAGTTGACCATCTTTTATTCAAGCAACTTCATGAAATTTTCAAAACAACAACTGGAAAAAGGAATATACACTATTTTACTTGTCGGTATGCTCATCAAAGTTTAGAATTTGATTGAAAGAGAATTTGTCGAAAATAATAAGAAACGATGACAAATAATGAGAAGGAACAGTAAATCAATGTTTATTGTTTGTGATGGTGCTTCGTTCTGTGAGATGGATGTTTTAGTCGTGAAGCTTTCTTTATTCTTCTGGTCAGTATTAATCAATCGATGTTAACGAAACAAATTACGTGTAAAACGTGTGAAAATTCGAAAAAATTCACTTCCATCGTAAGTTTTGTGCTGATGATATTTTTTGGGAGAACAATGAAAGCTTCACTACGAAAACATCCCTTTTTACAGACCAATCACCACAATCATCCACCTGAGCTGCAAATTTTCTAGACCATCTCAAGATGTAGAGTGCGATGACATTGACTTTAGAACTCTTCGAAAATAATTAATTCAATACCATATTATTCAACTGTTATCTTTGGCATTCAGCTTTTCTGTTAATTATTATTCAGAACTGGTTTTTAACTGAAAATGTTCGTAAATGTTTGTATGAAAATTCATCACCATACCATCAAACCATAAACAAAATTATAAAACTACAACTGAATTTTAAGTATCACTGAGAAATATTGTTTATTATAAAAAACAGTTAATCGAGATCTCAATGATGTGACAGATGTTCAACAAGATTATATTCAAATAAAAGTAATCACTGTAAAAAAACTTATATAAATCTCACAGATTTCATGTACGTATCCATTGATTTTAGATGGAGTCACATCAAAAATGTGCGAAAACTGAGGTTGACAAGCCACTTTTTGAAAATCAACACAAGTCAATGTCAAAGCGCCTAAAAACATATAAAAACAAATACGATATATGTTTGAGACCAAAACACTAATAAATAATGGGAAGTAGGTTGAGTTTAACATGAATGTACTAAAATATCACAACAGGAATCTAGTTGAGACAGCAAGAGTTGGTAATAATGATGAGGCTGGTTATAAAAAGGAAGTGTAAATAGGTCATGAACAGTTAACGCCTGATGCATGTCTTCAAACTTGCTAGTCGTTATTATTGCCTTTTCCCCTCCCAGATAACAAACCCAATCTATCTCGCCTATTACATCAGTCGAGTGGCTAGACAACACCCATTGGACACTATCAGATACCTGGTACCTTACGGAAAAAAACAAACATTCAGCGCAAAGAAATTATTAGATTTATACTAGCTCGTGTAAATTGTTTTAGATATTGGAGTCTGTTTAGAGAGATAGAGACTATGACCATATATTTCACTGGAATTCACATCATCATCGATGAAACCATTTATCAGTTGACATCTCTATCAATCACTTGCTGACTTAACAACTTGCAGCAAACTAAAAAGAAAACAGTTGAGTGAGGTTTTTTATCAGTCAAATAAAATGAGTCCGTTCAAGTACGCTTAGAGAAACTGCGCGATTCAACTCTGATGATTGCTGCATTACATAGTATTTCCTCATGTTACGATTGTTTATTTCAAGTAATTCGCTGCGATATCCGTCATTATATGTACGGGTTTTGTCTGCGTGATTAGCCTTTTGACAGCGAGATTTAACTTACATCATCAATCAAATCGATTCTTTATTGCATTCTCAGCCTTATAGTTAGCTCTTTTCCGCCTTGCCATTTCATTTCGTTTCCCTTTGACGTGTTTATTTGAAATTAGTAAATATGTTATATGCAGTACGGTGTTTTTTACATTTCTCATTTCATTATGTCTTAATAGTTGTCGAACTACATCTCACTACTATTATCTGTTTCCATTTAATTGCGTGAACCATATTTTTGTAAACGTATTCAAAAGTGACTCCGGTTTTTTAGTGATGCATTGTTTATGTCATGTATCATTTATTAAACAAATTTATTTGTGCTTAGTAATCGTATTAACCGTTTTTCAAGGTCAAATTATTCTGAATACACCGAACGACTAGCATCGGTCAAAACCTAACTAAAGGCAATTGCACAAATAAACAGACAAATATTTAAAATCAGTTATCACAATCAATAAATTCAACATCCTGTGCGCAAGATAAAGCCTACTGAACATTCCACTGCAATCGCATATAGACATAAAATTATAGTGTACAAGAAGGTTGACATGGATATTTTGAACGCATTCGTATCATTAGGAATTGCATTCGTGTTCAGTCATAATTGTAGATTACGCATTGAATTTCATTCATTGAGAATCGTTTCATTATTCAATCAACCTATAATACATGTGAATTCATGTAAACATTTTGAGCAGTCGTAAACGATTGATTCATAACTTATCACTCTCAAGAATATGAGGTACGGTAATGCGAAATTCTATAAACACTGCTACCATAGTATAAAATTAAATTCAATGTCAAAAATATCTTAACAAACTGTCAAACATAATGAATACGTATTTCATTTAAACTTACAGTTAAACATACGGTTTGACGGTTTATGGAAAAAATATATAAGTACACCTGTTTCGATCGCCAATGCACATACTGTAGCAGCGAAAACGACAGAGATGGCTATCTTCTTTCGCTTCCGCAGTTCTGAATATAGCATCATGTTTGAAAAGAAACGTTGAGCTAACCCTAATATATATATATATATATATATATATATATATATATATATATAGAAAGAGAGTGAAGGAAACGGACGTACGTTTGTGTAATATTAAGAAGCTTACCAGTAAAAGAAATGACCACGATAAAAAAACCATGCCCTTGAAATTATACTGGGTCACACAATCAGAAACAAATAAACATCATATCGTATCATATTATCAGGAATGAACTGTGTAAATTCCAGAAATTTGAATATGCACTAGTTTATCCAATAATTAACTTACTTGAAATCTGAAAGAATTGTTTCTGACTATCACATTACCAGAATTCAAAATCTATCCGAAAATTATTTTGCAGTATTTATGGAGCCAATTACTCTGTAATTAGCTTAACACCCTAATTAACTTTCTAAAATAATCCAAGCTGCATAGGTATTTGTTATAAACTGATTTTGTAAACAATTTTTTTCACATTTCATAATACTCTTAAAACCGCTTCATTTGCACAATCATAGTTAATGACTGCAGAATTGTTGTTTGAATTTAAGCCTTGTCCTATGGCACTGATTTTTTGGGGTGAGCAAACGTGTGACATAGGAAACAGAACGATGTATAAATCTTTAAAGCATCTTCATATTTTAGTGCAAAACTGAGTCTGATTCCAGCCCAAAAGTATTTTCTAACGAACGTGCCAGTCATACTTCTGACCAATTAGCTGTTATTAATTAGTCTGTAAGATTTATACCTAAACATGTCACAGATAGCAATCGGTTGCTTGTTAAACTCTCAAAAGTTCCAGATTTCTCCTTGAAGCTGTCAAGGAAATTTTTTAACCTAAATTTACATTGAAAATCAATAAAATCACTCAACAGAACCCAGTCAATGTGCGATGTGAATTAATGTCGTGATATTCAGACTTTTCTCTTAGCAAATTGTCATTCAGTCGACTTAATGAGTAGGAGAACCGCCACATTCATAGATACAACGTTGTCACCATTATTATTCAAGTGTGGTTAGGTGAAGTTTCTCATTATTTCACTGCTTCATGCCATGTTTCAATGAAAAACAGGTTTGATTTCAGTTTTATTAGATTTTCGCACTTTTTCACTTAGTTTGATTTTTGAAAATCATTTGAAAATTGGCATATCTGTATTGTATTAAATTAGTGCAAATTCTTTGAACTGTTTCGTTTAACTTAACTTGCATCATGGAACTCATTATATTTGCTAGCATGGAAGGGAATCATTAAATATATCAGACGTTAATAGAAGGATGACGTTTATTCTGAGTTCGTTTGATTTCATGATATACGGGAAATGTTTTGAGTTGATTGATTTATTTGCTGACCGACCAATATATCTTGACTTCGTCATGTGGCGTTCTGGACAAACGACACGGATTAAAACCATCTGGAGTTTGTTCTTACAAAAGAAGCTGTCCATTTAAATTGTTTAAACGAAAAGCAAGATTCAACATATTTAACAGGAAATCTTGCATTTAATTTCTCCTGAATTCAAAACACATTGAGACGTATAAACTGCCTTATATTTAGTATGTTATTTGTAATATTTTTCAGCCTTGCTGTTGTGTGTGTTTTTCGCACTGTAAAATATTCAACTAGTTCTCCTAAATACTTGATTACCAGAATATGTGATGGCTAAATATCTATTCATTGAGATGTTTAAACTGAGGAGGAGAGCCTGGCGCAATTGGAAGGGTTCCGATCGTCGTGCCCACTTTACATTGAGAAACTAAATTTTGAACTGATATGAGACGCTTTCAGATGAAACTATCTGACATAATACAGGCAAACCAGAAGCATCTGTTTGGGTGCGTGACTAAAAGAAAACCTACAAATCATGGTTTGTGTTTGGTCAAAGATGTGAATGAGAAAGACCTCACCAACCTTGAGATGTCTGAGATATTCAACACAAAATTCACTGATCAGTTAAACCAGAAATCTACATGTTCAGTGTACTACGCAAACCCAGTGACAGCTGAAGGCTGAGGGAAAATACGTAATGATCCTGACTTCTTACAAAGGAATATAAAATATTTACGCACAGGAAAGTCACCTAATTGTGACACTGGATCCATCATAGAATTGGTCCATCGATCGAAATTCATCAACTTTTTCTATTCTCTCTCAGCAATTGGTAGATATTGACTGACGTTTCAGTATAAGTGACTAGATTATTGATTGCCAGAATATGTGATGGCTTACTATCTATTCATTGAGACGTATGAACTGACCTATATTTAGTATGTTATTTGTAATATTTTTCAGCCTTGCTGTGGTGTGTGTTTTTCGCACTGTAAAATATTCATTGTGTTCTCTGAAATACTGAATACTAATGCAGATCATCCTATAAAAAATAACTATTAGTAAACGTGGTGTTATAAATCCAAAGCTCAATAAATGTAGGAGGAGTAATCCCTGTACAAGTTGTTCACTGTTTAAAATATCGAACGATCATTCAAAATATCATAAACTCGATTAAAGATATTTCAGAAGGTAAAACAAATAAAACGGCGGCAGTAATGTTTCACTATTGATTCAAAGTCATTGCTTATTACATTTTGTCCATAGATGGCCTCACATCATTGAACGTAAAATCATGTGGATGTTTATCCGCAGCTCCAACATATTTATTGATAACTAAAAAGTCTCAGGACTTGCATGAGCGACTTCAGGACAACGAGGAATCAGCACAGTCTAAAATAACCACAAGAAATATTATAATCTTGTTTCAACAGCAAATCATTCGAAATACCTGGAAAATATATAAATGGATTATTTAACAATTGGAGAAATGCTTAACTGATTGATCCCTGATCAAAATAGTTTTGTAAAACACTCATTAGATTCAAACATATTTGTGCAAGAGCATGTAAATAGGTTGGAGGCGGGATTGTGTATTACCCAAATACTTTAATTACATTCGATTTCTCCTGAATATGAAAGGGTTGTTTCAAGATGGTGGTCTATCTAAACATGGATCCTTCTGAACCGAAATTATTACTTCACAAGCAGATCTTATGCAGATGCTGACAATTGCCGAGATTCTGCCTCACAAACTTCTTAGAACGTATAATGTTATCACAGCAACGTGAGTGGGCGGTATCGCAAATATGGAGGATGTGAGAACCAAGAGAGGAGCTGATATAGCCTCAGATCACCACTTTCTGGTCACCAATATGAATCTGAAACTAAAGAAGCACTGGACAACGGGGCGGGCAACATCTCAAACTTTCAATACGATTTCTCTTCCGAATACTGACAAACTCAACGAACTCAACATGGCCCTCAGCATTAGGTTTCAGTCTTTTCACGATTTACTCAAGGCAGGAGAAACAGCGGTGGGAAACAACTGGAAACGGATCCATGAGGCAATTACTTCAACATGTCAGTAGGTTCAGGGTCACAAGAAGCAACATCACAAGGAATCTATCTCTGTTGGTACTCTTGAAAAAAGTGAAGAAAGGAGGAACAAGAGGGCAGCAATCAATGTAGGCCGAACAAGAGCAAGGATGAGGAACAAGTACCATCAGACTGGAAAGTAGGATACCTCATCAAAATACCAAAGAAAGGAGGGAAGTACAGTAGGATAATGGGAGAATACTTGTAGGTCGTCTATGCTCCATTAGGGGTGTCAGGAGAAAGTAATCCAGTAAGATGTCATAATTCGAATAATAGAATTACAGGAATAAAATGGATTATTTAAACATTTCAATAATTACAGTTCCTTTAACCAGGTAAAGCAACACTAACTAAATATTGACATAAATTTTAGTCGGTAGACTATTTGAATTGATGAACTATATCCACAAAAATTAATACTTCATCGCATACAGACCGAAAAAATATTTCGTACAGAGTCATTATTGTTACTTACTATGTAATCTCCAAAAGGTCTACTTATAAAATAATCCATTGTATATTCATAGACTCCACCGATGTCCACTGTCTGAGGGCAATTTACGAAAGTGACGAGATCAGATTGCACTGGACAATTTGTACTAACTATCATGGAAAGTTCCATAGTAATCGTCGGAGTTAATAATGCCTCCATTTTGATAACTAAATTTGTACCTGTAGGAAGAATCGGCTTTTCCCGAGAAAGACCAACTTTAAATCTCATCTTGATACTGAAATCGTTTGTATTATTAGTGGGAGCAGATGAAACACTAATCTGATTCGACATAGTGTACGCTGCAGGCTGAGAAAGACAACAATCAACGGAGATAAAGTGTCGAATTCTTTTAAGAAATAATACACTTAATATAATATATTCCATCTTTTTTCACCTGTAATGTTGCTTAACATTGGCATATTGAGATTTTCAAGCCATTTATATCATACTAAAGCATTCTCAAAGTGAATAAAATCTGTTTACAGAATGGATTTTAAGTCATAGGATATACAATCACTTATTGTGATAAATTTCATTGAAATATTTTACAAAGTAAATTTTGATTTAACAGTGTATAACTTAGCATTAGTAGAAAATAAAACGAACCTATCACATCATGCACGAATAATTGACACATCCATCTTCATAAGTTCACATTATTCCACTGTCGCTTCCTAGTTTGTAGATGTATTCTTATCTAGTCTGTTGGTTATCTCGAGAAATTTTCTTCATTATGTGTTAATCTCGTTTCATCTTTTCAGTCATTCGATTATGATTCAGATTTATGTTTTATTAATGGATGGTTATGCTGAATATTCAGTATTCAAGCTATTGGTGTGATACAATCTCACTACAAAAATACAATGGAGACTCATAAGAGCTGTTTGTCACAAAACTCTAAATTATAAATCTACAAGCCATACATCAGAAAAGTTTTACAGTACGGAGTGAAAATTCAGAGAACTATCACCGTCATCATCAGATCGTGCAGGTATTTCTGAACAATTGTTCACGCAAAATACGCCAAACCGTTTGATCAAATGCCATCGGAAGTGATCAGCTTTAGGAAAGAACAAATCATCTAACGATTGAGAATGATATAAGCAAAATATGCTAAAACTGGAGAGCACACACTATTCGAAAACTATTAGACTATCATATAAACCCGGATCTATCGATTTCGGACCCATAAAATGAAGGGAATGAGAGCGGGCAAAAAATACACATGACACAAGAAACTGAATGCATACAGGAAGGCGATAAATATCAACTCATCAGCGATGCTCATCCGCGACTTCCACATGTGGGAAATGGGTCCAGGACCTCTGATCTCGCATGAGAACGCTTAACCTCTAGACCAATGGGCTTCCATCAGTTGGTGTTATTTTCTAACATCGATCAATTCACGGTCTTTTGCAACCACACTTACACTCGTCGATGCGTATACGTTAGTGGAGAACATTTGTTGATCAAGTGGATGACCATGGTGACGTTACGTTCTCTGAACTGGTTGTTTTGGTTATGGAGCTCTCATCACTGTTCTTCCTCTGTGAAACAACACCATTATCACAAACGTCAGGTAGAGAAGAACCAAATCAACGAGGGATAAAATCAAAATAAAGATGAGGAGACATTAAGTCAATAAACATCATTTGAGTTCGAGATCGACAGAATGAGCTACAAGTCGAACATAGGGATATCCGAATACTTCACGTCTCCACCTGTAGTTTGTGCTGATGATGCTCTTTAGAAGAACAATGAAAGGTTTGAAAATCCACCACAGTAGATAGATATACAGCTGAAACGCTGAAATGATAATATCGTACAAAACTCAAAGTGTTTATCAAACATACCATAGAACTATTGCTTAAATATATGAAATTACTAAACTGAAGGGAATAATTATCCACTATATTTGTACCGTTATAATAAGCGAATAAATATTCAATATATCCATAATACAGTTCATTGAATGATGGACCAAATAAATTAATCAATAAATTGTGATTTCCTGGTGGTAATATCATCACCATATCAATAAACCATTCATCATATAGGCAGTAATTTGGATTATCTGTAGGATATGGTCGATAAAATTTCACATCAATATTCGTTGGTAGAGTTAGGACAGCCTAAGTAATAAAAAATGATTTGGAAAAGCATATGAATAAAAGTTTTTATTTTTAAACATTTTCACCAAATATTTACTAAGAAAAACGTCCACTGGATCCCGAAGGCACTAAAACCAGCACAGGGAACCAGCCACAATAAAAGCTACCAGGCCAAAGCCAAATAAGGCTTGTGGAATAACTAACAAACCCCACTTCTATGCGAAGTAAGCATTCTGACGTTTTCTAGACCGACAACGAAGGCTTCACGATTAGGCCACCCTTCTCAAAGAACCTAAACGTATCTGTTGATTATACCCTTATACCTTTTTGAACCATGTCGTTGAAAGTCAATGACCGTTGGTTATGATGACCGGGCACACCTCAACCACGTAGTCTTTACCTACTTAAATTTCTCAGTCCACCATTCAGATTCTTTATGGACTGATTCCATTTATTAAATTAGTTACCCCTTACTTTCTGTCGACGCATTCTTACACCAGCCTTCGCCGCCTATTGAAGTAGTCTGCGGGTGGCTATACGTGACACACATACAAACCATCTTATTTGATAATGACCAATCGAAACTTGGCCCTCAAATATCATAATTGGGCGGAAAGTAGAAAGTCTCCTCCCTATCACAAAATACTCCCTTATATGTCCGCATGATTATAGCCACTATTGGGGCAGTACTACTCACTGTGACCTCGTGGCACAGGTTTTATTTTCGAAAATTAAAGGACGAAAATTTAGTATCTGAATGAGTGCCACATCGAGTTAGTGAGTATGGAGGATCCATTTTGAGTAGATGGGAAACCTTGATTCCAAACCGATGGTGCACATTGGATCCATGATCCTGACACAACGGATGGCATATGAACCAGTTCTTGGTCACCAACAACAAGACCTAATTATGTTGCACTACTGTCTTGTGGATTAGATCTCCAAGTCAAGGCTTCGGATATGTTCGTCTCAGAAAACAACCTACTTAGGCTTGGACACCCAATGAGTATCCCACCTCACACACCAATTCATTGATTAAAGTGTGTATTTATTTGACTTTAATCAGTCCAAAATATCGTGCGACCATCTTCAATTGTGGGAGAGTGTTGATTTGGAAGGGAAGAATGAGTGATGGAATAACATGTGGTCTAAATGATGAAGTTCATCATTTGCCTAGTAGTTTGCTGAATGTCATATAACTCAGTGCAATGTTCTTTGAAATAAAAGAATTACAATGATTAAATATCGCACCCTCTTTACAACAGCACTCTCTGTTTCTGTCTTCTCCTCAGAATACCTTTCATTGATTAAAATATTGACCACTGCTTCATCAGACATATTCAAAGAATCATCCGCATTCATAACAGTTACTTGAAAGATAAAGGGAAATTCATCCTTGATTTCTTCATAAATGCTATTCACTTTCAGAATTCCACTTGTTACATTGACAACCACTGGTAAATGTTTTGTCAATGGTTGCTTAATGCTGAACATCACACTTCCACATGACTTAATTGAAGAGTTTTCATCATTCAGAGAAAGACGACCAATAATACTTCCATTAATCCAGTCTGAAGAATTAACTTCGAAATCGAATGTCTTTTGTGTGAATTTTGGTGCCCTTTGCACTAAAATGATAAATATACAAAGTTTGAATGGTTGATATTGAAACAAACAATTTGGTGTATGTTACAGAATAAATTATCAAACTTGAAGTATTCGGTGTGAACTGCGTTTTTACACTCGATATACTTTACAATGATGTTAATAAAACTTGAGAAGGGGATTTAGACCAAAACACTAGAAATTGATTATTGATTACGGTAGTAAAGTGACTTTGCGAAAAGTGATCATTTTTAAAAATTTTTGAAATGATTAATCCTATGTTATGGGCTGTTTGAATCTTACTGTTGATACGTTGGACTGTAAATGATTTGTGTTGGTTGGCATTTTTGAATTCAATGTGTGGATTGTCTTGCATTTTAAAGCAGAGTTGAATTATGATTATGATTAACAAGAAGAAACAAAAGACCTATATAAATTAATGAAAATTCACCCCATTTCATAAGCCAGTGGTTATTCGAACTAAACTGCCGAGTGTTTCAGGTGAAAGGTACTAATTTTGTAATCATCATGTGAGCACCACCAGTTTCATCAAATATGAATATGAATCAACTTGTTCAAACACCATGACACAAATATTGTTCGTTAACATTTCTACAGTGACAGTGGATTCGGTTGTGCAAGTCAATAGATTGATCAGACTTAGTCATTAGCACCAGTAGACACCGGCTCATTGATATGAAAGTTAGTAGTTTGTGTATGAGAAGGAAAGTCCTGTGTTCGAACCCTGAGAGTACCAGCAGTTGTGCATGAGCACTGCTGATGAGTTTCATACCAGGACGAAAAAGAAAATCCAGTGTTTCCAGGTTCCTAATGGTGGTCTAACATTGGTCGATTCATGATTTCATAGTAACTCAACAACCTCCACAACCCTATCATACCAGATTAGAAATAAACCTCAATTAAGTCCAATGATAAAATTAAAAATCACTCTATGTAGATAGTCATTTCTCGAATTTCCCTAAAATTTCAATCATTAATGATTTTTTTAAAATTTATTTTATATTTCTATTTCATAGAAATCAAACTGATCCTGAGGAATGTACATTACATTATGATCGTGATGTTTTTGGGTTGATAAAAACACAGAATGATTTAACAATCAAATAACAAATATTGACTAACATAGTTGATTGCAAGATTCACCAGTCCAGCATATGTCACATACACAAAGACCATTATTGCATTGACCATGGACGCAGTTCCTAAACAAAACAAACAGGTGTACGAGTGATTTTTTTTCAAAAATTTACAATTACATCAGTGCGATGATATTTAGATTTACTCTTTTAGATAAATACATTACTTAACTCGTGAGTTACAACGACTGCAATTGAAAATCCAACAAAATAGCATATTTTCGGGATTATTATTATTCTGGTTACTACAGCTCACTTTAACTTCTTCTATCAAAGTGATTTGGTACAATGGTACCAATCAGAGCTGTTCGATTTGATTTTTATTATTAACTTACGTTATTTACATGCCTCTCGAAGCAAAACAAACTTTATCCGATTTTCTTAGGAATTGATTATCTATATTTAGATTTACTAGCCTATTTAGAGAATATCAGACAGTCAGTTACAATGAAGAACTTCTTTACGTAAGCACATCAGTTCAAGAGGTTAGAATTTCATAGAACACAAAGAGTAAGTTCACCTGCGCCACTGCAAACAGTTTTCAGCCATGTCACTCAGGGTCTCTTACCATCGATAACTAACATCTCGCGGACCCCAACCAGGTAGTCGATAACTACCGACATGACTCAGTCCACTTGTCACTGACTTCAATGATTCCTGTCATGTTTTTGTCTGGCTGCCCCATATCTTTCGTCCAAGCTATTCCTGTATCGCAAAACAAAGCTGGACGAGGCAGTCGATGCTTATGCATCAGTAACACATGTCTCAACCACCTCAGCTGATGAATTTTCATCACTTCATCCATTGAACTTCCATCCTTACCTAACACCCGTTTCCTAACAACAGAATTCCTTACTTGGCTGTGCCATGATACACAAGCAATGCTTCGGATGCACCTATGATCGAAAACCAGTAACCTACGAATATCTTTTACTCTCACTGACCGTGTTCCACAGCTATAAAGTATGACGGAGCGAACTGCTGCACAGTACACTCGTCCTCTAGTCAGCTAACGGATATCTCGCCTGCACCATAAGTGACGCGGGTTGGTGAAAGCCAACCGAGCCTTCTGTATCCGAGCTCAGATTTCGTCAGTCATCAGGCCATCAGCACCGATGAGACTCGCCAGATAGGTGGAGCGGTCTACACGCTCGACTACTTCACTCACTACCACTAGTTCAGGTACCGATGCAACCCGATCTTGAAGCAATATTTTGCATTTCGGGGGTGAAAACTGCATCTCGAACATGCTTGCATTGTTGTCAAGAGTAGTCACAAGCATCTGCATTTTTTCAGCGTCTTCACCAAATTGAACTATGTTATCAGCGTACTCTAAGTCAGCAAGCGTGTCTCCTGGTAGAGAGTCTACACCTGAAAATTCAGAAAAGGATAAGGTTATATCTAGGTGCATGTCTATGAAAAAACTGAGCAAGAATGGAGAGAGTGGACATCAATGACGAACACCACTTGCAGTAAAAAATTCCGATGACCTGTAGTGTTGGATTAGAGAGCTTGTATAACGTTAATGTACTTCTTTGGTACACCTTTCAGTGACAGAGTGCCACAGAACTCCACGATCAACAGAGCCAAATGCAGGCTTTAGGTTCCGGAAGACAACTGCTGTGTCTGTGTTCCAAGACCAGTCGTAGTGTAAAGATGTGGTCGAAAACCAGCCTGGTTTCCTCTAGTCTGCTCCTCACGAGCTCTAGTTAGGCGTCTAAGGATAATCGAGGCTAACAATTTAAAAACTATGTTAGTTAGACTTATAACCCCGTGATTGTCACAAGAAGACTTTTGTCCTTTCTTATAAATTGAGACAGTCAGTGACTGAGACCAGTTGGATGGGATTATATCCAGTTTCCAGATTCTACCTAAGATCTCAGTCAATCCAGCTGCAAAAACTAGACCACCATTTTAAAAAATCTCGGGGATAAATCTATCAGGACCCGCTGCCCTTCCTAACTTC
The DNA here is from genome assembly GCA_944470395.2 of Schistosoma turkestanicum. Lineage (NCBI taxonomy): Eukaryota > Metazoa > Platyhelminthes > Trematoda > Strigeidida > Schistosomatidae > Schistosoma > Schistosoma turkestanicum. The sequence goes on along the minus strand of OX103976.1, from coordinate 17,997,829 downwards.
AGATTTCCTATCGCATTGAAGCATGTCAAATATATGACCAGATGTGACTAATATACTCATCAGACTGAAGAAAAATCAACCCGCTTCTATTACCCTTAGAAGCGAAATTCAATACCTAGAAGTGACTTACAACATCGTTTATGACCATTGGTTGCTAGTTTAATTTGTTAATTAGCAAACTTTTTAGATAGTGTTCATAACGAAGCCGAAGGTCCTGGGTTTGACTCACACATTGTAGGGTCACATTCTAGAACTTGACTGCCGTCCAATGCTTTAAGGTTTACAATAATGGTCTAACACTGATGGATTCATGATTTTAATGAAACATAACATTTGCGTTATAGTACGTTTTGCTGATCAGTACAGTCTTCACAATCCTATAATTAAAATTAACGCGTGATCACTAGTGACTATTTTGGTGAGAAACATTTTGGGTTCTAGTGGGAGGTTGTGATCATTGAATTTTGTCTTTATAAGTTTTCAGGTAGGGTTAGTATGATGGTTGCACAATATTGTTGATACCATTAGATGCCGGCTCACTAGTCTAGAGGTTTGGCGTTTGCCTGCTGGACCGAAGGTCCTTTTCCGAAGTGCGAGTTCGTGAATATTCACTATTGACAAGTCCCATACCAGAATGAAACGGCTGTCCAGCACTTTCACTTTTCATCCTAATGGTAATCTAACATTCATCGATTCGTGATATTTATAAAGTATGAATTATATTTATCAATTATAAATGATCAATAGGAAAATTATTACACAAGGCAATAGAATGGTATGTTTCTTTTAAAACAACACTTACTGTGAATTATTCTCACAAGTTTTTGTCAATTCCTCACATACTCTATACGATACTGAATCAATAGAAATTGTCATGATTAAAACCAGACTGATTCACTTACATAATACACAGATTAATGCAATCCAAATAGCATTTAGTTCAATTTTGTACAATATAATCATTATGTAATGATGTTATGAAATAGAACAGAATCACTGCAAATGATAATTTACTTTCATCATCTATAGATGTGGACTTGCTAATTCTATCTCCCTTCATCATATAATCAAATAAATAATGTTTATAGTTGAGTAATTGAACACTTGAACTTATCTTATCCAATCATCATCTAAGAAAGGCATGAAATAAGAAATGAACTAAAGATCACAAGAATCTATCATAATGTAATTTATAATTTTAAATAGTTTACTTATTTGTTGAATAAGTAAATTTTTAAAATAAACTTAACTACTTCATTTAGGCGCGGTAAGGTTAACAACTAACATCTCACATTTTACGGTCAACACGACTAAATGCAGACTTCATTTTAAACTCACTTTTTGAAACAAACTCAATTATTCAAATAACTTGGTCAAGTTAACGTCTTTTGTTTTATGGTCAGTATGATTACATGTAAAATTCCATTGTTAACATTATTTTGAACAAAAGAATTTAAAATTTAAACTAAACTACTCCAATAGCGACTGTAGGTAGTTATGTGAAATTAGGTTAACACCTTGAATAGTTAGTTTACGGTCATTATGCATAATATTATTAAATGTAGAATTTCATTTTATTTTATGAATGTTAAGAAATAGTTTGATAATACTTTATGATTATTATAAAATTTGTAATTTTTTTTCAATGAAATTGAAATTAGTAAGGTTGTTATGTTTATTAAGTTAGTGTTCGTGTTGTTTTTGTAGAAAAAAAATTTTACTATCTATTTTATAGTTTGTTATGTTTTGTAAACGAAGTCGAATTGAATATTTACGATCTGCTTCTATGAAATTTTGTATATCATTTTAGATTATGCAGTTAGTTGATGGAGAATGTCACAACTAACTGATCGATGTATTAGCATTTGAACATTTTAATTATATACAATTACTTAATTAAAACAATTATATGTAATAATAAAAAGCAAAGGCTTGTATTAGTCCATGTATGTGTGCGGTTAGTGTTCTTGTGATGATGTGAACATTATTTCTTTTGGTATAAGGTTCCAACATTTGATTACTTGATGGGAAAAGCTGTTTGTTTAGAGAGATTTGTTCGTCCTTGGGTTGTTTTGAACTTGCTCAATGTGTCTTCTAAGTTATCTTGACCTAATGCAAACAAGAGAAATTATTATAGGTTCAGTTTCATCACTTGGTATCCTATACGTCAAAAAATGTTATCACCTCCTAACTAACGGTGGAGAAGTAGAAGTAGAGAAGTTTAACATCTCAGACATCATTATCTATGGTTAACATTCAAATTCTGGAATTGCGCCAGTGGCTGTCATCTGCGCTTTTCATAAAATATCTTAAAAGCTTTTCAAACAAGAATTCATCGTCTGAATGTAGGTTTCTAGTTCGCACCTCGCTAACAGTGTGTATATTCCGATGAACGTAGACAGTCAATGCTCACCTTGATACCGATAAGGTCATAAACTATTTAGCTACAACCGACAGTCAGATGTAGTGTAAAGGTTATAACTTACTGTTAACTCTATTACTTTTACAGTGACAATGCATCCACTCCGTTTGAGTTATTGATATCTGCATATGCAATGTAGATACCGACATACATGGTCACATTGATATACATTGAAGGCAATTTAAAGCAGCCCACAGGAATGTTCAAACAGATCAGGAATGCAAATTTATCAAGATCCTCTCTTAATTCTTGTTAGATCCTGATGTTATCAGCACGGAAGTAGCTTCGAAGGCTTAAAGGTACATAGACCTGCATTCAAATAAAGCATAAACAGAAGTTTGGATTTTTTTCAAGATTCCCATTGTGAAAATTAGAACAACACATATAAGCGAACATTATTGTTTTCGATTAAATCGTCATCAGGCTTTACTCTAATATACATGAATATTTATATTAAAATGTTAAACCAATCAAGGCAATTTGAGTGATAATCACAATGAAATGAAAAAGATATACCTCCATCACTTCCCAACGGAGTTCGATCCCGTCTCCTACACATTGCAGAAGCCATAGGAATACGTACATTCAACCCTAATTTATGTGTTCAGAAGATATTCGTGACACCTCTATCTCTTCAGTGGCCGGATATGCCGTAACTAACGATTGACATTACAAATTTATTATTATTATTATTATTATCATTATTTTATTTTATTTTTACATATTTGCCTTATTACGTAATGTTTCTGATGTTTTTGATGATTATTTGAATTCCATTCATCCACCCTTGACCTACTTTAGTTATCATATTTTATAAATTTTCTTACTACTATCAGTACACCTGTTTTCCTATTATCCACTTGAACTTTTGCCTATTATATGTAGTTACGTAATCTTTTTCATTTCATTGTGATTATCACTCGAATTGCCTTGATTGGTTTAACATTTTCATACAAATATTCATCTATATTAGAGTAAAGCCTGATGACGATCTAATCGAGAAGTTTAGATACAAGACTAGTAAGACATATGAGTCGATAGTTTGACTTGATTATTTTTCTTGCATTAGAGGAATAATCTCCTCCTTCTATTTCAAAAGTAACCCACAGTGAGTTAGCGGCATCTTACTTATCCCGAAGAAACCTGACAAACAGAGTGCAACACTTCATCGATGCACCTTCTTCTGAGATCACTAAAAACATGTTTCTAATCCAAATAACACCACAGAGATATTAGGGTTAATTAAAAAGAGAAAATACTCTTGTATTCATTTTTATTTAATTTGAAAATATGAAATTTCACTGGTGATGGATATTTTAGTGGACAAAGTTTAGTAACAACCTTTTGCTAACTACACCATATCTGTTCTAATGGACAACACTTTGAACATAACTTCTGAAAAGAAAATAATGTTTTACGAATAATTTCGAAAAGCATTTTGCGCCAAAAGTATTGAAGAAAGTAATTCATTTTCTTGTGCGTAACATTTTCCACAAATTCGGTAGCAGAATACATCAAACAGACTTTTCGTATTAGTATGGAGTTAGTATTTTCTGGAAGTATAATGCTTAAAGGCTCGTCATGTTATCCTTAAGTTTTGGATAGTTTTCAATTACTTTAGAACTAAAAAGCTGTCCAGTCTTCTTTAGTTTCCGAGGGCATTGAACCTCGGATCAACTCATGACGAGTAAGACCAACTGATTTGAACGATATCTGCAACCACATCTACAGTGACCCAGTTTGCTAACAAATTCGAAAGATTATGAACATATAGTTTCAAGAATCTGCTCAAATATCGGAGATATTTAAAATACATATACAGAAAAAAATAGGTTAAAGACCAGAAAGAACCCAATAGGATACAGGGAACCAAGACAAGCTCTCAGTCTCACGTAAAGAATTTCGAATAATTTTGGTTTATTAATGTTGTTGGGAAAATGATGAAATCCATACAGTTTGAAGTTTTCTGCAAAACAAACATAGAAAACATACCTCATAACTACTACTGGATCAGTATATAAAGTAAAGGTCCAATATCCACTATTTTTCACGAGATGACGTAAAATGAATGATTAATTTGTGTTTTGATCCTGTTGTTTTGCTAGGGTTTCAGGTGTTTGATTTTACCCAGTGGACGGCAGTCAACCACTCTACTGCATTGATTCTAGTCATTTGGCAGTTCTTCATCAATTCGCACGTCCCGTGATTGGCGCCTATTCGTTTGATTGAGGGCAGTAAGGTTTCTGGATACCAGCGGCAACCACATTGCAAGGACAGAGACCAGTTAGTTGCAATATGAAGAACAATAATGCGAAAATTCGAATACTACTAAGAAGGTTTTAGAACCTAATAAATAAATGAGTACCAAGGGTTTATTCCAAATCACTGCTGTCCGTGCTTCTTGTACGTTTGTCCACCGTGTAGAATCACTGATATAGAAAAATCAACAGCAGTGAAGCCGAAGCACCTAAAGTTAATCTACCAATCTGTCTAAGTAAACACATTTCTCCTAGCAAAAACCGACAAAGCGGGTGACAAGGTGGCCGCAACCAATGCTAATACACCAAACAAATCACTGTCCAGTAGCTATAAACAGTACGGAGCAGTGGAAGAGCGTAAATCAGGGAAACGGTGACACCACAGCTCCAAAAACGTCAAAATTCAGGAACAAGGACGTCAGACAAATCTCACTAATTTTGTTTGGTGCCCCAGCGTCAGAGATTAGCTTTCTCGAATGTAGGGCTATCTTTGATAAAAAAGAGTGGTATAAATACAGTACAGCAGTTGGAATGAGCTGTACCCCTGCCAAAACATACCATGTATTGAAGGATCATAACACAGCCAAAATAGCTTTTGTTCAGAATAACTTTAAACTGTGTATAAGTTGCTCAAGAAAACTTCAAGAACTTCAAGAAGATCTAACGGAAGCGCTTTTGGTCAAAAAGCACGTGTTCTCGAAAAGTTCTTAAGATCATAATCCTAAAGGAAACATGGCTATTTTCTAACACTGTACACGAAAACGTGAGCTTCCAAGGCATGACATTTTTCATATGCGATAGAGTGCAAAAAAGGGGTGGCTAATTTGTGACGTGCATTGACTGTCAATCCAGAGCCGCAAGACTACACGGTGCCCGACTTGCAGATGCGACAACATCATACTGAAGCTGCAACAACACAAATAGCCCGAAATACTTGATTGGAGATATTTACCGGCCTTATCAACTACTAAATTTCCAGAAAGATACACTGACTGAGGCGTTATTGAAACTGTCACTCCTTGGGTTCAATCAGTTACAGTTAACTGTAGATTTAAACACCCCATCTCTAAATCTCAGCAAACAGGGTAAAAATCTCACAGAGTGGTTCCAAAGGCAACCTGGCACAGCCATTAAAAGTTTTGAACTGACAAAGATTGTTTACAAGGCCACTAGACGGAATAAAGATAGAAAAAACTCAAAATTAGACGAGTTGTTTACAAACAATCAGTTCCTACTCGAGGTTGTATATATCCGCATGTGAAGTAGTGAAAACAGTGAAGTAATGTTTAACAAGTGCCACCTTTGTTTCAATTGGGTAAACTACAGATCCATTAAAGGAAATTTTCTTCATACCTCCTTACCACGAGAATGCTGGAGGCTAACAGTAGATGACCACTGGCAGGCATTAAGAGACTAAATTCTGAATGCTGTCCCACACAGCGTACCTACAGCACATAAAATTCGGAGAATGTAAAGAATGTGGGTGAAGTGACTGAATGAAGGCTTTCTTTTAGCGAAAGGAGGGCCTGCTACAAGTATTACGTCTCGCAGAAGGATTCAGCCCGAAGTCCATTCTTGGCATTAGGAAGTGGCTACACTGCCAACGTTTGAAGTAGTCGGAGACGCTTTCCGACAAAGCTAGCTCTCAGAATACGGGAGAACACATAATATCTGTTAGGTTCATAGAGAAAAAGAAACCTGCAAACCAAGTTGTTGAGGTCTTCAATGCCACCTTTACTGATCGGCTAACTTCAAATTCAGAAAAGATATTGTAGAATCTATTTTGAATGTTTTGTTTTTTGGAAAGTCCCTCCATGTATATACATTTGTGTTATGATATGACCGACTCTTTCTGTTGACATTTTGGTACTCTATTTGATTCCATTTTTTTAGATTTTATCATTGTACATTGTTATTATTTCTATATCTTGTACTTATATTAAAGTTTTTATGTTTGCTTCTGAACTGTACACATGTTGTTTAAATTTGGTATTTAATATGGCTACAGCCATATTTGGATTTGATACCGTAGCAATTCGGACTGGAAGCACTTATTCTTCCAGAATCGGATACCCACCGCGGTAAATTGGAACTAGAAGGTGTACTATTGTTTGGTAATTGTCTGTATTTCCATTTTATTGATTAATAGGACCGTTTTCTCCCAGAATTATTGTATTTTGGTTTCGGATCCGGGGGAGCACCTATTCGAAGCGGAGTGAACTGTTAGAGTAGAAATTCCATTTATAATTATCACGATGAGTCTTGAATAAGTGTGCAGAAGCCCTCAGCTGAATGGAAAAAGGCCAATCTCTTTATTCTTAGAGAAGGGGATAAAAGGTATCTAGCCTGCTACAAGTTGCATTACCGCCAATACTGTCGGGAGTAATGGAAGGACTGGTAAATGTGCAAATGAGGAAGCGCATTAACTAGTGAGCCGTCTTTCAGGGAGCTCAACATGAGCTTAGGAAGGGCAGGTCATGTGCTTACAATCTTCTCCTCGGTATGCAAATGCTGGAAAACCTGATGGGCCCAGAAAATACCAGTACTTAAAATATTCATTGACTTCGCAAAAGCTTTTGACGCAGTACCTCACGTGGTCCTAATTGCGAAGGTTCTAAAGATGGTCCACTTCTTTCTAGACTCAGACACTGTCTTGTATATAGAGAGTATATAGAGTACACACGACATCAAGAGTCTCAACATCAGGTGTTTCTCAGAAGATTATATTAGGTTCACCCCTCTATCTGATATTCATTAATTACTAGTCAGACAATATCAGCTCAGCAGTGTCTATCTTTGTTGATGATCTGAAGATTTGGAAGTATATAAGAATCAAAGAGGATTAAATTGAGCTTCTGGGGGAACCTAACGGCTATTGAGGAATGTGCAGTAGACAAGGAGCTTAAACTCAAGGGGTTGAATTTTTCCGTAGAGGAACATTCCGTCGCATGAGAAGCAACTTATGTCCTCAGTGGATGTTCGCTCGTCAATGTCTTCTCCAGCGCTATATCGGCCTAATAAACTCAGGGAGATTGAACACAAATTCAAACTGCATACAGAATTCATGCAATTATTACCACAAGTCTTAACTTCATGAGAAGATAACCAGGTGCAGACGACCAAAAATTATTAGCACACGAACACCTTGAAGTTCACAGTGTCGCCACCTACCCCGTTTCCATGAGTGAGACGTAAATCTCCTGATTCCAGCACAGAGACGAGGATCCAAATGAGCCATAGGATTGGAGAACAAAGCTTACGAACACAGACTCCAATGCTTGGGATCATTACCTCTAAGTAATAAGAGAACCATAGTTGATCTGATAATGCCATACAACATACTAGGTACTCCTTGTAACCCCAACACAATCATCTTACAAGTAAATCACCACCGCGTTACTCGAGATAACCCTCGAAAAATCTCATATCAGGGAGCAAACACCCAAGTACGCGCCTACATTTTCTCACTAAGCCTTGCCTCGATTTGGAATGCCCCAGAGCTGAAGTGACCAGAGCCTGCTGAGTGGATAACTTCAAGAAGAGACTTGAGAAAAACGAATAAGAATTTCAATTTGGTCCAGCTGTTACTCTTACATGTCTTCAGACTTGCTAGTTGTTTGTAGTGCCATTTCCTATTATGACTAACTTATTCTATCTCGCTTATATTCTCTGTTTCCTCCTCCTTGCTTATTTATGCTTATATCCTCTCGCATAATATTACCCACCAATTAATCAACTTATTTATCTAGTTATTTATTTATTTCTGAAACCTTCCTAGTAGTATTCGAATTTTCGCATTATTGTTCTTCATATTGCAACTAACTGGTCTCTGTCCTTGCAATGTGGTTGCTGCTGGTATCCAGAAACCTTACTGCCCTCAATCAAACGAATAGGCGCCAATCACGGGACGTGCGAATTGATGAAGAACTGCCAACTGACTAGAATCAATGCAGTAGAGTGGTCGACTATCATCCATTGGGCGAAATAAAATACATGGAAGTTTACTGAATCTTAAACCACCGCGTAAGAAAGATTTTGGATTTTGTGTGTATTGGATCATCCCAACGTCAGCATCTTACCGCTGCATCACCACTACTGCCCTCGAGTCTATTCTTGAAAACTTAAGCATTAAAGAGCGAATATTAAAATCCCAGCATACTTCTCACTTAGAGTCGTTAAAACATGGAACGCTCTCCCAGCCAAGGGGACCACAGCCACCTCACCGGCAGCTTTAAGAAGTGACTTGATAAATACCAACTCACATATGGAGTGTCATCTCTTCCGTGGACTAGTTGTACCTGATGCATGTCTTAAGACTTGCTGGTGGTTATTATTGCCATCTCCTCAGATCACTTACTTAGTCTTTCTCGCATATTTACTCTGTTTTCACTCTCTTGCTTACGATTCGCCCCTCTCGCACAATTTTCACTACCAATCATTAAACTAAATTATCTATTATTCACTTAGTCCTGAAATCTCACTTTTCTCAGCATTAGAATTTTCTCCTTATTATTCTCCATGTTGCAACTTACTGATTAGAGTAAGACAGGCGAGTGACTGGTCTCCATTATTTGGAAACTACCAAACGCCTGGAAAAGTACCGAAAGAACAAAAATCGAGCGCAAAGAAATCAATTGGTTTACACTAGCTCGTGAAAAATATACTGGATATTGGACATTGGAAGCGAAAACACATTCAACCTTGAATCTGCCGGGCACTTCTTATCTTTATCAAATATTGTCCGGTAATTAAGTAATTGACCTTTCAAGATTTTTAAATTAGTAAGATAAGCTAACACTGTGTTTTTTAACACCAGCTTTGTAAAGATTTGAAGGTTTCAAATTTACAACCACAGTAACGGTTTCGTGTGTTTATGCTTCCGGAACCCCAATCAATTGTTGCTTCTTCCGAAAGCTTCTTTGAATGCCATTCGAAAGAAAGTTAGAAGCCCAATTATATTTTATTGCAAATCCAAATAGAATAAGACAAACAATACATTTCAGGATACAGAATACTCTGGCAGGTTCCGTTAGGGTTCAATACTAGAAACTCTCCCCACATTTATGTGTATGAATAAATTTCCTATTCCGTTCTGTATACAATTGTTTGGACTATGGAAAACCTACTTGCATGCCAAAGAAAGAGGTTCTAAGAATAGCTTTCTTCTGATTAGCTTTCGTGTCCAGTATCAGTAGATCACCGACATTTTAAAATGAGAACATAGGTTAATGAGTATAAAATACCGTTCTCAATTTATAGTAATATATCAATTCTCCACTTTACTGACTTCTGTTAAGTTGAGAGAGAAATTCTATTGTCAAACTAGGTAAAAATGTGACCGAAAAATATCATTGCAATGATTATTATAAAGTCGATTACCTAGACATCGTTAAAATAAGTATCTCGGAGGTGAATTATCCATTAGGTTGAGCTTGTTGATAAGATTTGTTTAGCTGGCTCTATCACAAGCCTCCTAGAACTCAAAACATATTACATTTACTTTCCCTTAGTAATAAGTGTCCCGGGCAAAATAATCCTTGACAATAAACCCTCAAGTTTTGTCTAAAGAATCGAGTTTTAATACATTATTTACCTACACAAATCATATTCATTTTAATGCCTAAATTTTCATGTAAATAAAAATCAAAGTAATCAGACTAAGCAAAAGCGAATAATGACAACTAAATTATATTCATTTTTAGGTAGAGTCAAAATATGAATTTGTCTGTTCAGTCAGTCATCTACAACGTAGAAATTTGTGGGTATGTACATCAGTTCAAGTTGCTAATACCACACAGAAGAGAGATATGATTGTCGAGCTGTATGTTTTTCAGTATAGTAGTATACAATGCAGTCTATGTTTAGATATCCACTTTCTAGGTTTTTTACACTTCAAATTAACAGCAGTTTCGTGTATGTTTTGTATATATTTTCCACAGGTTTTTGAAGAAGCGTAACAAGTAGATGTGCAATCCTCTGTACAATATACTGGAGTCCTAAGAATCTGGAGTGAGTTAAATATAGAAATTACACTAATTTTCAGGATCGTTCTCAATGAACGCTTCCAGTCTCTTCAACATTTCAAAAAATTTCATTTCTTTTTCTATATCTCGTAATATGTCAATTTAACTGAGCAACGTATTACTATAAATTTGGTAGCAGTTAGTTAGTTAGTTAGTTACTGCCGGCTGTAATTTTGCATACTTCATTCATACTTTTGGTATTGTTATTCTGACTGAAACAAAGATGATGTAACTTTACAAAGTTTGCATATAATTTCAAGTCTGTTGATATGAATAAAGTTGATTATGATTAACGTTTCATTCAATAAATCGAAATTAACGTGTGTCTCTTATCATTTGAAATTGTGCTGGCGGACATTAATTGATTATAAACAGTTTCGCTTCATCAATTGGTGGTATAGAAGCGTTTGTATAGTTAGAATGAATGCATATATATATATATATATATATATATATATATATATATATATGTATATATATATATATATATATATATGAAAAGTACTAGGTCTATTAAAAGTGAATACTAGTTTGATAACACTGGACTGTGTTCAGTTCTGGTAACATAAAAATACTATCTACTGTTTAAAACATGGGATTCTGATTTTCGGACCATATTTCATGTTTGTTTCTAGTTTCACTGGATGAATTTATTTTATCATTTAGGGTTGTGTAATCAACTAGGAAGATGGCTTTATGTTAACCAATATTTACAATATATCTGAGCACTGTTTCCATTCTTTCTTAACTTTGTCATAGACATGATTTTTGAGGCAACACTTTCATCGTTTGACTTTTCAGGAGCTGAACTTCTTCTTGACTTAGACTATGCATATGACGTGGTTCTGCTTGGTGAAGACGCTGAAAAAGTCTAGAGTCTTCTGACCACCTTCAGCAACAACACAAGCTCGACTGGAATGTGATTCCACCCCTCCAAATGTGAAATGATGCTTTAGAATTCATTTTCTTCGGCGCCTGAACTAGTGATAGGGTGTGCAGTAGTTGAGCATGTCAACCACCTCACTTACCTTGGGAGTATCATCAGCCCTGACGGTCTAGTATCTCACTAAATTTCAGTATGGATACCGAAGGCTCGATTAACTTCTGCCAAATTGTGTCACTTATGGCGTCTACTAATCACAGTCTACTGCGTATCACTTCGCTCCATCCTACTATACGGTCATGAAACATGGCCACTAAGAGTACAGGATATTCGTAGGCTACTAGTATTCGATCACATATAACTTTAAAGCATTGCTCACATATCCTGGGACCACCGAGTAAGCAACGCTAGGGTCAGATAAGGACGGTAGATCAATAAATGAAGTAATGAATCTACATCAGTTGAGGTAGTTAGAACATCGATTACGTATGCCTAACCACCGACTACCTCGGTGAGCAATGTTTTATGGTATAGGGATAGACTGAAAGATAGCTAGGGGTGGTCAAACTACAACAAGGCACAAATCCATGAAGTTACTGACAACTGAACTAAACAATGTTAGCAAGTGAATGACATAACTCAATATCGTTTGTATTGGCGCGTATCCATTCATTCTTTGTCTTTGTTCAAATCCTAATCTTTTGAATTCCTTATAACTTTGCGTTTTCTGTTTTTAAATTTATGTCACTATGTTATTGATATGTACGTCACTAGGTATGCTTGAAGCTATTACGAGTTCACCTTGGTCGATAAACGCGAACGAGACAATTAGCAGCGTCCAGATAGGCTAACTTGGATCCCAAGCTGTAAACAGAAGGCTTGGTAAGCGTAGAAAGTATATTCTACAAACACCCAGCAATCACAATACAATCAAGCACGCAACCCTCGTTTATTTATACATCATAGAAACGTCTTTCGGACAGTCACAAAAAATTGCAAACTAAATTACACAGCAGACAATCGCAGCCATGGAATTTCCTGGTGAGAAATGAAATCTTAAGGTCAACTGATCAGCCCATCCTCGCAAACGTGAAATTCTAAATAAGGCATTTATGAAGCAGGCAGTCGCTACCAAAGACAAATGGGTGCGGTCGCGCAAAATCTGTAGATTGATCAGCTAGACATTAGCACCGCTAGATGCCGGCCCAGTGGTGCAAAGATTGGGCGTTCGCTCACAAGCCCGTAGGTCCTGGGTTGAAATCCTATGAGGTGCAGGAGTCCTGAGTGCGCACTGCTGATGAGCCTCTTGTATCAGGACGAAATGCTTCCAAGTTTCTAATGGTGTTCTAACAATGATTGATTGATTGTTTCAATGTGCGAAAAATTCATATTTTCATTGTAAAATTGAACATAAATGGCGAAACTATTAATCACCTTAGTTGTTCTTTTTTCCTCCATTTTATTTTTCGGTAAAAAAGGAAAATGTTGTAATTTAATGATTGAATTTTATTTATTTGTTATTATTATTATTATTATTATTATAGCCTACCTAATTATTTACAAAATAAACTGAAATAATCATCGATTCATTGTTCAATATAGGAATGTGTATCAAATTTTGCGCATTGATTAAATCTCCTCGATTCATTCTTCAACATTTTTTTCATGATTTTAATGTTTTGAAATGGAATGAGTTTTCTGACATGATAATATCATAATTTTACACTCATTTTTTTTAAAAAAAAACAAGAAATTTTGTATTAAAGTATAAAGAATTAGATTGAATTGATAAAAGTTTTTGATTATTGGTCGGTGATAAGAAATGGGATGCATGTTTTGTTCAATTTTCAATTTGTCCTTTGGATGTAATTTTCTAGAGATCTATGATTTATTGTGTAAAATATGATGATTTCGGATGATAATGACACCTAAAGTTCAGAAATACGAGTTGGGGGGATGTTGACCAATTGTATTTTCTAAGTGTGGACAAAGAAATTGAAACGCTAGTATACAACTAACATGTTCTAGAACAAAGGTAGCATGCTGCCTGGATTGAAATATCATATATTGAAATATTCGATTAACGGTAAAATGAATATCTAGGCATATATATTCACATTTCTTCACGATTAATTAGTTCAGTTTTAAATTTGAACAATGAAAAAAAAGCAATGCAAACCTCGATAACTAATGATAATTTTGATACTCATTGTCAGGTTCATCACTAGGTACGCTTGAAGCTATCACGAATTCACCTTAGTCGATAAACACGAACGATACAATTACCAGCGTCCAAGTAGGCTAACTTGAATCCCCAATTCGCAAAACAGAAGTCTTGGTAAGCAAAGAAAGTATATCACACAATACAATCAAGCACACAACCCTCGTTTATTTATACATCATAGAAACGTCCTTCGGACAGTCACAAAAAATTGCAAACTAAATTACACAGCAGCCAATCACAGCCAAGCATTTCCCTGGTGGGAAATGAAATCTCAAGGTCAACTGATCAGTCCATGTTCGCAAACGTGAAATCCAGGATAAGGCATTTATCGGAATCTCACGTTCCCTGAACTCATCTAAGATTTAATTATTGGTATCCTCTGAATAATTCCCTAATGTTCAGAAAGATGTATTGCTGAGCTACAGTCTCAGTTTGAGTACCAACACTAATATATTTTTTTGCGGATGAGTCTCAAATAAGACAAAATGTGCAAATGAACTTCTCCTACTGGCAAGTTAACAGTGAAACTCATGTTTAAATGAGTGAGGTTGGATTTCTTTGTAAAATAAGTGATAACATTGTGAAAAATTTCATGTTAACACGAAAATGTTTCATTGTACTTGTTACAAAAACAGATGGTAGAAATTGGATTACTACACTTCAACAATGTAATGATTGAACAAAATCGAAAATTAACTTCCTAATTCAATTGGAGCTAAATATTATAAATACTATTATGAATTTTATGTATGGTTGATGACTTAAATCATTCCAACATTTTTTGTTTTTATTCACGAAGTCGAATGTTCTACATGTGTGATGTGACTATTCAAAATCCTACCGATTGACCGAATTCAGATATTCTAGTTCAATCCCAAATACTGTTTCTCAAATCTCCAATATATCAAAAAACAACATCGTTAGATGAAAGTTGTTTATGAGGTCCAAGTACATCAACTTCATTGATGATGAAAAAAACAGTTGATAGCGTGGACAGGACAACACTATGGAGGCTTCTTTAATACTACGGCATGCCTGAGAAGACAGTCAATGTCATACAGAATTCTTATGATGTATTAAATTGCAAAATCGTGCACGGAGGATAGATAACAGACTTATTCGAGGTGAAGACTGGAGTCAGACAAGGTTGCTTGATCGCATCCTTTATCTTTCTCCTGGTGACCGACTGGATTGTGAAGATGTCAACATTTGGAGGGAAGCACGGTATCCAATGGACTGCTAGGATTCAGCTGGACGATTTGAACTCCGTAGATGATCTGACTCTTCTATCCTACATGCAACAGCAAAACGTAGGGAAAGACCACTAGTGTAGCAGTAGCAGGTCTCAACATACATAAAAGTAAAAACATGATTCTCCGACACAACACTGTTAAGCATGCAAGTCAGTTGATATGCTTGAGCTAT
The DNA here is from genome assembly GCA_944470395.2 of Schistosoma turkestanicum. NCBI lineage: Eukaryota > Metazoa > Platyhelminthes > Trematoda > Strigeidida > Schistosomatidae > Schistosoma > Schistosoma turkestanicum. The sequence continues at coordinate 17,982,594 of OX103976.1, read as the reverse complement.
TAGGAGTTTACCTTAGTCGGAAAACGAGAGCGAGGATCCGGCGACAGACATACTACTCTAATCCGATTGTTCCAACCCCCATTGAGTAAAAGAAGAAGACTTGATATGAAGTAGAACATGTATTCTACAAGCACCCAGAAAATATGAGGTCAGAGTTCAGAAGAGAATAAGGATCCTGGATCATAAAACGTTACAGACAACGAATATTTATACAGTTAGACCGAATAGGAAACAACATTGAAGTATGTGACACTGATGGTTAGGACGACCTTAAATATGTACCAATAGGAATTGACCAATAGAATTAGACTTACAAAATTTTTTGAATATCCTAACATGTATTCATCATCAAAGTTGACAATGAGTCTCCACAATGAACTGTTATTCTCTACTGAGCTGTGTAGTTCTAGTTAGAAACTGTTCAGAATACTGTAGAATCAAAGATACCAAAATCTTTTTTACCGGTTAATATTTTCTAATTTCGGTTAATTTGTGATCCTCACTCAGTGTTGTCAACAAGTTATCATATCATTTCTGCATTGGTTATTGTCATAAATTACAGCATTGAATAACGAATTAGTTAGTCGAGTTGGATAGGAATAATAATGAAACCACAGGATTATGGTTATGCAATCTCAGGTACTTACTACTAGTTAAAACAAAGTAGTTATTTATACAAAGTCCTTCATTCTGTTTAACAATACCCTGTTGAAGACTTTGTCTGGTATTGAAAGAAGAGTGATGCCTCTGTAGTTCTCACACTTGCTCAGATCGCCTTTCTTTGGTATTTTGATCAGGTATCCTTCTGTCCAATCTGATGGTACTTGTTCCTCATCCCAAATCTTCTTGAAGAGGATGTGAAATGTTTTCGCAGTTGCTTCTACATCTGCTTTCATTGCCTCTGCTGGAATGTTGTCTGGTCCTGCTGCTTTGCCGTTCTTGATTTGTCTGATGGCCATACTGATCTCCTCAATCGTAGGTGCGCCAATATTAATTGGGAGGTCCGTGGATGCTGCTTCGATGTTGGGTGTGTTCAGTGGAGCTGGTCGATTCAAGAGTTCCTTAAAGTGCTCTACCCACCTATTTCGCTGTTCGTCAGTGTTGCTGATTATTTTACCTTCCTTGCTTTTCACTGGTCGTTCTGGTTTACGATAGTTTCCGGCGAGCTTCTTTGTTGTTTCGTACAATTGTCTCATGTTTCCTTCTCTTGCAGCCTTTTCCGCCGTCATTGCTAGATCTTCCACATATTTTCGTTTGTCAGCTCTGATGCTCTTCTTCACTGCCCTGTTTGCTTCTGTATACTCGGCTTGCGCCTTAACTTTCTCTGCTCTTGTTCGGCTGACATTCACTGCTGCCTTGTTGTTCCTCCTTTCTTCAATTTTTGCAAGAGTATCAACAGAGATCCATTCCTTGTGATGGTGCTTCTTGCGACCAAGGACCGCCTGACATGTTGAAGTGATTGCCTCCTTAATCCCTTTCCAATTGTTCTCCAATGTTGCTTCCTCTCCATTGAGTAGATCCTGAAAGGCCTGGAACCTATTGGTGAGGGCTATCTTGAATTCGTTGAGTTTTACGGTATCCCGAAGAAAGGCCGTATTAAACTTCTGTGGTGTTGTCTGCCCCGTTGTCCAGTGCTTCTTTAGCTTCAGTTTCATTTTGGCGATCAGCAAGTGGTGATCTGAAGCTATATCAGCTCCTCTCTTGGTTCTCACCTCCTCCATGGTCCTTCTGAACTTTTTGTTGATACAGATATGGTCAATTTGGTTTTGAGTAGTGTGGTCCGGTGAAATCCATGTGGCTTTGTGAATGCGTTTGTGCGAGAACATTGTGCAACCGATGACCAGTTTGTTGAAGGCACATAGGTTTGCAAATCTCTCACCGTTTTCGTTCCTTTCTCTCAGTCCATGTCGTCCCATGATGTCTTCATATCCAGTGTTGTCCATGCCAACCTTGGCATTCAGGTCTCCCATAAGAATCGTCAAATCCTTTGGTGAACATTTATCGACGATTGACTGCAGCCTTTCGTAGAATTGATCTTTAACGTCATCATTGTAGTCATTGGTAGGTGCATAACATTGGATGACGTTCATTGTAATGTCCTCTTTCTTTGTTTTGAAGTATGCTTTAATGATCCTGGGTCCATGAAATTCCCATCCTATTAGTGCCTTTTGTGCTTGTTTGGACAGCATCAGTGCAACTCCTTGTGTATGTGAAGCGTTTTCCTCTTCATGACCAGAGTATAACAGCATTTCCCCTGAAGCTAGTCTCAGTTGTCCTACCTGTGTCCAATGCGTTTCGCTGATTCCGAGCACCTCCAGGTTGTATCTTCTCATTTCTGCCGCAACTTGAAATAGTCTTCCAGTCTCCCACAATGTTTGGACGTTCCATGTACCTAAAAGAATGGTTGCTCTGGTTGTCAGAAAAGACATCGGCCTGTTGACTTCCAAGAGAACTAGGCTTTCATCACGTGACGTCATAATTCTTCTTCCAACTCCCAGGGCAGAGTTAAAATGGTTTGAATTATTTTTTCTGGTTAGCGTTTTTTTGGCAAGTTAGAATTCGACGGAATGGGGTCGCCAACCCCATGTCCAACACCTCCTCCTTGATCGTGGCTTCGGACCGGCAGTAGCCACGAAGGTTCTACTGGCGGAGTTTAACACATGAAAAAATTAGTCGTCGTGCAAATTTTTCATGTTATTGACAGTTTAGTTAATAAGGTTCCTAATAATATTTTCTCTTAAACCAATGTTTCCGATTACTTGCATATCTGCTGTTTCATTATCAGTGAATAGTTTGTATCTAAAATACCTATTCACTATAGGTAATTGGCACTTGGAATAATAATATCAATCAGATATTTGTTTCATATGAAAAATTTTATTGATGAAGTAACTGAAATGAATTAACTGTGAGTTTGCTTATAGAAGTGTTGTGTAAGTAGGTTGATCGAATATGGTACCCATACATGAACTTAACTAGCGATTTAAGTGAAAACATCAATAGTGGGTCGAAAGCTTTCATTTAGTTAACCATGCACAGCTCATCATTTCTCACTCATCGTTTGATCTGTGTCTAAGCAACTCAGTGTATCAGAGACGATTGCAAAATTTCAATCAAACAGAGAACACATAACCAGTTTTGGAAAATCTAAATAGTTAGCCAAGCTTGAATAGTAAGTATATAAATGGCCAATCAGGGTCGAATGTGAAGGTCACAACGCAGCCAATCACATTTAAAAACAATTCTTCACAACGTTAAATTGGTGAAGTGATTTTTTTATCGATTATTGTTGTCTGAGATTGTTTATGATAAAATTTCCTCAATCACTCACTCACTGCATTATAAAGTTCAATGAGTCACATTTGCTGACACAGACAATTTTGTTTAAATTTTACACACTTGAATCTATTAATTATTATTACTATTATTACGTTTAGCATATAATTAATGAAAAATTAATTGAAATGAGTAAGTAAGATTACAAAGTGGTATAAGAAATGGGAAATAATATTTAATAATAATTAATGATAACATCGTCATATCTTTATTCAATTCAATAGTCAATATAATTTAAACAAAACATTTTAATTATACTTACTATTCAATACATATATTTTCATTTTTTCATGTTTTTATTTAGTTTGATAGAAATAGTAAATCTACATAGTTTATTGTTTTAATTGAAAACAATGAATCATTCATTTGTTTATTTTGTGTACAAATTAAGATAATTTTATTGTGCCAGTTTTATTTTTTCAAAGTATCTTGTTCATGCTTGTACTAGTTTTATATATGCTTTTATCAATCATGAAGTAAAAGAAACAAATGTTCAATATATGTATACATGGAATTACTTGAATATTGATCAATAAGTTGTGTATGTGTGTGTGTGTGTGACGAGAGAGAGGAGGGAGGGAATTTTACTTCATTAATTATTGATGCATGAAATTATAGTTGCAGTAGTAGTAGTGTAGTGCGCGCTACTTATAAGTAGTATATGACGCGAGTGAAAACGTAATGTCTGGCAGCAGAAGATGGGAGAAGATCAAGAAAGGAAGAAGGGGAACACAATGGAATTTGTATGAAATGCATGAACAGTGAAATGTCAGACAATGGATTGATGATGGATTGAAGATTTGCAAATTAACCGTTTACGATATGGTTTTCTTATTTTATTGAGTAACTCTGTAATTTTCGATAAATACAATTCGGTTGCCCTCACCTGTGTTCTCCTTCGCTACAGTAGTTGTGTGAGTAGTAGTAGTAGTAGTAGTCGCAGTATTAGTAAGATGCTAATAGAAGTCCTAATTTTCATTCTTTTTAGTCACAGTTCAGTGTTACTATTAAATGCCCTTATTGGAACAATCCTTACAAGATTCGTATAAACTGAAACGAGACAGATTAATTGAAGTAATTGATGTCAACAGTGAGTAAATACAAACTTAAGAATATTAAACATTACCATTATGAAAATTAGAACAATACAGATATAAGCGGACAATATTACTGTTTTCGATTAGATCGTCATCAGGCTTTAAAATCTAATATACATGAATATTGATATATGAAAATGTTAAATCAATCAAGGCAATTTATGAGTCAATAATCACAATAAAATGAAATAGATTACGTCACTACACATAATAAATAGGCAAAAGTACAAGTTGATAATAGTAGGTAGACAGGGGTACTGATGATTTTAGTAAGAAAATCATAAAATACGATAACAGAAGTTTTATCAATAGTAGGTCAAACGTGGATAAATAGACTTAAAATAATCATTACAAAACACTACAAAACCATTACGTAATCAGAAGTGTATACATTACTAGATAGTGAGAATTACCAACAAAAACAGGATGCTTATAATAACAAAATAAAATTTAAACCGCTCCCGGTCGATAGTGGTCATGTTGTAGATAAGTCTAGATCTTTTTGGGTGATCTATCTGATACCTCCATCATTTCCCAACGGAGTTCAATCCCGTCTTCTACACATAGCAGAAGCCATAGGAATTCGTACATTCAACCCCAATTTATGTGCACAGAAAAAATTCGTGACACTCCTATCTCTTCCGTGGCCGGATATGACTTAGCTAACGATTTGGGATTTTAAAAAATTGGTTTTTCTTTTTTGGTTTAAATTTTATTTTGATATTTACTAACATTATTTTCACATCCTGTATTCTGTTAGTTATTCTCTGCCTCTTTCTGTTTTCATCCTTCACTATCTAATTATTTATACACTTCTTATTACGTCATGGTTTCAAGGTTTTGTAATGATTATTTTAAGTCTATTTATCCACGTTTGACCTGCTACTGATAAAACTTTTGTTATCGTATTTTATTTTATTTTTCTGACTTCTCTCTGTAAAACTGTATTCCTACTATTATCAACTTGTACTTTCGCGTATTATATGTGTAAAGATGTAATCTATTTCGTGGACTGGCACTGCTGATGAGTCCCATACCAGGACGAAACGGCCGTCCAGTACTTCCAGGTTTCTAGTGGTAGTCTAACATTGATCGATTGATGGATTCAAGAATGTGTAACCTAACAATCTTCTCAACCCTGTCATCAAATTGCCTTGATATTAGTTTAAGATTTTCATCATAAATATTCATGTATATTAGATTTTAAAGCCTGATGACGATCTAATCGAAAACAGTAATATTGTTCGCTTATATCTGTGTTGTTCTAAATACAAACTTCTATGCATCAATCAATACACATTGAACAAGTTACTAGTTAAACATGTTAACATTTGAAGTGTAAACGAAAATTGCTAAATTCAAATCATACTATGTTCATTTATCATAAGTGGAATGTAAATGCATTCAACTGACTAGTCACAATAAAAAATTGATGAGTTCAAATGTGTAAAAAATCGCAAACCTCCAAAACTGTGCCCCAAAATATCGTAGCAGTGCTCACTAGTGACTGGCTTCGTGAGGAAATTCTCGGAGTTCTAGTTGAGAAGACTTGACCAATGGAGTTCAACCATGTCAGGTGTAGGCAGTAACTACCAAAGACAAATGGGTGAGGTCGCGCAAAATCCCTAGATCAGTCAGAGTTAGACGTTAACACCGTTGGATGCCGGCCCAGTGGTCCGCTGTGGTCTGGTAAGGCGTTCGCCTACAATGCCGAGGGTCCCGGGTTCGAATACTGCGAGGAGCAGGAGTCGTAGATGCACACTGCTGATGAGTCCCATACCAGGACGAAACGGCCGTCCAGTGCTTTCAGGTTTCTAATGGTGGTCTAACAATGATTGGCTGATGATTTCAAATGTGTAAGAAAATTTGTTTTCATCAAAAATTTTAATTCTTAAGATGAACTTGAACAAAACGCAATTGGTGAAAAAGAAACATTTGTTATTGTGCTCCTTTTGTTTAACTATACTAAAAACACTGACTTACGCGCAACTTTCTGTTTGTGTTGCTGCCATCTTGATATCGACTATTTTATTGCTGTGATTTTGGTGGTCTTTCGACAACACGAAATCATGCGCATATATTTTTCTTTACCTTGGATTAATTAACTTTTTATTAAAGATTCACATTGTGAAAATCATTGACTGCTGATTACATGTGTTACAAACACATACAAGTGAACAATATTACTGTTTTCGATTAGATCGTCATCAAGCTTCACTCTCTAATATACATGAATATTTATATGAAAATGTTAAACCAATCAAGGCAATTTGAATGATAATCACAATGAAATGAAAAAGATTATTACGTCACTACACATAATAGGCAAAAGTACAAGTTGATAGTAGTAAGAAAATTACAAAATATGATAACTAAAGTGGCCGGATATGACGAAACTAACGATTGACATTATATTTTTTCATTTTTACCCATTTACTTATTACGTAATGGTTTTGACGTTTTTGATGATTATCTGAAGTCTATTCATCCACCTTCGACCTACTATTGATAAAACTTTAGTTATCCTATTTTATAATTTTCTTACTACTATCATCAGTAAACCTGTCTTCCTACTATTATCAACTTGTCCTTTTGCCTATTATGTGTGTAGTGACGTTATCTATTTCATTTCATTGTGATTATGACTTATAAATTGCCTTGATTTGTTTAACATTTTCATATAAATATCCATGTATTATATTAGTGTATGTAGCCTGATGACGATCTATTCGAAAACAACAATATTGTTCGCTTATATGTGTTGTTCTAACTTTTTATTACTGTAACGGGCTAGTAATTAGTATTTAGTGGTGTTGTTCATAGTCAATCTCGACTCGGTCACCACTAATAACTCATCATAGAAAGATAAATTTGGAATTGAGATTGATTCTAGCGGAATTAAAAAATTTAAAAAAAAATCCTACAATATGTTTAGTTTCTGGTTACCCGAATTAATATAGTATAGAAGCAACAAGATATTCAGGAGAAGACAGCCAGTATAGCACCCACCTCCGTAGTACTAGTGCGGTGTACGCTACTTATGTTCACATAAGTAGTATATGATATCAAATGGAAATCAAACGTCTGACAGAAAAAGATCGAGAAGGAAAGAATGAAACAGAAGGCGATTTGTAGGTAACGTAAAGTGAACTGAAGTCTGAACAGTCTAAATGAAAGAACAGTGAAATCTGAAACAAATAAGGATTCGTTTGCAAATGATGATTCACGGGAAGGTTTTGTAAATATGCCTAACCACTCTGTAATATTCGCTTGAATATATTGTTTATATACTCACCTGGGTTTTCGTGCACAACACTAGGTCTCAACATAAACAAGGAAAAAAGCAATATCCTTGATGTTGAGGACTTTAGATCCCCAGAACTCTCTTGATAAAATGTCTTAATTTTAGATTTTATTCATGAGCTGATCAGTTGACCTCGAGATCACATTTACAACAAGGAAATTCCTTGGTTGTGATCGCTTATTGTGTCATTTTAGCGTGCTATTTTTGTGACTGTCCCAAGGACGTTTCTATGATGTATAAATAAACGAGAGTTGTTTGCTTGAGATCAGTGTGTGCTGGTTGGGTGTCTGTAGAATACACTTGCTACACCATATCAAGACTTCTTGATAAATTAAGCCGGGCCGGGATTAGAATAGCCTACTGTGTCACTTGTTCATTGTCTTGTTCTCGTTTATATCGACTGAGGTGAATTCGTAATAGTTCCAAGCATATCAAGTGAGGAGCATAACACTTGGATACAAAATAATATGTCTCAGCCAAATCACATTTGATGGAGAAGCTTCGGAAAATGTAGAAACCTTTAAATACCCCGACAGTATCATCGATAAACATGGTGCATTTGATGCAGATGTGGAGGAGCAAATCAGAAAAAGCAAGTACAGCGTTTTTACAAATAAAGCAAATCTGCAACTCAAAAAACAAATATGAACCAATACCTAAGTCAGAATTTACAATGCGAATGTCAAGATAGTTCGACTATATGAAAGGGAAATTCGGAGAAACACAAAAACAATTATCCATAAGATACAAGCGTTTACTAATGAATGTCAATGCAAAATACTTCGGATCTGTCGTCCAGACATCATCATCAACAACCTACTGTGAGACAGAACAAATGAGATCTCAACAGCATCACAAGGCAAACCCTAACTAGGAATCCTCAAATCCAAAGGAAAAGTGGAATACCTAAGAACACATTACGTCGAGAATTTCGAGACACACATGCGAAGAATGAATAGCATTTGAATAGAACTGGAAAGGAAATCCGAGCATAAATTATGTTGAAGAATGCTGGTCAACAGCCTATGTATCATTCGGGGTAAAAGAAAAGTAAGTTTTATAATGCTGCTATGTAGCTATTCGAAATCCTACGGATTGATCAAATTTAGATATTTAAATACGACTCCCAATACTGTTCCCAAATCTCCAACATATCAGAATAAAACAAACACCGTTGAAAGTTGTTTATGGGTTCGAGTACAGAAGGAACGAGTGGAATAATAAGCTCTACAGATAATGCATATTTATGCGGTTAGGTCGAACAGGAAACATCATTGAAGTCTGTGAATTTGATAGTCAGGACGACCAACGGGAAACCACATTGAATTACTTGACATTGATAGCTAGGATGACCATAATATTGACCAGTAGGAATTGATCAATAGAATTAGACATACAAAAATAGTTCTATTAGGATAATTATTGAATATCCTAACTGTACCAGAAAACTGTTCACATCACAAGTGCTGTAACGAATCGCACTAACAACCTTCATACTCTTAAGTTATCAAGCTAATAACAACTAATGCTTCATAACTTCAATTAAATCATGATATTGCATAACTATTGAGGATATATTCAAGAATTCTGAGTACAATCTCCTATGAGGTCTTTGTGGATATTCATTATAACCATTCAGTGTATTATAGTTATGATTGATTTCCTCGCTAAAATTAATCAATTGTATAAACCATGAACACAAAAAAGGAATTTTCTTTGTTTGTAACAACAAAACATCAAACGGTTTCAATTAATGACAGAATCAATACGTACGGCTGACTTGTTGATTGATTGATTGACAAGTTGACCAAAGAACAATTTAGTGTACCAAAAAAAATCAATACAATCAACAATAAAAACAATTCAATGAAAGTTTTAAAATCACAAAAAAAGAAAATCCGTGGAAAGAATCCACAAAAATATAAATTAAACATTGAACAATTGAAGGTCAAAATTGATTCACTGTATTATAAGACTAGACAATAGATAGATAGACAGATAGAGGGATAGATAGATAGATAGATAGATAGACAGACAGACGGATGGATGTTTTTCAAAAATAAAAAGTTTTAATAAAGACAAACGGTATAATAATGCGTCTATCTACCAAGCGTATCACACACAGTATGTAGCAAAATCGGTAGGGAATAAAAAAATTTGTTTAATTGCAATCAAGAGTTATAGAATAATAAAACAAAAAAAAGTATTTGAAATAATTTCAAAATGAAAACTTGATGCTCAAATCAATTTTATGGTAGAATGTAAAAAAAAATCTTTAACCGCTAGTGTATTGCTTTAGTTAGAATTGAATTCAAATTGAAATGATTTCGTTTATCCTGTTATTGATCGAAATTCGATCAGTTTTGGATGATACCATGTGTGAATTGTTGCCTCGAGATAGCCATCATGATTCAAGTTGATGTAGTACAATATGGAATATAGCTAGCAGTGGAAACCAATATGTACATCTCGTCGGCTGGATGTATTTGGGTCTTAGAATTGATGTTCACTCCAGAACTCAAACTTAGTTGTTTTAAGTGCGAAACGTATTATGATGTCAAGGATCACCAAAGCAGAGATAGTATTTATTATGCTCGTCATTTGATATGCTTGGAACTATTAAGAGTTCACCTTAGTCAGTATAAACCAGAACAAGACAATGAACAAGTGACACAGTAGGCTATTCTAATCCGTTGTTTCCGAGCCCGACTAACTATATCAAGAAGTCTTGATATGGTGTAGAAAGTGTATCCTACAAACACCCAGCCAGCACACAATGATCTCAAGCACATAAATCGCGTTTATTTATACATCACAGAAACGTACTTGGGAGAGTCACAATATAACACAGTAAGCGATCACAGCCAAGGATTTCTCTTGTGGGAAATGTGATCTCAAGATCAACTGAACGGACCATGAATAAAAATCCCAAAATTAAGACATTTATCAAGCGATTTCTAGGGATCTAACATCTTCAACATTATTTCTACAATTGAAGAACATCTGGAACTCAAAACAACTATCAACCAACATTGAAATCACGATTTTCAATACAAATGTCAAGACATTTCTGTTGTATGCATTGAAAACCGTCATCCACATAATATGAGTGTTTCTAGCAGTTGTCTACACAAGATACTCTTCATCCGTTGGCTAGACACCATCAACAACAAACTACTGTGGGAGAGAACAGACTAGATTCTCGCAGATAATCATCCGTAGGCGAATCCCATTTGTGTAACGGTGATAATTAAAAGTACGATGTAGTTTATTTCGTCTGAGTTTATTTAATACATACATACAGACAATAAATAGAATAATAAAAGTGAAACACAATCAGGCAGAGAAGGTGAGTGGGGCTAACTCAATGTGATGAGGCATGGCTAAGTTTTTCTAGTCAGACAAAAATAAGCTGGATATGGGGTGAGCGAAGTAAACAATGCAGACACATTCAAAAATAAAAACAACTAAGTTTATAAGCGAATAATAGACAAAGTTGAAAGACATTTGAATAATAATAACTCTAGGAGAATGGATTAATTAATTTGTTCATTGGCTAGGACAAGCCATATAGACTCGATATATTATTACACACACTGCAATGGCCGACTCAAGGTTACTGGCGCTAAAAACTGTTACGCTCGTCTCTAGGTGTGATTAAACTATTACGAGTTCACCTTAGTCGAATAACGAGAAAACAAACAATGAACCAGCGTCCAGGTAGGCTACTGTGATCCCTTGACCAAAAGGTATCAGCAAGTCTTGATATAGTATAGAAATTGTATTCTACAAACACCCATCCAACACACAATGAACCCAAGCACTCAAATTGCGCTTATTTATACTCTACAGAGACGTCCTTCGGACAGTCACAAAAATAGCACACACTAAAATGACAGCCAAGGATTTTCCTTGTGGGAAATGCGATCTCAAAGTCAACTGATCGATCCATGAAATAAATAAAGATATTCATCAAGCGAGTTCTGTGGATCTAACATCCACAACAAAAACGGGATTCTGATAAGTGTATTGCTTTTGTTTCGTGATGTTTAACAGGGTTAGGGGAACTAATAGAGAACAATGACGTGAGATTTGGTATGACAACAAACATGAACTGTCCCTGAGCTATTTCATGACCTTGAAATACCAATATTTATCGACTTTCGTGCACATTAAATGGTTTAACATTCTTGATAGATTCTGTTTGTTCATGATAAGTCTGCTACTAGAGCTCTTATCATTGACTTCCTAGTTACATCCAATAACCTTAAACTACTATATTTCAACTTGAACAGAAGGGAAAAAGCGCTATATGAGAGTAGGAGATCTATTTCAATGGAAATCGAGCGCATATGGAGGTTTTCATGTAACTTTGCTCTTCTAGAATGTTTTAGAAGCACATACCAGCGGTCGAATTTAGGGTTATCGGGTTCCACAGCTAACGCTGAACATATTAAATGAAATAAATTCTCTGAATTGCTTATTTTTCAATAGTATATTCCATGCGATTGATCCCATGACATATACTACATACAGATTAATAAAATTTCCGAATAAAGACCCTTTTATAAACAAACTAACCAATTCTGAAAGTTCCAATTCACGGATGACTTCGCATAACAAATTACAAGAAGGTTTCATAGGTCATTTAGGGAAAAAATAAATAGCTTTACTTTAAAGATAAAATCACCTGTTGATATTCTTATATGATAATAAAGTAAATATGATTGTTTTTAATACTTTAGTTGTGATGTACTCACTGAAATTACGAGGCATTCATTGTCATTTCCAGGCAACACCACTATCATCAACAAATCCCACAACCACTTACTGACAATCATAATGTATTCACAAGTGGTTTTTAGCTTCGAGGGTTTTTAGTGAGCAAATGTGACCAGTAGAGTTCAATCATATCAAGTATGAAGAAGGCATCCGTCGATGAAAATTGTAAAGGAATATTTGATTGAAGTTAGATATGTAAATCACTGAATTCTAGTTCACTGTTGAGATCGAAGTCCCTGAATGTGACTGATGGGTGTAGAGCTGTGTGTATGGGCACTATGTAGGAGTCCTATACTAGTTAGATGTAGACGACCTGGTTGGGTTCCACGAGACGAAGCTCACCAATGCTTAGAGACTTTGAACGACATGGGTCATAATCGTTTGCAATGGCACAGGTGCATCCACTCATTGTGTTCTCTCAAATTCTAATCTTCTGAATCCCTCATCATCTCTATCTTTCTCTTCCTGCAGTTATCTCATTGAACTATACTTCTTGAATAATATCTTCGCTCCCTAATCTTCTCCATTACTGCTAATACTTCAACTAACGCTACCACTATGTGATTTTAATTGACAGTTGCGTCTCTATGCTAATGCAGTATGGCAACCTGAACTGATGTACGCACGTACGACGGACTACATTGTATCTGTCTCTCCTATACTAGGCTGAAATGGTCATCCGTTACTTTCAGGCTTTTACTAGTTGTTGAACTTTAGTTAGTTCGTGATTTCAATAAAATTCAATAATTTCCCTAACCCAATACTAACAATGTATTATTATCATTAATCACGAACACGTACTACCAGTTACGTCCACATTATTCACTAGATGAATAGAAGTTATACCATCCTAATTATCACATTTTATTTGTCATTTGAAAAAAAAAAGAAAAATCCACAATGACAACAACACCATTATTAACAATGACCTATATGATAAGGTCACTTTAGGTCATTTGAAAAAGGGTAGACAGTTAAATGGATGAATCACAAATTATATTGATTAATTTCCAATGATTATAAATCACATTGCTACCCCACTCTAACTGTAAGTGTCTGTATGTGTGTGTGTGTCTGTGTGTGTATATTTGTTTATCATACAACTTCCATCATGTTTATACAAAAGATTCACTTACAATAATATACTACTATGGACATTGATAATTTAACAGTAAACTAATGTAAATAGTAGTATGCCATATATGTTTACATGATCGAATGTTGCTTTCGATTTTATGAAGAAAAAAATTGGTTCAAGGATTATCGACTTTTACAATATTATGTCTTTGTTAGCATTGATTAAGCTGTAATGTTGAGACAAGTCTAAATGAATGGATATCGTGTACATTATGTTCTAATGTAGGGTGTTTCAAAGTAAAAAGAGGGTAGGAAACCATGGTCCTAGGTTTCGTGCTATTTGATGCTTAGGTGTTGAAAAACTTAACAATCAATCATAAATACATTTCGATTTCACAGAAATTCGGTCATTGTCTGAAGAGTTAACTCAGTGGTAGTGTTTTTAACTTCGAAGCTGAGTGTTGTGGACGTTAGATCCCCAAAATTCGCTTGATAAATGCCTTATTTTGGATTTCACGTTTGCCAGCATGAGTTGATCAGTTGACCTTGAAATTTCATTTCCCACCAGAAAAATTCCTGGCTGTGATTGGCTGCTGTGTATTCTAGTGTGCTATTTTTCTGACTTTCCCAGGTACCTTTCTACGATGTATAAATAAACGAGAGTTGTGTGCTTGAGATCATTGTGTGCTGGCTGGGTGTTTGTAGAATATATTTTCTACACTTATCAAGACTTCTCTTTTACCATTACGGATCAAAGTAGCCTACCTGGACGATGGATCATTGTCTCGTTTGCATTTATCGACTAAAGTGAACTCATAATAGCTTCAAGAGTACCTAGTGATGAATCTAAAGTTGATGAGTGAGTTGCATATGACACTAAACTCGAGTTCAGAATTTTCTGTCAACTAATTTTAACCACATCTAAACATTTGAACGTTTAAGCGATTTCTTGATTTAAGTACCTTGTAATTGATAGTCGATCTATTATAGGCTTATTGTAGATTTCATTAAATACAAAGTAGATGGAATAACATTTCATGAAACATCTTTTTTTGGAAAGAAGCCAAGGACAGACATTTCATCCTAGTTGAAAAATGATTGAATATTGTTGATACATTCGACAAAACAAATATGTAACAAATAGTGACATTGATTTTTTGAATAAAATTATTCAGATGATTTAGCAATGAATTATTTATTCAAAATGTTCATGTTGAATTTTTAATAAATAATTCAATAAAATTGTAACGTTTTTAGTTTTTTTTCTTTCAATACAATTGATTCATTTATCACGGGATTATTAAAATTGATCTATTGGACATTGAACCAAGAGTAATGTGAACTGTAAGTGTTATCCTTGACATTAAAAAATTTTAACATCTACTCCCAAGATGTCACAGAGATGGTACCATATCATGGTCATTGGTTGGTTATCTTAGTTATTGAAATGTGACTAATACATATGTAATCGTGTATACAAGTCTTAATTTCTATCAAAACATGTCATACATACAGAAAAAATGTAATCAACATAACTTCAGATTACTGATTTGATAACATAAACTGGACAACTTATCAACGTCTGGTAGCAAAGTCTCATGAGGAAACCAAAAGAGCAATAGACTATGAGAAATAAAATATATCAGAGATTTAAAGAATAAAAGTTAACGGAGAATCAGATTATCAACCCAATTTCGATATTATTGAGAAAAACTAAAAAAACTAACTAAAGTCTTAATTTTAATCTATGATAAAATGAAATGATTTTGGATCAACTAATCATCCATAAGATAAGTGTCCATTAGGTTTACCCACGGAATTCAAATTACGATAAACGATCGTATATCTCATTAAGATCTACATAGAATATTGTCTAAATTTAGTTTACAACATGTCTAGAACTGATAAACAAATATCTTTTGTACAATTAAAAAGTGAAACTGACACGATGCATAACCTAAAAGTGCAAAAAAATAATACATACTAGCAAGGTGGATTATATCTGACAGATGTAGCGTTCGACATTCCCTGTCGTGATGACTCAACCCGGCTTTATTGGCTACAAAAACAAGTTCATTTAGGTCCTATCACGACAGGGCAGGAGAGAGGTAACACTAGAAACAGCAACTTAACGCCTGACGGTGAAGTCCTGTTACCAACTGTATGACAAACAACACCTGCAA
Source organism: Schistosoma turkestanicum (assembly GCA_944470395.2). NCBI lineage: Eukaryota > Metazoa > Platyhelminthes > Trematoda > Strigeidida > Schistosomatidae > Schistosoma > Schistosoma turkestanicum. The sequence goes on along the minus strand of OX103976.1, from coordinate 17,966,815 downwards.
AGATAAGTGACTGATGTATAAGGTTCACATACTTTGTGTACACGTATAAGTCTTACTATTACGATTGAAATCAAAGTCTATAATAGAATGTAATTCATACCCAAGATCTACTGTAAACTTCCATGAATATTTAACAACGGTATCAAAAGATTTAAATAGGTATTCATTAAATTGTTAGTTAGTTAGTTAAAAACTCGATTAGATCAAAGACTAACTAACTAACTAACTAACAAACATAGGATCTATGCACTTGATGATGACACATTCACCTGGACAACTTGGAATAACTGAAGTGAAGTGGAATGTTTGAATCTGTCAATCTATCAACAACAATAACAACAAAACGAGAAGAAACCATCAGAACCAATCACTTCGTACATCGAATTCGTCATACAAGTAGACGTAAATCCATCATAGAAAAAAACAAAACAAAACAAATCAAGATCATATTTTGTTTCCCAACTAGGTACATTACAACACACTAAGACCAAAATCATTAGAACTAAATAAATAACTATATATATAGATGTATATATATATATTTTTAAATATATTCACAGAGTACAAATTTGCATGACGCAATGTAAAATATATATATAGGTTAGAAAACCAAAGTGTAATGTCTTGAAGAGAAAAAAGTGTATAGAGACACACTGAGAGAGAAAGAGAGCTTGCAGTGTGAACGTGTGTGTGTGTGTGTAGAGAAGAAAAGTTTTTTTTAAAAAAAAAAAAAGAAAAAAGCGCACAAAGTGCAAATGTCACCAGGTTGCTTTATTCATCTAAGAACGATGGTATTATAAATGTATATATATGTACGTTCAGATACATAAATAGATAGATAGATAGATAGATAGATAGATAGAGGCATAACAATGTCCGTCGCCATTTCCCTCAGTACTATATTCATGTCAAGCTTTTCGTTCTGGCAGAGACAGAAACAGAGTGGAACAACAACAAGAAGAAGATGAAGAAGAAGCATAGAATGACCAGTTAATATTTGAATTATCGACTATCATCATTTCATAATTAATTAATTGTCACAATGGTGAGGGGGGCGGGGCGGGGCGGGGCGCGGACAACCTGTAACAATTCACCGTGAAACAGCATATCAATACGCCATAAATAAACAATAAATTCTTCAGTAGCAAAACAAGAAAATGTCAACATACAAACAAATACAGGCATACACATACACACACACACAGTGAACATTGAATTTGATTGTCAGGCACTTGCGTTTCCGATACAATTCCATTTGACATGCCTAGTGAGTATGAGTGAGTGAGGTAAACAAAAGTCGTATTTCTCCGCCGTGATTTTCTTACAACATCATATATGCATATATATATATATATGATACGTTCACTTGTTTTCAAGAAAGACTATTCATATTTTTTTTTCTGAAAAAATAATAATAAATAGTAACAATGATAATAATTGGTGTGCGCGCTATTGTTCAATGTAGAAAATGAAGGAAATTAAAACAAACGACAAATCAGAATGATGAAAATCGAAAGAAAAACGTAGAGAAAGTAAGAGACAGAGAGGAGAGAACGGTGTGTGTACACAAGACACATGTAACGAGTTCAAGGGAACAAAAAACCGGATTGCAGTAGTAGTAGTAGTAATAGTAATGATAAGAACCTAAAGAACAAATGCCTAATCATACATTAATTATAATTATCAAATCAAAAAAATAGTATCATTACGCAATAACAATGCTTGTTATAGAAAAAACTAGAAAAAGAATTATCATGCTTGCTACATTGGATGTGAGTGAGTGTATGTGTGTATGTAGGATCATTGATGATGACAAATCGTAAGAAAAAAAGAAGGTTTGGCAAAAAAAAATTAACCACAACAACAAAATCATAAATTAAGGTAGTACTAGTAGTAGTAGCGGTACAAACAGTGACACTAGTACGTATACTATGAATGCATATTTCCGAATTTTTTTCTCAACATAGACAGGACTAGAGAAATAAGTAACAACATTGTTGATTTGGTGTCGTTTGTCAAATTACAAACAAAAATTCATCATCAGGACCATGACCAGCGGATTGGTTATCCGCATCTCTAGCCTGAGACATGTTCTTTTCTTGTTGTTTACAAATCAAAATACATAATTCCAATGATCATGTGAAGGTTTCTGCGTGTGTATGTGGATGTGTGTGTGTAGAAGTGTGCTATTGATAATACCGATGATGTGAAATACAATACGCAATAAAACAAATCGATAGAAAGAGAAAATAAATAAACACTGACGAGTTCAGTGAGAGAGACGGAGAGAGAGAGAACCACAATAGAGTAAATTGAAATTCCTTCTCTCCCCACGGCTCCCTTCATTTTTTTTGTTCAATTCATTATACTCGCATATAACACAACATTGAACAGGTTTGGAGAAAAAAGAAATGCGATGGAGCCGAGAACATTTTGTACACCTTTACAATAAAATACAAACAATAATGATGATGATAATAATAACAGTGTTTCAATTGTTCATTAAAATGAGGTTTAAAGTAGTTATAACAACATTCAATGAATTATGCAATCAGTGTATAGTAAATGGTAGTCGGAGTAGTAGTAGTAGTAGTAGTAGTAGTAGTGAGTACAGTACTAGTAGTTTATCAAAGAGATGCATAATATTGAAGATAACAGTAACAATAAGTGACACACAAAGTAATAATATAATAATTCCACTTTGATTGCAATAACCCCATAGGCAAAACAACTTGCACAAGAATAAGAAGAAGAAGACGACGACGAAGAATTATAAAAAAAACACACACATACTTCAGTGTTGTCAAGGTCAAGAGTGCAACGCTAATGAGATCAATTGATGAATATGGATTGATAGTGCAAAAAAAACAAACAAAAGCATTGCAGATTAGTGAACATGACTAGAGGATAGTGCAGATAGATAGACAGACAGACAGACAAACAAACAATCCGAAATTGTACACACAGACAGGCACACATGTGGACGTCCGCGTGTGTGTGAGATGACAATTTCAAAGGAAAATGAAGCAAGAAAGGATCCGAAAAACAACGCGCACACACACACACACACACACCTGAGTACAGACATGAAAACAGGGCAATGTGAAAAAAAAAAGAAATAATTGAATAATTGAAACACGAGGTCAGAACTAATAATAATCGATTAGATCAGCATAGTCAATAACAACAATAACAAATACAGACATACATTACAATTTTAGCGCAAGTACAATGTGAACGACAGAATAAACCATCACATATAATAATAATAATAATCATAAAGAAATAATAACTGATTAACGATTTAGTTCGGCAATTAGGCCATATGTGTATATGTGTACGCAGAGAACAATAAATGACAGCAAGAGATAAATATATTAGAGAGAGACACAGAGACACACACAGAGCGAGAAGGAGACAGAGTCAAAGATTACAAATTGAGATCTTTTCAAATAGAGAAAATCAGAAGAAGAGCTAATTTCGAAAAGAATATGATTATGACGATGCTGATGATGAACAGATGATATAAAGAAAGAGTATTATTACATCATGGATGCATCAAACAAAACACTCTCATAGTCATGGTGCCAATAATAATAATAATAGTTATAACATAAATTATACAATCTCATAAAATAAACCATTAGTTGAACAAATTGATTGAGTAGTTGACATTAATTTATTATGATTATCATTAGTATTGCTGTTAGTCTTATTGTTAACAGGATCATTTTTACTTTTACACATAGATGATATATTCTCTGTGATTGTATGAATCATGGAGTTTGATGAAGTAGGAATACAAGTAGTATTGGTAGTATTCGTAGTAGTACTACTACTACTACTATTAGTAGTAGTAGTAGTAAGTAGTTTATCATTGAATGACTCTTCTTCCATTAACTGATACCCATTAACCAATAGACTACCGTTTAAACGACCATTTTGTTGTTGTTGTTGTTGTTGATATAGATTAGTCGACGGTGAAGAATAACGTAATCGTCTAGACTGATGCATTTGTTGTTGTTGGTGTTGGTGTTGTTGGTGGTGTTGTGGATAAAATCGTCCATTGACAGATGGTGAGTAAGGATTGATCGATGGAAGTTGTGGTGTGAAATACGGTGATACAAATGTTCTATATCTCGCATGATTCATTGGATATAATTGAGGCTGTACTACTGGATAAGTGAATGTAGTAGGGACATTGATAACACCGGGACTACTAATTAAATCATTATCGGTAGAATTCAAATCATTCGATAAACTACTATCATTGGCAGTAGTAGAAGCACTAGTAGTGGTAGTAGTGGTAGTCGAGAGAGATGTATCAGAACCTGTTGTCATTTGTACTGCAACTTCTTCATTCAATGCATTCTGAGGACCTAATACAGCTAAATGTGTCATAATAACTGATCCACCTCGATTGGTAGTACTAGTAGTCGTTGAAGCAACAGCAGCAGCCGCTGTTACTGTTGCTGAAGCGGAGACACCAGCGCCTCGATCACGATATCCAGTAGGAACAAAATACACTGGCGGTGGAGGCGGTGGAGTAGGAGATGTACCACCACCACCACCGAAAGGCGGGAAATTCAAATTTGTTCGTACTGTATTATTAATAGCAGTATTGTACTGTATTGGTCCACCACCCATATTGGGATTAGTATACATAAAATTATTATTATTAATATTATTAGGATAACCAACACCGGGATAAGGAACAAATGGATTGGTTGCAGCTAAAGCAGCAGCTGCTGCTGCCGCTGTATGCGCAGTGACTAGGGATGAAGATTGTTGCATGCGGAATAGTTCTGTTTCTAAGAGACGAGCATAAGTTTTATATCGTTGAACCTAAAAAAATGTCACATAAATGAAAGAAATAGAAAGAGAAACTAAACAGTATGTGAGAAAAGAAAAAAGTGAGTTAATGAAGAACAACTATAAAATATCAAAATATATATGAAAAACAACTACATATTACCTTCAAAATCATGAATGAATCATTGGTAGGCCACCATTAGAAACGTGCAAGCACTGGACAGCCGTCTCGTGCTGGAAATGGGACTTATCAGCAGTGCGCATCCACAACTCCCACCACTGGCAGAATTCGAACCCAATGACTAAAATCCTGAAGTTCTAGGAGTTCTATGGAGAAGCCGTGGCCATCGGAGTTCAACTCTGTCATATGTAGGCAGTAACTACTGAAGACCATAAGTGAGGATGAGGAAACTTCTTAGACAGATCAGAGCTGAACAATAACCGGCGCATTGGTCAAGAAGGTAAGTGTCCGCATGGAAGACTGAATATCGCGAGTTCGAATCTTGCGTGTATCAGGAGCCGTGGATGCACGCTGCTGAAAAGTCTCATACCAGCGCTTCCAGGTTTCTAATCGTAGTCTAACACTGATTCATTCACGATTTCAAGATAAAACTACGATCTGAATAATACTCTACTGCACAAAAACACATTGATGATACAGTTTCAAACACATTCATTATTTTCCCCAATATTCTCACCATATAGATATATCTATAATCACTCAATTGTTAAAACTAACAGAAATAATTGACAAAATTCGATTATAATTAAAAGGCATAAGACTGAATTGATATTGACTATTATATAGTCAGTGACTCAATCCACATAACTGTCTTAATCCCGTTGAAGGTAAGTCAAAGTTAAACAGCTCGGTGGCAGTTTCGAATTCTTTGGAATTGGATGACCTACATTCGAATTCACCGCACAAAAGGAGCATTGCATTTTCCTTAATGTTACAGATAGAGCTTCCTGGTGAATGCTAACTAGTAACAAGCCTAGGTTCAAAGTTTTTTACCGACGACACATAATAATTGTATGATATCAAGTCGTATATCATTTTGAAAATTTTTAGATAGTTTAGCAGTTAAAGCACTTAAGTCAGTAAGTCAATTATAATGTAGAACTTCGTATGTAAGTACATTAGTGTTCAAGTGGCCACACCACATTATCACTGATAGATAGAATTGTCATGGCCAAAACAGATAGTGATCGAGGTAGTAGAAGTATTAGCAGTAATCGGAGAGATTAAGGCTCGAGGATATTATTCAAGAAGTAGAATCTAGTGAAGTAAACTTAGAAAGAAAAGGATAAAGATGATGAGGAATTCAGAAAGTTAGGATTTGAGAAAGAACACACAGAGTGGATGCACATACAACATTGCAAACGATTTTCAGCCATGTCATTTCAATGAGTCTAACCATCAGTTACGATCGTAACAAGGACTTTAACCAGGTAGTCTACACCTACTAATATTGCTCAGTCCAGTTGTCAGTGCCGTCAAGGATTTGTTCCATGTTTTGGTTTGGTCAGCCCCAGCCTACCCTTACACTAAACAACATAGTTAAGGCATCAAGAGTTCAATCAATGAACAGCAGGCTAAAGCCTCAATTGATCTATTTCATTCACGCACATACTCACACATACACAATGTATGTCCCATAAACCCAAAATATCAACTAGTACTTGATAAATAGATAACATTAAAATAACTAAGTGATAAAAGGCAGATTGGACTTCATGTATGAGTTGTATGATAGTGAGAAGATCAAAATTTTTTTACCGAACCATGTACTTGGTGAAACTGATACAACATAATTTAACTGTATGAATTGCTAAAACCATTCGATTATTGATGTCAAAAACTACAATCAGTAAGCCCGGTTTAGCACAAGCTAGATTAGTTGAATTCAGTAGTTAAGTGGGCATTTAAAGCCGAAATTATTGAGTTCGAGTATTGGAGTGAATATCAACGAGTGATAGAACATTCAACTGATTGAATGAAAGCAGCATCTTGGATTCAAATGCTGGCTACAATCCAGCTTAATCAAATATGCTTATAGTCTACAGATATTGTCGAAACAATTTACACTGGATTAACAACAGGGCAGATCCAAACTACACTTATAAGTGAATCGATAATAGTAATAATAATAAAAGGATAATAATTTGTACAATGTTAAACGCACAACAGATGCATTATAGTGAGAACTAGGAAGGATTTGTTTCAGACCGATTTGGTGTCGCGTGCTGTTACAGGTATGAGGGAGGATGTCACTTACCGGCTGTCCACACCGTAGAAGGGTGTTTCCTGAGGAACGTGAAAATGAATTTAGATTAGTGTTGGTCTTAACGATCTGGGAGTGTGACCGCAGAGCTCAAGGGACAACTGCTTCAGGCCGATCATGCACGGCCTATTTATGAGAAATTTGTAAAGTATTAGCTCCGCTATTCAAATGGCCTTACCGCCCGAAGACAAGAGTCCGTGAGGTAAAGTGAGGTGTGACATTTTTTAGGGTCGACCTTTTCCAACATCTTCTTTCCTTGTGAGAAGGCAGCATCACTGCAGATGCTGGTTGTCCGACAGAAACACCTTACTGCTGTCACACCTTTTTACAGTTAGTTAGCAGTATGACTTCACCCTCAGACCATGAGTAGCTCTGTTTTTAGTCTTATTGCACTATACTAATACATAGAGAGAAATGATTAGGCTTAAGTAAAGAAGAAGAAGAAGACGGAATAATGTAGGCAGATTAGGCTAAATGTTTACTTAAAGATTTACACATTTGAAATTATTAATCAATCATCATTGTTAGACCACCCTTAGAAACCTGGAAGCACTGGACGGCCGTTTCGTCCTAGTATGGGACTCCTCAGCAGTGCGCAGATTTACCAATAAATTTAGAGAGAAAAAAACGATTCATCGAGCAAGAAAGTGAAAAACAAAAAGCAATTCTGATCAATTACAGTTTGCTTCTGGTGTTGTTGTTGTTGCTGGCAAAAAAGAAACACACACACGTACATCCTAAGGGAATCAAAGTAATCAGAGACAGAAGAAGAAGAAGAAGAACAAAACAGTAGATAAGAACTGAAGCTGAAAAAAACAATTTTTTTTGTTTATCTACGGACAGTAATGAATGTGAACTTGATTGTAGGGAAAAAAATTTGAAACAAGAGACGAAAAAAAAGATGTTGATTTAAATTTAAGCATAACCTGTTTGTGATAAATAATTTCATCAGTTGACGTAGGATACGAAAAAGTGTATACAACAGAAAATTATATGTTCCATGTAATCATTGAGCATAAATTAAACGTCAGATCGAATATATGAATTGACAATTGCATCTCTTTGTGCTAATAATTAATGTGGTATGGTAATTTTGAACAGTGTGTGTGATTGTAAGTACGTACAAAGTTCTACGCTGCAGTTGATTGGTTGACTGAGATTGTGATACTTCATAAGCAAGTGAATTTGTTATTTTCTCACAACACCATCTCTTTGAGATGATCAGACTTAGATAGTATATAAATATGAAGCAGCATGTTTTACTAGTGGTAAATTGACTGAATTTCTTTCTGTAAGTAACAAGGGTTCAAACTCCACTCAACTTACTACGGAGTGGAGTAGTAACATGGTAGCACCACTCTCTCGCTCACTAGACTTCACACGTTTGATTGTCAGTCAAACTGTTGACAGGACAGAGACTTGTTCGAAGCATGATCGTATTAGAAAAGCTAGAATATGTGAATTGGGCTATTTTCTCAATTAATTAATGCTAGTGAATGAGCTAATATGACATTATCGAATATTTCAGGTTATTGTAGCTTAACTTACAATCTTTTTACTTTGGATTATATTCATATCCTATCCGAATCGTGTTTCGATTTGGGAATCAATCGACTGAATTGAAGTGAAGTGTACAAGAGACAGACAGACAGACAGATACAACGCAGAACTTCATACGTAAGTACATCAGTTCAGGTTGCCATGCCCCATCAGCACAGAAACGCAAATGTCAGTTCAGTGATAGTGATAGTAGAATTATTAGCACCAATGGAGAAGATTAGGGAGCGAAGATATGATATCATTCGAGAAGTATAATTCAGTAAGATAAATTTAGAAGGAGAAAGGTAGAGATTATGAGGAATGCAGAAACTTAGAATTTCATAGAACACAAAGAGTAGATACACCTGCGCCATTGCAAACGATTTTGAGCCATGTCATTCAAGGTCTCTAACTATCGATGACTGTCCTCTCGCGGACCCCAACCAGGTAGTCTACATCTACCAACATGACAGTCCACTTGTTAGTGACTTCATGGATTTGTGCCATGTTTTGGTTTGGCCGCCCATTGATTTCTTCCAGCCGACTCCTAAACCACAAAACAGCTCGTCGAGGCAGTCGGTGGTTAGGCATACGTAACACATGTCCCAACCACCTCAACTGATGAAGTTTCACTACTCCATCTATTGATTTGCCGTCCCTACCTAGAACGCGTTTTCTAACGACAGCATTACTTATACGGTTGTCCCGGGATAAACGAGCAATGCTTCGGAGACATAGATGATCGAAGACTAGCAACCTACGAAGTCAGTGTACAAGAATAGTAAATCAAATAAAAAGACTTAACAATAAGTACACAAATGCATCTGTACCTAATGAATGAGTTAGTTAAAATACTCTACTTTATAAAATTTATAAAAAATCATTCCAGTAAATTTATCGATTGCGAAATTTATTCATAAGACTGTAGACAGGAATAGCACAAAAGTTACATCTTATCAACTGAACAAACATTGATAATAGTCAACGATTCTCTCTCTGAAATGATGAACATTATCAAATGAAACACATGTTTATTATCATTATTACTAATAGAACAGAAGTAATATTTAACAAACACCAGATTTTTAATGTCTACTATAGGAGAGAATAAACCAGATTCCAGATGTGATAGAAATCAAGAAAAATATCGTTGAAGGTGGATAGGACAAACATTGAGGAAAGCACTCAACTACGTCACAAGGCAAACTCTTACCTGGAATCCTCGAGATCAAAGCAAAAGAGGAAAATCAAGGACAAATTTACGCCGTACACATGAAAAGAATGAATAGCAACTGGGTAGAACTAGAAAATGAAAGGCCTATGACAGAGTAGGTTGGAGAATGCTGGTCGACGGCCTATGCTCTATCAGAGGTATATATATATATATATATATATATATATATATATATATATATATATTTTATGGATGACAAATAAACAAAAAATGAGCATCAATTAGTTGGTGTGCTGACAATCAACCAATTAAACATAGTAGACAGAAGACATTTTACATTTTATAGAAATGAGAATCTCCAGTCAGCTGCCAATCAATTTATTTATCAAGTACAAAAATAAGCAACACTCTAACTGTGAAAACTAGTGTTACTATTGTTTTCCAATTGCTAGCTCAAACCATGGAAATGGATATATTATGAAGTTGCAACTTACTAACTGAGAGAGAGAGAGAGAGTTGAACAATGCCTTAATCATTGAAATATAGAAGTTTAAAAAAAGCTTCAAAAAATAATTATCTAGTACAATTCAGCTTGTAAAACAATGATAAATATTAAGACGAAAGAAATAAACGACGTTTACAGATTGTTAGGATGTTGATTTGATGTTACAATAAGTGTATCTTTGAAGTATTGCTCATGTACGATAAAATGACCGAACTAGTAATGTTAAGGTTAAGCATAGGATACTTCGTAAAGATGGTAAATAGGCTGATGAAGTTGTTGAACTTAATCAACTGGTGTGATTTGAACATGTTTTACAAGTCGAACAATGGATCACTTTGACAAGGGATATTAGTTGGTATAGGAGTCAGTTGGAGGGGAAAAGTAGACGTAAACAAATCAAAATGCAAAATCAGTACATGAAGTCAGTGTCTGTTTGTGAACTCTAATATTGGTGTATATGTGGATTATCCAATTGAGTCAGTGTAGTAATCACGATCGTTGATTGGAGAATTCAGAAATCCATGAAGTCATTGACTAGTGGACTGAGCCATGTCGGTAGTTGTCGACTACCTGGTTGAGGTCCGCGAGATGATAATAATCGATAGTTAGATACCCTGAATGACATCGCTCAAAACCGTTCGCAATGGCGCCGGTGCATTTATTCTTTGTGTCCTCGCAAATCCTAATCTTCTGGATTATTCAACACCTCTAGCTTTGACTTTCTAAACTTTTCTCACTGAATCATACTTCTTGAATAATGTCTTGTAATCGCAACCTCTCCGATTACTTCAAATTGCCTTACTACCTCTACTAATATTGGATTTGAATTGACAACTATATCTCTGTGCTGATGTGATATGGCAACATGAACTGATGTACTTCCGTACCAAGTTATATATTGCATCTGAATGACTGACTGAATTTAGAATCAGTTACAATATGAACAAGAAATGCGTTCAGTTCTTTTCTTTCACTAAATCTTAAAGTCCTAGTATTTCTTCATACATTCTATCGGTTCGTGACATTTTCTCAATAATCATTTTAAATAATGAATCGGCCAATGTTAGACCATCATAATGAACCTCTAAGCACTGGGCGGCAGTACGCTGCCACGACTGCCGCACGCAGGAATAGAATCCAGGAGATTCGGTCACGCGCGCGAACGTAATAGCTCAAGTATAGAAAAATGACATGTTTACGTTCATGCGTAACAGAAACGCAGACATCTATCCATCCACTTACAATAATAAAAGGATGATAGCAGTTGTATAGTTGGAAAAAAATTCTTTTTTCTTTCTGATAACATTGGTTTTGGCATTTTTTTTCTTCTCCACTGGATTCTTTAGTTTACATACAGGAAATTGTTCGGAATCAATGATGAACTAGTATTATTATTATTATTGTGTGTACAGGAACGTGTGTGTATGTATGTGACTCAACCTTCAGAGTATATGGCAAAAGACTCTTTCCCTATTGGTGGTGTAGTAGACACAATAGTCTAGAGTGATTGTGTGTCGGACGATGGGAGCGAGCGAGAATCATCTATAAACAACACATAGAACCAAAATATCATCGATAATTCGACATTCAGTCTAAAAGTACTAACAGTAGATGTAAAAAAAAGCCCATACACACATACACATATATCGTATGTCTATTTATTGTGCAAAGTTGTGTATGTGTGTGTGCAGATGATGAACACTAACAAAATGTAATTGAATACCAATGACACTTTACAAAAAAAATTTCAATATGCATGTCTGTATGGATGCGTAATATGCTAAGCAAAACAAAAAACATGTACATACACACACACACATAAGTTTACTTAGAGAAGAAATAAATGTGCACGTGTGTACGTACGTACGTGTATATGTAGTGTGTGTCTCTCTCTATATGCAGGGTTGTGTGTGTATTCAATAAATGAACTACTGTAACTATTACTAGATATGGAATTATTCATACTCGTCAGTTAATTCATTTGCATAGGTTGATTAAGAAGTCTCATTTGGCATGTGTATATCCACTTCTGTTAATGATATATGTCAGTTAAAGGGCATATCGAGGCGAACACATACTAAACAGAGTGATCAACCGACTGACAATCAATACAAATGAATTATTCTTCATCTTCACATTACACAAGCCAGAAACTATCTGGATTCAATAGGTAAGTGGATGGGGCGATGGCATTTAAGGCGTATGGTGCTGGGTTCGAGTTCCAGAGTGAAAATCACCTTAGAGATGCAAGTACATCCAACGAATAAGCCACAATTAGGATGAAACGCGAGTCTTGGATTCCACGGTTAGACACTATCCAACCTCTGGTAATAATACTCATCAGTCAGTTATTAAACGAACTGTAACATCATTGACAATGGGATCGTAAACATACCAACATGATTCAGTCCACTTGTCAATGACTTCATGGATTTGTGCCATGTTTTGGTCTGTCCGCCCCTAGCTTTCTTCCAACCTACTCTTACACCATAAAACATAGCTCGTCGAGGCAATATTCATTACTGTAAGAGTTTAATGTTAATTCTATAAATTAGTGTTTATTAATTTGTGGTTAGCGTTTTTTTTGGCAAGTATGTTTTCGACGGAATAAGATTGCTCACCCATACCAAACTCCTCACGTCTATCCAGGTTTGAGACTTGCAGTAGCTATAGAAGGACCCTACGCGTTGCGGAATTCACACAATTGAGTCATCAGGCAATCCCTGACTTAGAATCCATAAGGCCAAAGGAAAAGAGGTAGACTAAAGTACACAATGAGTCGAGAATCAGAGTCAGTCAACAAAAGAATGAACAGGAATTGAAAACAAGAGGAAAACAGGGCGGAGGACGAATTGGGTTGGAGATTGCTAGTCAGCGGCCTATGCTCTATGAGAGGTAATAGGCATTAGTAAGCAAGCTAGTGTTCATGATAAATATTTGATCAGTAGAGAATAAAATAGTGATTTTTTTAAAAATTAATGACAACAGTATAAGGAAAATTTACATTTACAATGGCATCCGAATTAAAACTGACCAAATTTTTATGTTGTAAGAAAGAAACAATGAGAAATAATAATTTCACCTGAAATGTATTGTTTACTAAGTGAATAACCGTGTTACATTGTGCAATTTTTCAAATCAAGACTGGCTAGTAGTATAGCACATAATTTAGTAGAAGGTATCTAGGAAAAGAAACTGGGTTACAACATGTGGTCTTGATGACCTTTTGACACCTCAGAGATTGAAAAGAGTTACGGCCGGTGAATAGGTGTTCCGAATGGTTGGTGTGCAAATTTGAAGGTCAGCCCTATTTAACTGCGTTCTTCTGTTGTGCGCTATCAATGCAGTTACGGATACTGTTTGTCTCAGTGAAATGTCATGCGTTATACTTCTGACATCAATAAAAATAATAACGAAAGTAAAAGGCATTCTAGAAGAAATAAGGCTGGTTTATATTGTAGAAACACCTTTCACACATATAAACACACACACACACACTTACCTCCGATTCCATGAATTGTATACGTTCTTCATATTCTGCACGTTGTTTAGCACTGATTATAAGACCACCACCATCTGATCCATGTGTTGTACCACTGTTGGAATTCAATGAACCACTACTACCTTTTCTACGTCGACCTAGACTACCGGTTGAAAAGACAGACATGAATGAATTAGATGAGAAAGATGAAGTTGATGTGGATGAAGTACTAGTATTGATTGTTTCACTGGATGTAACAACAGAAGCAGGCGCAGCAGTTGTAGTAGAATTAGAAGTAATTGTTGCTGTTGTAGTAGTAGTAGTAGTAGTGGTGGTTGAAGTGCCAGCCACTGTACATGATACATCAGTGTTTAGATTGTTAACATTAGTATTAGTAGTAGTAGAGTCAATGGTAGAAGTGGTAGGAGTAAAACTATCCAAATTCAATGTATTATTCTCGTTACATGATGATGATGCTGGTGCTGATGATTTTGTCGTTTCATCAAGTGACAATGATTGTGGAGCTGTTGAAATTTTACGATGTTTACTAGTAACACCACTGCTATTGTTACTACCACTACTACTACTACTACTAACCGAAGTGGCAAGTAGACGTGAACGTAGATCTGTTAATTCTTGATCTAATTCTAACAAACGTCTTTGATGTTCTTCAAGTTGTTCACGCTTGTAGAAAAACAAAGCAAGAACAATAAACGTTAGATCACAACATTACAAATAAACAATAAAATGATTTTATTTAAACTGTTTACTGAAAAACACACATTGAAGACGTCAACATCTGGAGGGAAGTAAGGAATTCAGTGGATGGCCACGACGTAGCTGGACAATCTTGTCTCCGCATATGATCTGGCTCTTCTATCCCACAAGCAACAACAAAGCGCAGGGAAAGACAACCAGTAAAGCAGTAGCCTCTACATACAGAAGAGTAAAGCAAGATTCTGTGATATAACACAACATGCACCAACCAAATATAACTTGATGGAGAAGTTTTGAATGATGTAAACATCTTTGCATATCTGGGCAGCATCATCGACGAGCAAGGTGGATCTGATGCAGCTATGAAGGCGCAGACCAGCAAGGGATGGACTACATTTCTACAAGTGAACAACATCTGGAACTCCAAACAAATATCAACCAACACTTAAGTTACAATTTTCTATACAAATATCAAGACAGTGTTACTGCATAGAACAGAAACTTGAAGAACCACGAAATCCACCATCCAGAAGATACAAGTATTCATTAACAGTTGTATAATTAAGATACTGAGGATCCGTTAGCCAGAAACCATCACCAACAACCTATTATATGACAAAACAAGCCAGATTCCAACAGATGATGAAATCAGGAAGAAGCACCACCCAAAAGCATCACTAGACAAGCCCTCACTTGTAATCTTCAAGGTCAAAGGAAAATAGGAAGGCCAAGGGACACTTTACGCCGATAATTGGAGATAGGCATGAAAAGAATGAACGATAATCGGACAGAACTAGAAAGGAAGGAACAGGATAAATTAGGGTGGAGAATGCTGGTCAGCGGCCTATGCTCCATCAGGGGATAATTGGACCTGTACTAATGATTTACAGTTACGATACTTCGAAAGTATCAAATCATACATTATTATTATTATTTTTATTGCAGCGAAACTCAGCTAGGAAATCTACACCATTCAAAACCAATATCAATCAATCAACGACCTTATGGACTAATGCTGTATTATATTGATCTATGTGTTAACAGATACAAAAAAACTTGGTTAGGTGTAAGTTGTACAAGTACTAATCACCTCATTCTTAAATAGTACAATATGAACTGTTATGTACTAATCAAATCGTTTTTCTTTTAAAAAAAATCAATATACACGTGACATGACAAAAACTAGGTAGATGAACTTTGCTATCAACTATGAACTGAACTAAAAGTTTAAAACAAGTAAAAGGGTCAATCTAACCAACTACTACTATTTTATAGATAACAAGGAATCAATTTATGATTGATATAGGTTTGACACGCATTCAAGCGCTAAACGAGCATGACAATGAGAAGTGTGTTCAGTGGTTAGGATGCATATTGCAGAAATCACCCAACTGTATCACGAGTTAAATCCGGAACTAGAAATCTTCAAGGCCAAATGAAAAAGAGGAAGACAAAAGAACACATTACGTCAGTCCTTAAAAGAATGAATAGCAATTGAGTAGAACTGGAAAAAAGAGTAGTGGATAGAGTTGGCTGGAGATTGTTGGTCGACGAAGGGTTACAGACGTACATATATATCTATACATACTACTTACTATATTCAATTTAGTACATGTTGCAGGTAAATGTGGCCGGTGAAAATTCCGCTCTGAACTAACAGCTGATGCTAAAGGTGGTGCAGAGAGAAGAGCTGCAACAAAATTAATTCGATCAATCCAAATATCCACTTCTTTGGCATCACTGGAAATAAATTTAAAAGAAGAGAAAAAAACACACAATAAAGATAGATATGAGTCTATCGATGTTAATGTCATGGTTGGATTTGATAGTTTCAACTAAATTGAACATTGAATAGAAGAAAGTTGATAATAATAATAATAATAATAATAATAATATATTCATTATGCAGCTTAGGGAGATGGTTATTTTCCATCGAAATCATGAAACAATCATAATTAGACCATCATAAGAAATTAGGAAGAATTGGACGGTTGTTTCATCTCAGTATAAAGCTCTTCAGCAGGATGTATCCACGAGCCCCGCTCGATGAGAATAAAACCCATGACTTTAGGTCTTGAGCGCAAATGTGTAATTTTTTGATGATATCCTAATGAGTAGAAATGTGCATTTCTAACGTTTTGTGACTGAATACAATTCACTCTACCCTATCACCTAAATCTTTCTCTTTTTAAATTTATTTTACTGGACTATATTTCCCGAAACATGGCCGTTAAGAGTAGAAGATATTCGTAGGTTACTAGTATTCAATCATCGATGTCTTAGAAGCATTGTTCGTATATGTTAGGACAGTCGAGTAAGCAATTCTGTTGTTAGGTAAGGATGGCAGATCAATAGATGAAGTGGTGAAACGTCATCAGTTGAGGTGGTTGAGACATGTGTTACGTATGCCTAACCACCGACTGCCTCGACGAGCTATGTTTTGTGGTATAGGAGTAGGTTGGAAGAAAGCTAGGAGCGGCCAGACCAAAACATGACACAAATCCATAAAGTCACTGACAAGTGGATTGAGTCATGTTGGTAGATGTAGACTACCTGGTTGGGGTCCGCGAGACGAAAGTCATCAATGGCTAGAGA
Organism: Schistosoma turkestanicum; assembly: GCA_944470395.2. NCBI lineage: Eukaryota > Metazoa > Platyhelminthes > Trematoda > Strigeidida > Schistosomatidae > Schistosoma > Schistosoma turkestanicum. The sequence continues at coordinate 17,949,707 of OX103976.1, read as the reverse complement.
CCTTGAACGACATGGCTCAAAATCGTTTGCAATGGCGCAGGTGCATCCACACTTTGAGCTCTCTCGAATCCTAATCTTCTGGATTAGCCAGCACCTCTACCTTTGTCTTTCTAACCTTATCTCACTGAATAATATCTTCGAACCCTAGTCTTCTTTATTAACATTAATACCTCTACTATCTTTATCACTATGGGATTTGATTTGACGTTTGCGTCTCTGTGCTAATAATGTGGTATGGCAACATGAACTTATGTACATACGTACGAAGTTCTACGTTGCAACTAACTAATTAACTAACTATATTTCTCGAATCGCATCTTCGAATCCTATTTCTACTACCTCTACTACTTTGGGTTTTTTTGAATTGACAATTCAATCTCATATGTACTAATGTGCTATGGCAATTTGAACTGATGTACGTGTGTATACCAAGTTCTACGTTGTAGCTAGCTGAGGAAGATGAGACTGTTAAAAAAAATCTGAGAGTAGTAAAATGTAGTAACAATATTAATAGTAATAAAAAAGATTAAGGATTTAAGATACACACAATTCGATCAAATAAAGTTTAATTTAGAGAAATAAAAAAACAAAATTTATGGAAGAGGAAAAGACAATGAATACACTTGAACCATCACGAATAGTTCAAGACCATTTCGTTTAAAGTCACTAACCAACGAACGGGATTAAGATAATCCCATAGACTTCAACAAGGATTTCAGCATCTACCTGTATGGTTCAGTCCCATTGACTGATATCTTAGTTTAACTACTCTTATCTTTCTTCCAATGTACTCGTACATTATTCATTATGGGACCACTATTACTCATCAACAATGGGCATATACAACCGCCCCCACTCCACTGGCAGGAATCGAACGCAGAACCTTCAATCTACACAACCCAGTTATGGATTACACAATGACTAATAAAATTACAATGTTCAAATATAAAATCTAAACAAAATCGCTTACTTGACTTCGAATAGAAATTCACCGCCTTCTTTCGTGCGTAAACGGAATACATTCGGCTTTTTCACATAATCTGTAGCTCTACATGCATAAGCATGTGCTAGACGAATAATTGTTTCAGGTGATGGAATTGCCGGCGGAACAAATGACGATGATGATGATGATGATGGTTGTGTGGTCATTGGCAACGACTGTTGTTGTTGTTGCAGTTGTGTTGTAATATAAGGAGGCGGAGGAGTAGTATTAGACAATAGTGAAACAGATGATGGTATTATAGTGGCAGTTTTTTCAACTTCAACTTGTATTGATGAATTGGTCACAGTGAAATCATCCATTTCTTTTGAGACATTCTCATTGGTATCTAGTAGCATAGAAGTGTTCAATGATTGTTGACTTTCTATTGAGGTAGTCAGTTGTTTTGATGTTGTTGATAAGGCATGATCATCAACGTCCACATCATGATCACGATCACGATCAGGATCATCAGCTGCAGATAGACCAGTAATGCCATTGTCGGCAATATTCTCAATTCTAAAGAACAATAGATAATCAGTAATAGATACATTTAATTGGTAGCACAATGTAAAAGAGAGTAATTGATTTTGAGATGGTGGAGAAAATTTGTAGGCCAGGTGGATGATTGTGATAGAGTTTAGTTCTCTGAACAGGATGTTCTGGATGTGAAGCGTTCATCATTGTTCTTCTTCTGAACAACATCGTCATCAGCAGCACAACCATCAGAATACTACACTTATAAGTGACGTTTCTGCTGAACAACAATGATGAAAGCTGCATAACCAAAACATTCAGCTCAGAGAACGAAACTCCACCACAATAGAAATCGATGATTTCCAGGGACCTACAGGCTGAAAACGGGGGTAGGATCTTTACGAGTGCAATAGCCTTACACTTGTGAGATGGCATAATTAACAGAGAAATAATATCCATCTTACTTCGCTTGGTAGAGGTAATAGCTATCAAACATTTCTAACCTGATCTATGTTATGTATACACATAAAGAAAGTATGATTAACCTATCTATCACTTGTAGGATGATTGGATGTTTATCTAATAACCTTTATTGATATTAATTTGTTTAAATGTATAAGGTAAAGTGTTTCCCTAGGATAAGCAGCATCTGCAGCCATCTTAGTTTCTCACAACGGAAGGGAGGAGTTAGAAAATGTTGACCCTAAAAATGTCACACCTTACCGGATTTCCGTCTCCGGTAGTGAGGCCATTTGAAGAGCGGAGCTAAGACTTTACAAATTTCTCATAAATAGGCTGTGCATGATCGGCCTCAAGTAGTTGTCCTTTGGGCTATGGGGTCACACTCCCAGGTCGCTCAGACCAACGCTAATCTGATTTCTTTTACAGGTTCCTCAAGAAACACCCTTACACGATGTGGACAGCTGGGAAATGGCATCCGCCCTTATATCCATAACAGCACACGAGACCAATATCCATTTTAAGTGAATTGTCTCAGCTTTACTATTTAATTAGTTAAGTTGAAAAATAGATCGCGGCTAGTAGTGAAATCATCAAATGGATGTCTACAGAACAATAGGTCAGTGAAAAAAATACTTCACAGAGCTGTTTTAAACTAGAGTTCACTCTTGATCAGAATACTTCAGTGTGAACATTATATACTGGAATAACGATACACCAAGGTGACCAGTTTCAAATGGGACGAAAAGTGTGTTCTGTATTCCAATACAATCCACAATCTTATTATGTTCACTTAAACGCTTTCATATTCAGAAAAATTGCAGTTAATAGATATTGTTAACGTACTCTGTTCAAAATATTAAGATACTATAATATTAGAAAGTGTTCGACTCCTCATGTCTTTCTTCAGTTCTGAAATAAGGATAAAAGACTTAGCATTCAAATACGTGAGTATTAAGATATGTATGACATCTTCATGTTTTTTGAATTTGAACAAACCCATGAAGTCACTGACAAATCATGTTGGTCAATGTAGGCTACCTCGTTGGGGTCCGCGATACGAAAGTCATCGATGGTTAGAAACCTTGAACGACATGACTAGAAAATCGTTTGCAATGGCACAGGTGCATCCACTTTTTGCGTTCTGTCAAATACTGATTTTCTGAATTTCACATCACCTTTATCTTCCTCCTTTTAAGTTTATTTTATTGGATTATACTTCGTGAATCATATCTTCGAACCCTAATCTTCTCCATTACCAGTAATACTTCTACTATCTCTACCACTATATATATATATATATATATATATATATATATATATATATATATATCGACACACTCAGTTGCTGAATGTTGAATTAAATGAAGAAATCCTCCTGGAGTTGGTACAAAAAGAGGCATCTGCTCATTTATGCATCACATAAACTATTGAATTTGTCAGTGAGCTGGGATACTACCCGAACAACCAAACCGAAGTATGTAGTCTTCTAAAGGAGCCTACACCCTGAGACTCTGGCCCATAGGTCTAATCCACAAGGAAGTGTTAGGTAATGTTAGCAGATACAGTCCCATGTTAGCTGCTGACCAACAAGAGGTTCATATGCCATTCGCTCCATCAGGATACTGGAACATATGTGCATCAGTGGTTTAAAATCAAGGTTTACCAACTCCCCTAGGTGCATATCCCGCACCCGCCAACCCAGTCTTAGAGCCGAATACACTCTTTTCGTCCTCTCAATTTAGTAATCAGCACTCGTCAAACACGAGATGACAAGTATGAATCTCCTCACAACGGCTATAGACGACGCATGACCATTTGATAGCATTTCTGAAGAGAACAAACTCTTCCCACTCTCAACGGTACCAGAACAATTAGTCATCACATCATCATTAACTGTGAATAGTAGACTATTAAAATATAACACAAACAAACAAACAATCTATTCCTTAATAAATTGAAACAATCTCTTAACTTGAAACTTATTTCATCTTAGACCATAACAAATCAACAACTAACTACTACTACTACTCTACATACATATTTTCTCAAATACTTACTCTGAGTGATTTTCATTACTGCCAGCTACTGCTACTGTTGCAGCATAATCTTTTTTACACAATGATGATGATGATGAGGATAATTCAACAGTAGGATTATCATGATTACCGCGATGATTAACATTGACGCCCACTGCATCAACATGATCACCGCCGACGCCGACCTGATCCTCACCGTCATGATCGCCATAGCCATCCTCGTCATTACTGTCATTCCGTTCCTCGTCTTCATCATCATCTTCGTCTTCTTCTTCTTCTTCATTAGTAGACTCATGTTTTCGTAGAACATACTGTTGATGTTGTTGTAATTGTTGCTGTTGCTGCTGTTGTTGGTGTTGTTGTTGTTGCTGTAGCAACAGAAAATGGTGTTGTTGTTGTTGTTGGTGTTGCTGTTGTCTTTGTTGTTGTTGTTGAATAAAAAGTTGTTGTTGTTGCAACTGCTGTAGCTGTTGCTGTTGTTGTTGTTGTTGTTGTTGATAATAATAAAGATTGTGTAATTCTTCAGCACGTGTTGCAGCATTTGCAATATTAACATTTTTATATAAATATAACACAAGATCACGTAATCTTGCATAATACAATTTCCAACTACGACGTCCAACAGGAGCTTGAATAATAAATAAACAATACTAATAATAATAATAATAGTTAAGAGAGAAATAAGATAAGGAGGGGAGGCATGTGGGAAAACTTGCAACATAATAACACAGGCGACATACATTGTAATCTGTCCTATAAATACACACAAACTGTAACAATAAAAATAGTTTACACATTTGAAATCATCAATCAATCATTGTTAGACAACCATTAGAAACCTGGAAGCACTGGACGGCCGTTTCGTCCTGGTATGGGACTCATCAGCAGTGCGCATCCACGACTCCTGGACGAAACGGCCGTCCAGTGCTTCCAGGTTTCTAATGGTTGTCTAACAATGATTGATTGATGATTTCAAATGTGTAAAAAATCGCTAACCTCCAAAACTGTGCCCCAAAAAATAGTTTATTCTAAGCGAAAACAAAAAATTCGGCGAATATTAAAGTTATTCCACTTAAAAAACACTTTCTTTTATTTGGTGAGACTAGAATATAATTCACTGTGTTTCTTCTAGCAATTGAAATATCCTTTAAAACTATACGAAATCTATCATCATCCAGAAGATACAACTATTGATTAACAGTGGTCTACGCAAAATACTTCGGATTCGTTGACCAGACACGATCAGCAACAACGTACTGTGGGAGAGAACAAACCAGATTCCAGTGGAGGAGGAAATCAAGAAGAAGCGGTGGAAGTGGATAGGACACATAGTGTGAAAAGCACCGAACTGCATCACAAGACAGGCCCTCACATGGAACCCTCAAGGCAAAAGGAAAAGAGCCAGGCCAAGGAACACATGACGCCGAGAAATAGAGGAAGATATGAGAAGAATGAATTAAAAATTGGACAGAATTGGAAAGGGAAGCCCAGGATGGAGTTGGTTGGAGAATACTGGTCGGCAGCCTATACTCTACCGGGGGTAACAGGCGTAAGTAAGTGAGTAAGTAAGTAAGTGTATACTTATCTCAGATGATTGTCTAAACATTAAATGTGCGAGCATAGAATGCAGGTTATCAGTAATTATTAAAATAGGAAAACACTTCTGAGTGATTCTCAGAGGTCACTTTTAGAGTTCTAATGCGCACTTATGATCATTGAAGTCAAGCATGTCTAGCGTAGGGCAATCGCCCATCGATTGGACTAAACGACAGCTATACAATATCGCAAATTAACTGAAGTTAGATAGGTAAACTATTAAATATGAGTTAGTTCAGTAGTCTAGAAGTAAACAATCGCTTCGCATTGGAACCCAGGTGGTGTCATGTGTCTAAACAATCCTGAAGTTACATGGTAGGACAAACCAGTTGCCTAGTGTTTTCTGGTTTTCAACGGTTGTCTAAACTAAACTTTCTGTGATGTTAACTGTGAAATTCAACAATCTTCACAAACTAACTATACTCAATGGTCTATTGGATGAGACTGAATTAAAAAAACAGTTCGTCTTAGAGATCTATTGAAGGACAATTGAAAATAATACTGTTAGGATATCCTAAGGGTACTATTTATGGAAGTATAATCCTATTGGTCGATTTCTATTGGTCAAAATTATGATCGTTTTAACTGTCAAAGTCAAATACTTCAATGTTGTCTCTGATTGGTCATCCGGACTGTCAATGTCACAGACTTTGATGCTCTTTCCTATTCGACCTTAATGTATAAATACGCACTATCTGTAAGACTCCATGATTCCGATTCCGTTCCTTCCTGCCTACCTCTCTTCTGTACTCGACCAAATAAACAACTCCTTCCAACGGTGTTGCGTTCTGATATCTAGGAGATTTGGAAATAGCATTTTGGGTCGTATTTGAATTGGACGCCGCTAGGACTGAATAGCTATACGTAGCAGCATTATAACAAATACACTTTATCATCAATGTAGATCACATGAAAAAGACCTTCTTGCTATGGCTTTCTTACTTTAAATGAGATTCTATTATAGAATATAAATAATTTAGAGACCTGTTAGTCAACTACAACATAAAACTTCGTACGTACATACAGCACAGTTTCAGTTACCATAGCACATTAGCACAGAGAGATGTAATTGTCAATTTAAATCCTATCGTAGAAGATATATTTTATCCGAAACCTGTTCATGTTCAAAAATAACATTTAGAGGTATACATTAAAAGTTCTCTTCACAACTCATATCTTCATGACGAGTTATATGGTATTCTTGTTATAAAAGTGTTTCTACTTAGTATAAACTCTCTCTCTGGTGTATATATATATATATATATATATATATATATATATATATATATATATATATATATATATGGGAATTATTTATTTAATCGGGACCTACTACACATGCAATAAGTTTCTAATGGTGGTCTAACAATGATTGATTGATGATTTCAAATGTGTAAAAAACACAAACCTCCAAAACTCTGCCCCAAAATATCGTACAGTGCTCACTAGTGACTAGCTTCGTGAGACAATTCTCGGAGTTCTAGTTGAGAAGACGTGACCAATGGAGTTCAACCCTGTTGGGTGTAGGCAGTAACCACCAAAGATAAATGGGTGAGGTGGCGCAAAATCTCTAGATCAATCAGAGTTAGACATCAACACCGTTGAATGCCGGCCCAGTGGTCCGATGGTTAGGCGTCCGCACACAATACCGAAGGTCCCGGGTCCGAATCCTGCGAGGTGCAGGAGTCGTAAAATGCGCACTGCCACTGATGAGTCCCATACCTCGACGGAACGGCCGTCCAGTGCTTCCAGGTTTCTAATGGTGATGGTCTAGCAATGATTGATTAATGATTTCAAATGCGTAAAAACACAAATCTCCAAAGCTCTAACTGAAAACTTTTTATACAAAGGTGATAACTTCCTATTACAACTGAGCATTGGTTAGAGACTTATATTATTCAAATTTAGAACAATAATTAAGTGGTTAAGTGGTTTTTATAGTTAGTCATTAAGTTCCAAGTTCTAAAACATCCTTTAATCTAGATAGATCTAGGCACAACAGTTAGGATCATTACCTTTTTCAATTAAAATAAAGTTCAAATCATAACCTTGATAAGTGAGTTTTCACTCATGTTTTTTTTTAAGTATAAAACCTATTCACATTCTTAGCAAATACTTTTTCATCATGAAAACTTTGTAACATCAGTTATTTAGAAGAATTCTTTGATTTATAATAAACTATTCATTACTCTACTTTGTATATCGACAAAGTTGTTAATGGTCATCACGGTTGTGGAGGTTGTTGAGTTGCATTGAAATCTTCACAGCTCTATGATAAAAAAAATCATCATATACTCACACTAGTGAGTGAGTGACCAGCTTCGTAAAGACATCTATTTCTTCAAGTTCTAGTAAGAATTCCTAACCAACGGAGTTGAGCTTTGTCAGATGTGAAACAGTGACCATCGCAGTTAATTGGATGAGGTCACGCAAGATACCATAGGTTGATTGAAGTTAGACATTAATACCGTTAGATGCCGGCTCAGTGGTCGAGAGGTTTGCCCGAAGGTCCTAGGTTTGATCCCCGCGAGTGGGAGTCGAGGATGCTCACTGCTGATGAATTGTATACTAAGACGAAACGGCCGTCCAATGCTACTAGGTTTGTAATCGCATTGTTCTAACATTGATCAATTGATTACTTTAATGAAATTCATATGCCGATTATTCGAAAAAAAATAACCCAACACAAAACAACCCCCTATGAAATGTACTTCATAATCATGCTTCATCCGAATGATGATTTAAAATATCAATACAGATAGATAGACAGACACACACACAAACACTTATTCACATAATAATAATACGTACAACTTCACTTAATAAGCAATGCAAGTGTGTGTGTGTGTGTGTGTGTGAGAGAGAGAGAAGTGAAAAGAACTAAAAGAACATCAACGTACTTTTCTTTTTATACGATTCCATAACCCATTTACGAGCCAATAAACCACGCATATATTCTTTGGCATTGATTTCTGCTGTTAACTAAAAAAAAACAGTGGACAATAACCATAAGAGAAAGTTAGAACAAACAGAGGGTGTGTGTGTGTGTGTGTGTGTGATTTTTCAGCTTAGGTTCCTCATTTTTTTTAATTGAAATAAAAAAATTTCGATCAATAAGCTTATGATCTAATGAACTAATCAAACATATTGTTTTACTATTCACTTGGAAATACTACTTATAACAATAGTATGAAGTTAGTAGTCAGTTAGTCAGATGAAACGTAGAACTTCGTACGTAAGTACATCAGTTCATGTCGCCATACCACATCAGCACAGAGAAGTCATTGTCAATTCAAATCCAATAGCAGAAGAGGTAGTAAAGGTATTAGAAGTAATCGGAGAGGTTAGGATTATAAGATATTATTCAAGATAAGTTTAGAAAGACTAAACTATAGGTGTTGAAGAATCAAGAAGATTAAGATTTGAGAGAACACAAAGAATAAATGCACCGGCGCCATTGCAAACGGTTTTCAGACATGTCATTCAGGGTTTCTAACCATCGATTAATATCATTTCGCGGACCCTAACCAGGTAGTCGACAACTACTGACAATGACTCAGTCCACTTGTTAGTAATTTCATGGATTTGTGCCATTTTTTAGTCTGGCCACCCCTAACTTTCTTCCAACCTATTCCTACACTACAAAACATAGCTCGTCGAGGCAGTCGGTGGTTAGGTATACGCAACACATGTCCCAACCACCTTAACTGAGGAAGTTTAATTACCTCATCTATTGATCTGCCATTCTTACATAGCACCCGATTCCTAATAACAGTGTTGCTCACTCGGATATCCCAGGATATACGAGCAATGCTTCGAAGACACCTATGATCGAAAACCAGTAACCTACGAATATCTTCTACTCCCACTGGCCATGTTTCACAGCCATAAAGTAACACGGAGCGAACTACTGCACAGTACGCTCGTACTTAAATCAGCGAACCGATATCGCGCCTTCGCCATAAGTGACGCAGTTTGGCAAAAGCCAATCAAGCTTTCTGAGATTTCGTCAGTCACCAGGCCATCAGCACTGATGAGACTCCCGAGATAAGTGAAGCGGTCAACACGCTGGACTACTTCACTCCCTATCATTAGTTCAGGTGCCGATGCAACCCAGTCTTGAAGCAACATTTTGCATTTCGAGAGGGAAAACCGCATTCTGAACATGCTTGCATTGTTGCTTAGGATGGTATATTTATTATGGCTTAATAGTGAAACTTTAAATTACTAATGAACTATAAGCTGGTTGAATGATGTGCGATGTGTAAGAGAATATAATAAAATAACATTAAATAGTGTATTACACAAGAAGTAGTCTGTTTGTATGATAGGGAGGTTGTGGAGATTGTTGAGTTACCCTTTTGAAATCATAAATCGATCAATGTTATTTAGACAACCCTTAGAAACCTGGTGCAAACGATCATGTGCTAACTAGTAACCAGCTCGGTGGGGAAGTTTCTCCGAGTTCAAGTGAGAAATTGTAACCAGTGGAGTTCAGCCTTATCAGGTGTGAAACAGTGCCCATCGAAGACAGTGGATGAGGTTGTGCAACACCGAGGATTGATTGAAGTTATACACCGGCTCAATGGTTCAGAAGTTTAGCATTCGCGAGCAAGCCTGAAAGTCCAGAGTTCGAATCTTGCGAGTTGCGCACTGCTGATGAGTCCCATACAAGGACAAAACAGCCGTTCAGTGCTTCGAGGTTTTAAACAGTAGTAGTGTAACATTGATCGATTTATGATTTCAAAAATTAGTCTATTTACTTATTTATCCATTCATTCATTCCGTTTATTCACAGTAGGGACATAGATTATTCGTATGATGGAACAATTGTGTGTGTGTGTGTGTGTGTAAGCATTAAAAAATTGTTCAACTGAATAATACTATCACTACTAGAAAAAAACAACTGTTCATTATTCCTTAAAATATCGAACGGATGAAATAAGAATAAAAAACATGGATTTGCTTTTATTTGCAAATCGTTATTTTGTACTGCTAAAGATATGTGCATGAAGATTGGTGAAAATTGCACTGTTATTTTGCATTCATATATATATATACACTGATAGTTATAAATCAGCAAGCAGCCGAGTAATATCATCAACCTTTTACATGAGAAGAATGTTCTACAATTAGGTAACACACGCACATGCACACACGCGGACACACACACACACAAGTCTGTCGTTGTAAATTTACAAGGTAACATTACAAAAACTTATGGTCAGAATTTATTTGGAAAAATTTAAACAAAGGAAATCATAGATTGAATTTGTCCAAAAAAAGAGCATACAAGCGGTAAAAGAAATTTAGATAATGAAGTAGTAATATGATAGTTTATATCACAAATTGACAGTTATTAAGGCTGAAAAAGTACTGACTATTAGGTTCGTGAGTAAATCCTCAAAGTTTTAATGTGAAGCTGTGACTAGTGAAGGTTCAACCCTGTCAGGTGTAGGCAGTAACTACCAAAGACTATTAATGAGGTTGCGTAATATCAGGGAGTGATTAAAGTTAGACATTAACACTCAGTCAGTCAGTTGCAACGTAGAACTTCGTACGTATGTAGATAAGTTCATGTTGCCATACCACAGCACAGAGACGCAAATGTCAAATCAAAGCAATAGTGATAAAGATAGTAAAGGTATTAACACTGTTGTATGCCAGTTCAGCGGTCTAGAGGTTAAGCATTCGCATGAGAGATTGAAGGTTCTCGGTTGGATTCTTGTGTGCGAAGGTCGTGGATGAGCACTGCTAATGAGTCTTATACCAGGATAAGAAGGCTATCTAGTTATTCCAGGTTTCTAGTAGTGGTCTAACAATGACCAATTCATAATTTCAATGAAACTCAATAATATCCATAACTATAACGAAGAAACATCTGTTTTTAGTATAGGATGAGACTGATTAGTAGTGCACACTCATGACCGCAATTCAGATCAAATAAAAGACCGTAGGGTTTCGTCACCAGTATAGAATCTTTAAACCATTGAGTCTACATACAGTGAGGTTTACAGACCTGTAATTCCTCAATCCAATCCCCTATAGAGTTGTACATAAGCACTTTTGGAGAGTATCATAACTAAAGTGAAACAGCTTTTAAATATAACTTAAAGCAAAAAGTTCGATAATGATGTAAACTACATCATTTAACAATCTCTTATACTCAGTCAGTTACAACGTAGAACTTCGTACGTACGTACATCAGATCAAACTGCCACAATATCAGCACAGAAACGCAATTGTCAGCTCAAATCCCATGGTAGTAGAGGTAGTAGAAGTAGTATTAACAGTAATCGGAGAGATTAGGGTTCAAAGATATTATTCAAGAAGTATAGTCTACAGAAATAAACTTACAACGAAAAAGATAAAGGTGATAAGGAATTCAGAAGGTTAGGATTTGAGGGAACACAATGAATGAATGCACTTGTGACAATGTAAAAGATTCTGAGCCATGTCGTTCGAGGTCTCTAACCATCGGTGACTTTCGTCTCGCGGAACCCAAACAGGCAGTCGACACCTACCAACACGACTAAATCCACTTGTCAGTGACTCCTTGGATTTCTGCCACGTTTTGGTTTGGCTTCCCCTAGCATTCTTCCAACCTACTCCTACACTGCAAAACATAGCTCGTCGAGGCAGCCGGTTGTTGAACATTCATAACATATGTTCCAACTACCTCAACTGACAAAGTTTCACTACTTCATCTATTGATCTGCCACCCTTACCTAGTACCCGTTTCCTAACAATCGCACTGCCTACTCGGTTGTCCCAGGATACACAAGCAAGGCTTCGAAGACATCTATAGTAATAACCTACGAATATCCTCAACTCTTACTGGCCATGTTTCGCATCGATATAGTGGGACGGGGCGAACTGATGCGCAGTAATCTGGTCCTTTGGTTAGCAGACGGAGATTTCGCCGGTCATCATGGTACCAGAACTGATGAGACTGCTGAGATAAGTGATGCAGTCGACATACTCAACCACTTCACTCCCTATCACTAGTTCAGGTACCGATACACTGATTAGATAATTATTTTTTAGAGGTAAACAACAAGACTATTCATTGAAAAGTTTAAATAACAATGATCATAACTTACATCTAAATAAGGACTAAGACCAGAAGATTCGTTTAATTTACGATTTGCTTGAGTTAATTGTAATGATTGCTGTTGTTGTTGTTGTTGTTGTTGTTGAGATTGTTCAGGCGGTGACTGTGTATAGAAATTCGACAATACAGATCCAGCATTCAATTGATTCGAATTCATAAATGAATCATCATACAATGATGCATTGAAACTATTCAAATTCCAATAGAATGGCGGTGTTATTCCAGTTTGTGGTGAAGGTAGCTGAGATGTGTTGTTCACTGGTGCAATAGATGATGATGATGATGTTAAGGGATTGAATGTAGCTGTATTGGTGCTACTATTATCATTTAGTTGTGATACAGTTACATTTGGAAAAATCATTGGAGGATAAGCGGTATTCTGTAATGGACTAAACATAAAATGTGTTTGAGGAAGATTTGGTGCATAGAAATTAGCCGCAGTAAGATATCCACCTAATGGAGCACCGACCATTGGTGGACCAAGTACATTTGGAGCAGTAGGATAATAGAAATTTACAAAACCCATCATATTTGTATCAGAGCTGAAGAGGAAAAATAAGAAGGATAATAGGCAAGATTAGGTTGAGATAATTAATTTATTTTAAGAGAAAATGTCACATTTACGACTATACATACAATAGACAAATCAGAAAAGCAGAAAGGTGACTGATTATCTCTATTCAATCAGTCTTGAGCATTGTTGTTAGAAGTGGGCAGTTATTGCTTTCTAGTTGGTTACACAATTGAGAGATTTCACTTCAACGGCCCGAAAAGGATACTCGGTTAAAATATTGGTGCAGACGATCTGGAAGCGTAGCAACAGAGATTAGGTGGCGACAACTTGAGGACGGTCACACACGACTTTTTGTCAGTAGTTATTAATGAGTTATTTCTGTACTTTTTGACCTTACTGACGGTACTTGAAATTTGTGATGGCAAGATGATGCATAGTATCTTTACGGCCAAACATTTATAACTACGCTTTCTGTCATGAGAAAGTAGGATACTCGTATATAACAGGTGTCTAAGGGGGAAACAACATGCTGTCATGATGACCAGTATGAATTTTCTCTTGGGTTTTGAGTTCTACATTTTCTAGTGATAGTAACACTCGTGACATAAAATGACTTAGAGAAGCAAGTGTTCTATGCAATAAGCCCCAATCAGGCTAGTCCAATTATCACATCAAGGTAACTGAAGCTACATTTAGGAGGTCGCTTAGTTTGATACTTAGCATAACTTAAGAATATTATTGAAATCACGAATCAATCATTGTTAGACCACCATTAGAAACCTGAAAGCACTGGATGACTGTTTCTTCCTGGAGTAGGACTGAACAACAGTGCGCATTCGCAACTCCCGCTACTTATAGGCTTTGAACTCAAGATATTCGGCCTTGCGCACGAACGCCTTAACCTCAAGACCACTGGACCATGTAAGTATCCAAAGGTGTTATTGTGTAACTCTAATTGATTTAAGGATTTTGCAAAACCTCACCTATTGGTCTTTAGTAGTTACTGCCTACAGCCAACAGGGCTGAGTTCCACTAGTCCTGAACAATATACTTCGACATCATTCATCAAAACAATTATGGGATTGTTGATAAAAAAAAAAGCAACACAACATAACTTAAGATTTTTTATAGAAAAAAAAAGAAAAAATAATTCAACTTACTGTGGCCAACGTATTGGTTCTTGTTTAATAGCATTATATAATACTTTTAAATCTTCTTTACAAAAATTCTCACCACAATTCATCATTTGTGTTAAATTATTGATAAAATCTTGACAAGACATTTTCTTTGTAATACCCTACAACAAACATATCAATGAGAATAATAATAATTACTATTATTATAGAAAGAAGGCGGCGAGAGAGTAAGAAAGAACAGAATGAAGAAACTGGAAAACTGTAACATTTAAATCAAAACAAGTGAATCTGTATATCGGATGCTGTTTCAGTATTCTGTGGGGTTAAACACTTGCCAAAAGACATGAAGGTTCAACCTCGGGTAGGATTGTGATTGTGAACTACTAAGGAAGAGTTCTCATGTGATGAAAGTGAAACAAATGTTCCACGCTTCTTGATTTTCAATGGTTGTCCAACTGGAGTTCGTTTTCGATTTCAATAACAATTGGTAATCTGTGCAAATTTCTATATACTGGACAAGTACACACTTATCAACTTGATTGTACAACGATGAAAAGAAAACGATTAAGACATTTAGAAGAGTGGGATCACTCAGAAAAAAATCCCATATATGGTATTTGGTAAGCCTATTTACAGAATTAGTTTGAATATGTATATATATATATATATATATATATATCAGAAAATCTTTTATTTGCAACAACTTTGATTAGTAGACATTTTGGATGTATATGAGATGAAGTCTAAGTGTATATGATTCACAATTATATAAATCAACCCTCTATTGTGTAAGGGGAATTTTACAGTGGTTTTCAGGAGAACCAAGAAGACTGCCCATATATTAACATTTCAACGTAAATCGCGTGAGGAAACCACAAATGTATGTGACAACCTGGTAGACCATTCACACCATTTATATACACTAGTACATATATAACAATTATTTTCGACCCATCACACTTACATGACTGTCAAACTCATTATGATTTGCAATGGTGATATGCAATACAGCAACCGAATGACAATGGCCCTCGGGAATGTTGCAAAACAACCACCTATATAAAATGAAATTAGTCACCCTGCTAACCAATTTTGTATATGGACTGTTAGCAATACTTGCCAAAGCAATGCCAAACCATCCACAATGTTCACAGAGAACGTATGGTCTCATAGTCCCATAGGATACCTTCAGCTCTATATAGAGCAGTATAGCATACAGTATACACATCTTATAGCATAGGATAGCAAGAGATGCAGCCCAACTTGATGCAAATAGGCTCAGCACAGTCTCATAACCCTTTGTCTCATCTTGGCTAAAGATTTTTTTCGTAATACCGAAATTTTCAATTTTCGACAATATGAAACGTGAGTTAGGGGTAGTATCCCTAGGTATATAGCATGACTTTACTCAATATTATATGTTTAATAGTACACTATGGAATTCTCAGTGTACAACAAACAAATGCACCGTTTAATAATGAATCCATTGAAAATTAATGTCGATAATACATTCGATATTACACACATCTTGGCATTGAACATTGATCAACATTGAACATTGATCATAAAAGAAATATATACAAACTAATGAACTAACAAACACACACACAATACACTTCTAATTTAATAAAAACTATCACAATAACAATTCATTATGATTATTGAAAGAAACGGAGTGATTATCATTTAGAAAAAAAAGAGTAATCTAACTTCTCCAGTTCACATTGATCATGTGAACAATCGATAATTCTATTCGACGGTAGAAGAGAAAACAAACAAACAAACAAACTAGTTAATTTTCTTAATGAGCACATCAAATTACACTTGATAAGATAGAAGTAAAGAGTATGAGAAGTTTGTGAATTGTCCTTAAGTGACCAGTTCAAACAATTCATGTACAAAAAAAAACAAAACAAAATCTATTTATTGAACATTGACAATGATTCGATACATTGTGCTTTGTTTGTCTGTTTACAATGAAACTGAGTAAAAATGAAAAACAATAAAAATGATAATTTTAACAAGAAATGTAAAGAATTTTTTTCAGTCGAATCGAACAACGGGTAAACAATTATTTGTTTAGGATAGACATTGTTATGTTCGTCACTAGGTACGCTTGAAGCTATTACGAGTTCACCTTAGTCGATAAATGCGAACGAGACAATGAACCAGCGTCCAGATAGGCTACCTTGAATCCCAAACTGTAAAGCAGAAGGCTTTGTAAGCGTAGAAAGTATATTCTACAAACACCCAGCAATCACACAATACAATCAAGCACACAACTCTCGTTTATTTATAAATCATAGAAACGTCCTTCGGACAGTTACGAAAATAGCACACTAAAATACACAACAGCTAATCACAGCCAAGAATTTTCCTGATGGGAAATGAAATCTGTAAGTCAACTGATCAGCCCATGCTCGCAAACATGAAAGCCAAAATAAGGCATTCATCAAGCGAGTTATGGGGATCTAACATCCCCAACAGACACACTTGAACGCAATGCTCCGAGCATATAGTTCATTAGAAGTTTTCAATGGTCGTCTCAATGACAAATATCAGTCTGTGATGTAAGAAAAACTATATAAGATTCAGTAATTCCAGTAAACCTCTTATGCTAACATTACTCATGATAGGATCTAAGAAGAATTATTTTTATTGATAAGAATAGTACGCTAGTAATAATTAACAGTGAAAATTTCTTATGAATTTAAAAGGATTCATAAACTATGTAGAGAAGATGAGAACAAGAGATGAATGAATGAGTTCATTGTCGGGAAGACGAAAAAAGGGCTAATCATATGGCTAGACCAATTATAACAAGAACTGAAGAACTGGGCGAGAAACAGTAGGAAAGAGAGAGCAGCAACGAAATCATCAATCAATCATGGTTAGACCGCCATTGGGAACCTGAAAACACTGGACGGCCGTTTCGTCCTGGTATGGTTCGAATCCTGCAAGGTGCAAGAGTCGTGGATGCGCACTGCCACTGATGAGTCCTATAACAGGACGAAACAGCCGTCCAGTGTTTCCAGGTTTCTAATGGTGGTCTAACAATGATGATTTCAAAATTGTGTAAAACAAAACACTAATTCTAATTGAAAATAATTATTTGACTTTCACATTAGACTGAATTCCTTTTTGCTTACTGTCAAACAACAACATTGGAATATTTACATAATAATATTTCGATACATTTTACAGTACAGAAAAAAAGCCAACCCGAAAACCAAAATCAATAATAATCAAAGATTGGTTTCTTTTTCCGTTAGTTATGCAATCCAATTCAATAAATGATATTTATCAAGTTGATATTTTTGATAAATTCTAATATTTTTTTTCTACAATTTGTATAATAAAACCATTTTGTAATGATTTTTCAAAAAAAGATAATCAAGACAAAACGAGAAATAGTTTCATAACTAAATTTCTGAAATGTAATTGTTTGAACTCGAATTTTGGCTAAATGTGTTGTGCCAATAAAAAGTTACTGGTACTGTTTTATGGTAAGTGCATAAAACGCTTCCAAAAGCCTTTTTAACGACCGAGAATGAATAATATGAATTAGTCCAATGCACTTTCAGATCTGACTATTAAGCTTAACTTGCAACTCCTATATGCATAAATCATCACCTATTAAGAAAAGAGTATTACTTGCCACGTTAGATAATTCATATCGAAACTAAATAGTCAAGTGACTTATCATGAAGAAAACGCCATGGACAACTGAACTGAGCCATGTTCGTAGATGTATACTACCTGGTTGGAGTGTGCGAGACAACATATTAACCGATGGTTATAGACTTCGAAAGACGACTCGAAATGGCGCAGGTGCATCCCCATTCTTTGTCTTCTCTCAAATTCTTATTTTCGGATTTCCTCATATCCGCTTTTTTCTCTTTTTAAATTTGTTTCCATAGATTATATCTCTTGAATAGATCTTTGATCGATAATCTTTTCGATTACTGCCAATACTTCTCTTATCTCTACCACTATGGCATTTGAACTGAAAATTGCATCTCCGTTCGAATATGCTATAGCAACTTGAACAGATGTACGTGCGTTGCAGCTGGCTGACTGACTGACTGACTAATTGACAATAATCATACAGCATCATTTACATTTCTCAATATCAATCTAATCTAATGAAATATTTAGGAGTCTCATCAGTGCTGATAGCCTAGTGTGTAACGAAATCTCATCACGGACAAAGAAAGCACGATAGACTTTTGCCAACTTTCGCCACTCATGGCATAGGCAAGATATCTATTTTATAACCAAAGGATGAGTGTACTGTGCAGCAGTTCACTCCGTCCTACTATATGCATGCGAAGCATGGCCGGTCGTAGACTGCTTGTCTTCGATCATAGGTGTCTTCAAAGCAGGAATGGCAGATCAATAGACGAAGTATTGAAATTTCATCAGTTGAGGTGGTTGGGACATGTGTTACGAATGCCCAACAACTGACTGATCATATCAAGGACGATATAGTGTATGATTCAAGTGCTTTCAAGCACTAAACTCAAAAGGCAATATTCATTTCAGTCTATTATCAGAGTCTTAATCAATCGCGTAAATACAAACACAGCAGATAGTAGAAAACACTGAGTCAGTGCTAAAAAAAAAGGCATAAACAACTAAATATCGATCTAAACATATGAATCCAACAGAACAGAGAATTATTGATTTCTCGATGAGGAGAAAAAGGACAGAATTCCATTCACGCAAACCTTATATATATATATATATATATATATATATATATACTGAGTCAATCACATCAAACCACAAGTCAACTTTACAATCGAGACCATTGAAATAGTTGATCAATTAAGCAAATCATAGAAACTGTACGTCAATCATTCAAAATCATCATCGAAGCGTAATTCAACACAACTAATGTATTATAGACAAGATGAAGTCATTAAATATAAAAAAAAAACACAAATTGCACAACCGTAAAACCGGGCATATAATAATAATACTAATAGTAATATTAATAATAGTAGTATATTGATCAAAAAGGATACATTTTTGAAAAAATAAACATCACTTACTTGACTATGCAGATCTGTATTGAGTAACATTAGTGCACAGACTAAAGTATGACAAGTATCTATTAAGAAATAATAATAATAATAAAAAGATATAAATATTTCATATAATGAAGAGTTATTAAAAAATTATTATTTATAAAAAACGACTAATAGCTGGTCATCTATCTAGGTCATTCAAAACATAGACATATACAACGCAGAACATCAGTTCAGGTTGCCATATCACATTAACACAGAGACGCCATAGTCACGTCAAATCCGATAGTGGTAGAGATAGTAGAAGTATTAGTAGTCACTGGGACACTCGAGTGAGCAACGCTGTTATTAGGAAACGGGTACTAGGTAAGAATGGCAGATCAATAGATGAGGTAATGAAACTCTATCAGTTGAGGTGGTTGGGACATGTGTTACGTATGCCTAACCATCGACTGCCTCGTCGAGCTTTGTTTTGTAGTGTAGGAATAGGTTGGAAGAAAGTTAGGGGTGGCCAGACTAAAAAATGGCAGAAATCCATGAAGTCACTGACAAGTGAACTCAGTCATGTTGGTAGATGTAGACTACCTGGTAGTGGTCCGCGAGATGATAATAATCGATAGTTAGAGACCTTGAATGACATGGCTCAAAATCGTTCACAATGGCGCCGATGCATTTATTCTTTGTATTCTCTCAAATCCTAATCTTCTGGATTCTTCAACACCTCTAGTTTTGACTTTCTAAACTTTTCTCACTGAATCATACTTCTTGAATAATATCTTCTAATCCTAGCCTCTCCGATTACTTCTAATACCTTTACTACCTCTTCTACTATTGGATTTTAATTGACAATTACATCTCTGTGTGCTGATGTGGTATGGCGACATGAACTGATGTACTTACGTACGAAGTTCTACGTTGTATCTGACTGACTGACTGAGTAGTAACTTGAGAAGATTAGGGCTCGAAGATATGATTCGAGAAGTATAATTCTGTGAGATGAATTTAAGAAGAGGAAGATAGACGATGAAAAAATTCAAAACACTCTCCATTTATGCAACATTATAGAATCGAACTAATAATAGACAGATAGATATATGATAAACATAGAGTCTGGGATTGATGTAGGTTGGTATAAATTGCAATGTAATGTGAGATGAAAATTATCACAACAATAAAGAAGATCGAAACAACATGATCCCAATGATATAATGAAAGACTTGAACTGTGGCATTATGATTTCAGAAGATACAGTAGAATGGTATGCAGGAAATGAATCTATATACTACTGTGAATGACTCCAGAAAGTAGGTCATTCAATGTCTCTAGCCACTGACTTGAACTTGAATGTCGACTTGAACCATATTGTTACGCCTGCACATAAACACGTCAACTTGATATGCTTGAACTATGACGAGTTTACCCTAGTCGGAAAACGAGAGCGAGGATCGAGGATACAGCGACACGACATGCTACTCAAATCCGATTATCCCAACCCCCATATTGAGTAAAATTATGAAGACTTGATATGAAGTAGAACATATATTCTACAAGCATTCAGAAAGTACGCGCTCTAAGTCCAGAAGAGAATCACGATCCCGGACTAGTGATCCGGGACCGGGTCCTGCTCCTGGTAATAAAACGTTACAGATAATGAGTATTTATACATTTTAGTCGAATAGGAAACCGCATCGAAGTCTGTGACATTGACAGTCAGGACAACCAATAAGAAACAACATTGGAGCACGTGACATTGATATCTAGGATGACCATAAAATTGACCAGTAGGAATTAACCAATAGGAATCGACCAATAATTCTCCTAGGATACTGGATGAATATCCTAACACATATGATCGCTGCACTTACCTAAATGACTTAAGCCAACAGTCGTTGATTTTAACGAACTGATGCCAGATTTGAGCAAGCCTCGCTCGTCAAGATAGACGGTGGTTGGGCATATGTAACATATATATTCTAACATCAACAATAACCGATAACGAAGCATTAACATATCAACCGATTTTTCCCCTTAGCAAAGTATCTTGTTTTCAACGCTGTTCATTTGGTCGTACCAGGAAACATAAGCAATAATTCAAAAACACCAACGACCAAAACTATATAGCCGATTATATAAGCAATAACAAATGCTATTACTGTAATTTATGATCAAAAATGCAGTCAACAATCAAATAACACAAACAATTGATTTATTCTATTAAACTGATTGACATATGACAAAAATCAAACATAAAAAGTTATTTTTAAAAGTTCAAAGAAAGAGAGAGAGAGAGAGAAAAGTGCATTATGTAATTTGAAAAAAACTGATCCGATTAAGATAAAATTATTAACCAACCCAAAGACACACAGTCATAATTTATCGTAAAATGTGCTGACTAGTGACTAGCTTCGTGAGGAAATCCTCGGAGTTGTAGTGAGAAGATGTGACCAGTGGAGTACAACCCTGTCGAGTGTATGGAGTAACTATCAAAGACAAATGGGTGAAGTCGCGCAAAATCTGTAGATTGATGAGCTAGATATCAACCAGTGGTACAAAGGTTGAGTTAGACATTAACGCTGTTGGAGGCCGACCCAGAGCTCCAGATGTTACCCGTTCGCACGCATGACCGAAGGTCCTGGTTTCGAATCCTGCGGGATGCAGGAGTCATGGATGCGCACTGCTGATGAGTCCCATACCAAGGCATAACGGTCGTCCAGTTCTACGTTGTAATTGACTGACTGACTGACCTTTATTAGTCTATCAAGTAATAGACTGACAACGTGACAAAAAATGAAATACAATCACACTTAATAATTCAGGTAGGATAAACTACCGTACACGTATGATTCTAAGTGATGATGTGTAGTTTAATCGATTTACACTTCAAGTTATGCTATTTGATTGTAACAAGTTAGTTGTACTAATCCGGTTGTTGAAACTGAAGTAGGATGCCGAAAACAAAAAATAAAGTTCAAGAACATGCGCCTTGATAGTTGAATGCTTCATCAATGAAAATTAAGTAACATAGTCATAGTGTGACATCCTACATTTCATTCAATGTGATGATTTTTAAACAGTGAGAGAAAGAGAATTAAGAAAAACAAATTAGCTTTTGCATTACGGGGTTGTGAAGATCGTTAAGCGACACATTTTTGAAACTATGAATCGATCAATGTTAGACCACCATTAGAAGAAACCTGGAAGCACTGGATGGCCATCAAGTCCTGGTATGGGACTTATCAGAAGTGCACATCCACGACTCTTGCACCCCGTAGGATTCGAACCCAGGACCTTCGGAATTGTGCGCGAACGCTTAACCTTTGGACCAATGAGCCGGCTTCTAACGGTGTTATTGTCTAAGTTGATCAATTCATGGAGTTGCGCAGCCTCATACACAGTCTTCAGTAGTTCCTGTCTACACTCGAACAGGTTGAACGTCACTGGTCACGACATCCTACTACAACTCGGAGAGAAGATTCCTCACAAAGCTAGTCACTAGTGAGCACAGGTAATTTGCATAACAGGGTTGCAAGAGTCGTGGATGCGCACTGCCACTGATAAGTAGTCCCAGACCAGAATGAAACGGCAGTCTAGTGCTTCCAGGTTTCTTCTAATGGTGGTCTAACACTGATCTATTCATAGTTTCAAAAATGTGTAAAAATTAGCTTTTACCTAATTTTTATATTATCGACAATTAATGCGGTGAAATCGGAAATACATACACACATAATATATATACACGTATATGATTGATTTATAGACTATTTCGATACAAATTTAATTTATGAGGTTATTGTTTTTTTTTTAAAAAAAATTATTGAAAAAAAAGAGGAGAATTTGTTTATAATAACAAAAAAGCAACAATAATAACAACAACAACACTTTGTTTAAATTTAGAAGAACTAAACAACGAAATAAAATTAAACAGCAAGTTTAAACTGATAACAGTGAGGTTTTACAGTTAGTCAGTCAGTCAGTCAATCAGTCTACACATACAATTATCGATACATATTCAACTACCATGTACACCAATAAAAGGAAACCGATGATAATTGAATAATAAATAGTAGTAGAGGTAGTAGAAGTATGAACAGTAATCGGAAAGATTAAGGTTCGAAGATAATATTCAAGAAGTTTAAGCCAGTGAAATAAATTTAAGAAGAGAAAGATAGAGGTGATGAGGAACTCAGAGGAATATGATATATATATATATATATATATCGTTGTTCAGTTTTGACATAATTTGGGTTAAGCCAATGTAGGATAGAGAGAAATAACTAAGGAGAATGAGTATTGTCTAAATGATGACAAATCTTAAAAAGTGGATTTCAATTATGTTGAACATAAAGAATAGTGTCCATTGAATGTATATGGAAGGGGTCTCATGCTTGTTACACACACCACCTGGGGAGCATTGGCTACCGACCATCATTCTCCAACATACTCTGTCCTGAGACTTGTTTTCTAGTTCTGTCCCATCGGTATTCATTCTTCTCACATGCGTCTGCAATACTCAGCCTAAGGTATACTTTGATCTTCTTCTTGTCCTTTGGCCTTGAGGATTCCATGTTACGGCTTGCCTTGTGATGCTACTGGGATCTCATCTGATAAGTACTTTGAGACTACGCTGTATATACTTTGAGGGTTCCAAGTTGGAAGCTTTCCTCAATGTATCCTGTTCACCTCCAGAGCTTCTTCAT